>JAJEJO010052449.1:0-13701 GCA_020662805.1 Glaucomys volans
AGACCAAAACCATAAGTAAAGCAAAGGTCACGTGCTCCTGTGCTTTATCTACATCTCTCTGATTTCTTGTTGATAGTGTGGTTGTGTTGGAAAACATTGAGGTGGAGAAGTTGACTTTTTTGGCAGAAAGAATGGATTGTTCCTCAGACATATTCACCTTCACACATCCTAGCTGAGATAATATTTGGAATGATATTTATTGCTCAGAGGCACCAATGAAATCCCAATATGTGGTAATTGTTAACTTCAAATGCAAGAATGGAAAAGATCCAATTTGAGACCATTGTAAGCTTTTTCATCTTGTAGAATTTGCTGATTCAATACACTTACCAGCATATTTATTAGACCATTATAACCTCTACAATCCTCAGAGATGTCTCATATTCAGGAAAACTGTCTCTTGAGGAATATAGGTTACTGGGGAGCACATGCAAATATCACATAGATGCTTGCTGAATAATCTCTTTAGAATGGTCTTCCTATTAAATCTGATATTATCCAACCAATTTTTGTTCAATTGATTGATCAAAGGAGGAAATGTTGACTCTGTGGCTGATTGATATGTTCTGAAAAGGCTCTTTAAGTTACATGACTGTATTTTCTGCAGACCTGACTATGGCATATGCTTGCAGACTAATGACCCAAATTCAGATGTAAAAATTTTCAATCAAATTCTGTAGATCTGTTCTGAGAAAAACTAAGTCACATTCATTTATTGCAGGTCAAACCTCATTTTGTGTTGACATTTATCCATTTATCCATTTATCCATTTATCTCTGTATCATTAAGGAGCAAGAGTGTTGTAGCTGCTCAATGAGCCTAAAATTATCTAAAGAAAGCATGGAGGCATGTGGCAGTAGGAGACAAATGCATTTGTAGAAAATATTATGTGCTCAGATGTTTGGGACCTCAGGGAATTGAGGGAAACTTTCACACCTGAACACCAAATCTTTTTTTTTTTTATTTACTTATTGATTCATTGAACACAAATGGAGTACAACTATTGTTTCACTGGTTGTACACAAAGTAGAGTCACACCATCTGTGCATTCATGCATGTACACAGGGCAATGGTATCTGTCACACATTCTGTTATTAATTTTACCCCCCACCCGCCCCCACCCCTCCCTTCCCTCTATGCTAGCTATCTTTCCTCCATTCTTGCCATCTTTCCCCCCCACATTATGCATCATCATTCATTTATCAGAGAGACCATTCGGCTTTTGGATTTTTGGGATTGGCTAATCTCACTTAGCATAACAGCTTCCAACATCATCCATTTACCTACAAATACCATAATTTTATTCTTCTTTATGGCTGAGTAATATTCCATTGTGTATATATACCACAGTTTCTTTATCCATTCATCTACTCAAGGGCATCTAGGTTGATTCCATAATCTAGCTATTGTGAATTGAGCAGCTGTGAACATTGATGTGGCTGCATCACTGAGGCAATCTGTTTTTAAGTCCTTTGGGTATAAGCCAAGGAGTGAGATAGCAGGGTCAAATGGTGGATCCATTCCAAGTTTTCTAAGGAATCTCCACACTGCTTTCCAGAGTGGCTGCACCAACTTGCACTCCCACCAGCAATGTAAGAGTGTACCCTTTTCCCCACATCCTCGCCAACACCTGTTTTTGCCTGTGTTCTTGATAAAAGACATTCTAATTTGGGTAAGATGAAATCTTAAGGTGGTTTTGATTTGCATTTCTCTTATAACGAGTGATGTTGAACATTTTTTCATAAATCTGCTGATTGCTTGTAGATCTTCCTCTGTAAAGTGTCTGTTCATTTCCTTGGCCAATTTATTGATTGGATTATTGGTGTTCGTGGTGTAAAGATTTTTGAGTACTTGGTAGATTCTGGAGATTAGTGCTCTGTCCGAAGTGTGTGTGGCAAAGATTTTCTCCCACTCTGAAGGCTCTCTCTTCACATTGCTGATTGTTTCCTTTGCTGAAAAGAAGCTTTTTAGTTTCACTCTATCCCAATCATTGATTCGTGCTTTTATTTCTTGCGCTTTGGGAGTCATGTTAAGGAAATCTGGTCCTAGTCCAACATGATGAAGATTTGGACCTATTTTCTCTTCTATTAGGTGCAGAGTCTCTGGTCTGATTTCTAGGTCCTTGATCCACTTTGAGTTGAGTTTTGTACAGGGTGAGAGATATGGGTTTAGTTTCATTTTGCTGCATATGGATTTCCAGTTTTCCCAGCACCATTTGCTGAAGAGGCTGTCTTTTCTCCATTGCATGTTTTTGCCTCCTTTGTCAAGTATGAGATACCTGTACTTATTTGGGTTTGTCTCTGTGTCCTCTATTCTGTACCATTGATCTACCTGCCTATTTTGGTACCAATACCATGCTGTTTTTGTTACTATTGCTCTGTAGTATAGTTGGAGGTCTGGTATTGTGAAACCCCCTGCTTCGCTCTTCTTGCTAAGGATTGCTTTAGCAATTCTGGGTCTCTTATTCCTCCATATGAATTTCATGTTTGCTTGCTCAATTTCTATGAGGTCCATCATTGGGATTTTAATTGGAATTGCATTAAATTTGTATAGCATTATTGGAAGTATGGCCATTTTGATAATATTAATTCTGCATATCCAAGAACATGGAAGATCTTTCCATCTTCTCAGATGCTCTTTAACTTCTTTCTTTAGTGTTCTGTAGATCTCAGTGTAGAGGTCTTTCACATCTTTTGTTAGATTGATTCCCAAGTATTTTATTTGTTTTGAGGTTAGTGTGAATGGGGTAGTTTTCCTAATTTCTCTCTCAGAGGATGCATCACTTACGAATAAAAATGCATTACATTTATGAGCATTAATTTTATATCCTGCTACATTGCTGAATTCATTAATGAGTTCCAGTAGTTTTCTGGCGGAATTCTTAGGATCTTCTAGATAGAGAATCATGTCATCAGCAAATAGGGATAGTTTGATCTCTTCTTTTCCTATTCGTATTCCTCTAATTTCTTTGGTCTGTCTAATTGCTCTGGCTAGAGTTTCAAGAACAATGTTGAATAGTAGTGGCGAAAGAGGGCATCCCTGCCTTGTTCCAGTTCTCAGGGGGAATGCTTTCAATTTTTCTCCATTTAGAATGATGTTAGCTGTGGGCTTGGCATAAATGGCCTTTACAATGTTAAGGAATGTCCCCACTATCCCTATTTTTTCTAGTGTTTTGAGCATGAAAGGGTGCTGTATTTTATCAAATGCTTTCCCTGCATCTATTGAAATAATCATGTGGTTCTTGACCTTAAGTCTGTTGATGTGGTGAATTACATTGATTGATTTCTGGATGTTGAACCAACCTTGCATCCCTGGGATGAAACCCACTTGATCATGGTGCACTATCTTTTTAATATGTGTTTGTATGCGATTTGCTAAAATTTTGAACACCAAATCTTTAGAATTCAAAGTTGCTCACACCTTTCTTATTCTCTTCATTCTGCCTCTACATTTCATTGAGAGCATTTTAACCAGTGGGTCCAAATGCATATCCCAGTGAAGGTGCTGGATCTTGCTTTTCAACTCAGGTATGTGGATGCTTGGAAAAGTTGCGTTTCCTGGGCAACATCTTTTTCTGTGCATAGAGTACTTTCTCAGAAACTTCACAAGGCACAGTCTATAAATATTTATATAGGGAATGGGAAGAGGTGATGGATGATGGGATCTATGAACACAAGAATAATCTTTGTTCAGTGGTAAATATGCCCATTCAATTTTCAATTTTCCAGTGGCTATATGTGCATACATTCCTCTCAACATTTTTTGCAGTGAGATTTTTTCCAGAAATTCCTGCCCATTGGAGTGCTACTCCTTCTTTTCTCCACAAAACTCTGCTACTCTGGTTTTGATCTCACTCAAGAAATGCCTAACTTGTTTGCCAGTACTCTGCAAATATGGGAGCAAGGGAGGAGAGCTTCAGTATGTAGAATGGAAGAGGCCAGCATGAGGGAATTTAGATTGGAAGGGCGTGGAATTTTCTGGCTCATGTAGGAGAATGCATTTTATTTCTCTACTTAGGCCTTGTTGCTGGGCCTTGCTCAGCGTGGGATTCAATGAATGTCTTGGTTGTCCTCATAACTGCACTGCAAATACTACTTTAAGTCAAAGAAATGCCAAAGGACAGAACAATGGCCTCATGATTGACATGGCATCCAGGAACTCTTCAGATCCTGAGTTCTGCAGAGGAATTTTCAAGAGAAAGGCTATACAAGTTGTACTGAAAGGAGGGAAGTGGAAGCAGGTAAGACCCAGGGGAATTTTTTGCCAAAAGTGTGATCCTAACATCTTTGCCCAGGAGGAGTAATCAGCATGTGTTATGGATGGGACCCCTCTGGCTTTGAGATATCTGACTCCATCCAACATAACCGACCCAGCAGAAGTCTGACAGGCTGCCATTCAGTCCATGTCCATGAGAGGCCAATGTGCTCACTTTGCCACAAGAGGCAACATGATGAGTCTCCACAAGGTATAGAGGTCCAGGGAGTGATTCGGAGGTTCTCAAGGATGCATGGGTCACCAAGCCAAGCACAGACTACAGTGGCAGGGACCTAAAAAGACACTCATCCTGGTCTGGTTTCACTAGTTACATTGCTTAGTTGGGAAACTGGCCTAAGGCCTTAGCAGCCACTTGCAATGATGAACTATGAATGATATTTCAGAGCAAAGGAGCATGAGGGACAGCTCATTTGATTAGGTGAAGTTTGAGCTGGAAAATATCACACTAACTTGGTGTGATTCCAAATCTTTCAAGGAATGCTGAACAGGAGCCATTTGGAAGCTGGTACTTAGGACTGCTAAGTAGATGTTAGGAGATGTTAATCTCCCAAGGTCAAGTGAGAGAGAGATTTATCAATTATCATAAGGAAGCAGGTGAATAAGAAGCTGGCAACTGAGGAGAGATATTCTATGTTCACACCATCAGCCAGGCCCCACCACCTCTTCTGTTGACTCACATTTAGTGTGCACTCAGAAATTTGCTTGCTGATTTCTCAAGTGGTCCTTACAGTCAACCTTTGTGGCAGAAACACCTTTACAATGTGTCTTCACTTAAGTTGTAATTCTCTTGAAGTGCCTCTTGACTGTCTCTGTAAATGCCCTCTTGCAGATTTTCTAAGGACCCCTTAACCAGCAGCTGGTAGATGCAGACTACAGGTCAGTGTCACAGTCTCTGGCACAAACATCCTCCAAGATCATGAAATTGAGGAATGAATGAGTGCCTGATGAGGACAAAATGAATCTGGACCTCAAAAGATACACCTGTCTCTTTGTGCACCTTTCACCCAGGCTCCTATTTGAGGGTAATCTAAGCAGTGGGGCCAAATGCATATACCAGTGCACATTCTGGATCCTGCTTCTCATCTCAGGTTTGTGGGTGATTGTAAAAGTTGCATTTTATGTGAAAAATATTTTTCAGTGAATAGAGAACTGCCTAAACTACATCATGAGGCACAGACATATTCACAGGTAAATATGTATAGGGAAGGAAAGAGGTGATGAACCACAGGATCTATGAACCCATGAATAATCTTTGCTCAGAAGTAAATAATACCCATTCAGTTATCAAACTTCCAGTAGTTATGTGTGCAGAAAATCCTCTCAACATTCTTTACTGTGAGATGGTTTCCAGAAAGTACGGTCCATTGGATTGAAATGTCAGGTTTTCTTTTTTTTTTTTTTTTTTTTTGCAAAATGCTGCTATCCTGGCTTTGATCCCATGCAAGAAATGTCTAACTTGTTTACCATTGCTCCAGGGACATGAGAGCAAAAGAGAGGAGAGCTACAGTTTATAGTGTGGAAGGGACTGGCACGCCAGAATTTTTTTTGGAAGAGAAAGGAATTTTCTGGCTCATGTAGGAGAATGAATGTTTTTCCTCTACCTAGGCGTCCTCACTGGGCCTTGGGCAACTTGGTATTCCATGAATGTTTGGCTGTCATCCTAGCTGTAATGAACATGCCAGCTGAAGTCTCAGCAGGCCATATGGCAGAACAATGGCCTCATGGTGCCCATGGCAACTCGAACTTCTTCAGGTTCTGGCTGCTGTGGAGGAACCTTCGAGAGAACATCTTAATGAGTTGTTCTGGGAAGAGGATGCAGATAAGACCCAGGGGATTTTTTTCTTGCCAAGAAAGCAATCCTAAACTCTGAGCCCAGGACAAGAGTAATCAGCGTGTGGTGCACAGGACACCTGTAGCTTTGAGGTATCTGACTCCATCCAAGATAAGGGAGCCTGCTGAAATCCGACAGGCTGCAACACAGTCCATGTCCACCAGGGGCTGATTTGTTCAACTGCCCGCAGGAGAAATCATGTATTCCTGGGTTTGGGATCTGCTGGAGGCAATTGGTCCCCCCAGGTTTAGTAGACCAGGGAGTGATGAGGGAGTGCCCAGGATATGTGGTTTACAAACCTAGCACAGTTCATGGGAGCATGGCCCTAGGATAATTCTCTTCCTGCTCTGCAATCTCCCTGTTCATTTCTGGCCTAAAGCAATAGCAGACACTCACAATCATGGCTGGTGTATGACATTTCAGAGCAGAGGATCATGTGGGAAAGCTCGGTGAGTTAGGTGAAGTCTGAGATGTCACACAAAATCTGGTGTAATGCCAAAGCTTACCAGGAAGGCCCCAACAGGAGACAGTTGGAACCTGGGATTGAGAACTTCTTAGAAGAAGTAAGGAGATGGAGATCTTGTCCATGTTGAGCGGAGGGAATTAATCACTTATCAATTAGAAATAAGGCTAGAACATGGTTGGTAATTGAGGAGAGACATTCTGAGCTCCAATCATTAGACAGGTCCCACCACTTCCTCTGTTGATTACAATTACTGAGTCTTCAGAAATTCTCTTGCTATGATTTTCCAAGTGGCCCTTTTCTCACCATTTAATCACCAACCAATAAGGATGGAGGATAGCAGGTTGTTGGTAATCAATGAGAGACATTCTAACCTCACACAATGCACCAGACCCCACCACCTATTCTGTTGACTTACAATTACTGAGACTTCAGAAATTCCCTTGCTATTATTTTCCAAGTGACCCTTCCACTCACCCTTTATTGCAGAAACACCTTCACAATGTGTCATCTCTTAAGGTGTATCTCCTGAACCACCTATCGCCTCTCTGACTAAAGGCCTTCTGACACGTTTCCAAGGATCCATTAACTAGCAACTGGTAGATGTAGACTACAGGACAATGTCACAGATGTTGGCACCAGCATTTTCTAAAACATGAAACTGAGGGATGAAATAGTGTCTGATGAGTACAAGGTGAACCTGAACCTCAAATACACAGGGAAACAAGGCTTTACATAATGACTGCAGCTCCTGAATGATATCAGTGGAAGTTAATTCATGTATTCAGCGCCAGTTCTGAAAATTCTTTAGTAAGTGATGTCTATAAAAAGGGCAAAGCACAAGTACAAAGTAATTCTAAGGCCACGTGCTCCTGTGCTTTGTCTACATCTCTGTTATCTTGTTGATAGTGTGATTGTGTTGGAAACATTGAGGTATAGAAGTACACTATTCTGGCAGAGAGACTGGCATGCACCCCAGATTGATGTTCCTTCACAAAATGTATTGCAGGTGATATTTGGAATGCCATTTCTTCCCCAGTGGCACCAAAGATATTCCAATATGTGTTAATTGTGAAACCCAAATGAGAAAATTGAAAAGAATCAATTTGAGACCATGGTGAGTAATTTCATGTTGTAGAACTTGCTTATTGAATACAGTTTCCAGCATATTTATGAGACCATTATAAACTATACATTCCTCAGAGTTGTCTCATCTTCAGGAATATTCTCTGTTAAGAAATCCAGGTCTCTGAGGAAGCATTTAGGACTGGCACACAGTTGCTGGCTGAACACTCTCTTTATAATGGGCTTCCAATTAAAACTGGTTTTATCCAATTGATTTGTGTTCACTTGATTAATCAGAGGAGGAAACATTAAGTCTCTGGAGGGTGGGCATGATCTGAGAAGGCTCTTTAAGGTACATGCCTGCATGTTCTGCAGTCCAAATTATGGCATATGCTTGTAGAATAATAACCCCAAGGCAGATTCAATTAATTTCTATCAAATTCTGTAAATCCTCTTGAGAAAAATCCGGACTGCATCTTTCTTCCAGATCAAATCCCAATGTCTATTGAGTAATGAGTAGTGAAAGATTTACCTCTGTCCCATTAAGGAACAAGAGTATTGTAGCTGCTCAACAAGCATATGACTCTCCAAGGGTGGCATGCAGGCTTGTGACAGTAGGAGAAGGATACATTTTTTTGAGAATATTATAGGCTGTAATGTTTGGGACCTCAGGAAATTGAGGGAATCTTTCATATCTGAACACCAAACCTTTACAATTCCAAAGTGCTCACACCTATCTCATTTTTCTCATTCCACCTGAGCTTATCTTTGAGGTAATCTAAGCAGTGAGGCCAAATGAATATCCCAGTGCACATTCTGGATTTTGCTTTTCACTGTAGGTTTGTGGGTGATTTTAAAAGTTGGACGTCCTGGGCAAAGACTTTTCTGTGAATAGAAGAATGTCTAAGCAACTTCATGAGGCACAGACATATTCACAGGTAAACATGTACAGGTAGTGGAAAGAGTAATGGATCACAGGATCTATGGACCAATGAATAGTATATGCTCAGAGGTAAATAATCTGTATTCAGTTACCAAAAGTCCACCATTGAGGTGTTGAAATTCACTTCTTTGGCAAAGAGGGTGAAGTGTGCCCCAGAAATTATCTACTTCACCAACTCTAATGAAGATTATATTTGCAAAGTCCTATCTTTCTGAACAGTAAAAATGAAGCCCCAATATGTGCTAAACCTGAATTTCAAAATGCAAAAATAGAAAAGAATCACCTTGTGGCTGCTGAATGTATCAGCAGAAGTAAGCTTATATATTCAGTGACAATACATACAAATATTTAATTAATGATGGCTATGAACAGGCAAGGTATAACTAAGTATAACCAGGGCCACCTGCAGCTGTGTTTAGTCTACATCTCGATTTTCAGGTGGATATTCAAATTGTGTGGGACAATGTTAAGTGTTAGAAGCCCACTTCCTTTGCAGAGAGACTGCAGTGCATGCCAGAAAGTTTCTCCTTTGCAAACACGAGTGCCAGTGATCATTTGAAAGCTGTTTCCTGTTGAAAGACAACAATGAAGTTCCAAGTTGTGCTCAACATGAATTTAAAAAAATGTCAATAGAGAAGAACACATTTCAGATCCTAGTGAGCATGTTGTAGAACTTGCTAAAGAAATACACTTGCCAGCATATTAATAAGCTGTTACAACCTCTGCATTCCTGAGAGATGTCCATTTTCAGAAATACCAGGTCAAGATATCTAGGACTCAATGAAAGCCCATTTTCCTGGCACCACAGCTGCTTGCTGAATACTCCCTTGAGAATGGGCTTCCAATTAAATCTGACAATTATTCAACCATGTTGTGTTCACTTGATTTAACAGAGGAGGAATGACTGGGTTACTGGAGGGTTGGCATGATCTGAATAGGCTCCTTAGGTTAAATGAGTGCATGTTGTGCAGGTCTATGTGATATGCTTTGTAGAAAAACCATGCAAGGCAGAGCCCAAACATTTCTATTACATTCTGTAGAAGGCTTTGGAGTACAACCAGGCCAGAAACCTTTCTTGCAGGTCAAATCCCAAGGTCTAGGTAGATATAAGCAGAAAAAAGTTTCTTCCCTGTCCCTTTAAGAGAAAAAAGAGTTATACCTCCTGAACAAGAAGACCATTATCAGAGAGAACCATGGAGTGTGTGGCCATAGGAGAAGTTGGTCTTTGTAGGAAATATAATTTGCCCTGAGTTTTGGGACCAAAGGAAATTGAGTGAATCTTTCACACCTGAGCAACAAACCCTTACCATCTCAAACTGCTCAAAACTGTTTGCTTCTTTTCATTCTTGCTGGAATATTTCTTTCTGAAATAATAATGAGGTGGGCCAAATACATACCCCAGTGGAGGGGCTGGACCTTGCTTTTCAACTCAGTTAATTGGGTGCTTGAAAAATTTGGTATTGCTGGATAAAGTATATTTTCCTAATTAGGGAATGTCTCACCAACTTGGAGAGGCACAGCATGTAAAAATGTATAAGAAATGGGAAGAGGTGCTGACTCAGAGTATCTCTGCATCTATGAATAATATTTTCTCAGAGAAAAATCATCCACTTTCACTTTTGAAATTTCCAGTAGTTTCGTTTGCCAAAATTTCTCTCAACATTCTTTGTAGTGAGCTTATTTGCAGAAAGTTCTATCCATTGAGCTGTCAAGCCATCATTTCTCCACAAAATGCCTCTACCATGGTTTTAATCACAATCAAGAAATGTCTAACTTGTTTCCCTGTGCTCCTGGAACATGAAAACCAGAGAAAGGAGAGCTACAGTATTCAGGTGAGAAGGGGCTGGCATGAGGGAATTTGGGTTGGAAGGGTGTGGAATTCTCTGGCTCTTGTAGGAGAATGCAGGTTTTTTCTCTTTTCAGGCATTGCTGCTGGACCTGGAGCAACTTGGGTTGTCAAGAATGGCATGGCTGCACTAGTTGTACTTCCCATACCTCCTGTAGTTACAAAAAGCCCATGTGACGTCACAATGGTGGCAGGCTTGCTATGGCAAATGGCATCTCTTCATATTCTCTCTAGTGGGGAGGAAGCTTCAAGGATAACTTTTCAAGCTGTTCTGGGAAGAAGGAAGAGGAAGAAGGTGAGTTCCAGGAGTCTTTTGTTGGCCACAAATGTGATTCTAAACTCTGAACACAGGACAAAAGGAATCAGGTGTATAGAGAGCATGTCCCCTTGGGCTTTGTGACACCTGACTTTATCCAAGATAAGGGACCCTGTTGAAACCTGACAGGTTGCCATACAGTCCATGTCCACAAGGAGTGATGTGCTCACTGGGTAGGAGATGGCATTATGTGTCCATTGATTGGGGACCCCCTGTAAGCAATTTGTGTCCACAAGGAGTAATGAACCAGGGAGAGAATCAGGAGTGTCCATGGATAGGTGTGTCACCATAACTCAAACAGTCCCCAGGGGCATGAACATATGACAACACTCCTACTGCTCTGGACTCACTCAGTCCAATGCTGAGTTGGAAATGGCCTTGGGAATTAGCTACACCTATCAATGATGGCCATTGATATTTCAGAGACGAGGAGCATGCAGGGTGGCTTGGTGGGATAGGAGAAGTTTGAAACAGGAAACAGCACACCAACTTTGGTGTCATGCAAATTTGGTGACATGCCACCCCTTTGAACAAATGCCCTAACAGGAGACAGCTGGAATCTGGGATTTAGGACTTCTAAGTACAAGAGAGGACTGAGGTCCCCATTATTTTATGGAGGGTGTACACCACCAAACATTTGGGATGGAAGCTATCAAATTGCTGGCAATCTAGGAGAGACATTCTGTGCTCACTCCAATGGGCAGGTCACATCACATCTACGGTTGTCTTACAATTAGGGTGAACTCAGAAATTGTATTTCTATGTGTTTCCAAAGGGCCTTTCAACTCATCCATTGATGCAGAAAAGTTTCATAATATGTCTTCATCAAAGGTGTAATTCTTTTGACCTGTCTATTGCCTGTCTGAACAAAGACCCTCTGCATATTTCCAAGTCACATTCAAAAGCAGCCTGAAGGTGCCAATTCTTGGCCAGGGTAAAATAACCTATAGCAATGATCCTCCAATAACATGAATTTGAGTGATGAAGCATGTATCTGATGAGGACAGAATGAGCACCTTGTCATAGGGGATCACACGGAACTTGAACATGCATCCAACTGAAAGAGAGGAAGTGTAGAAAGATTGGAATTTGAGTATCCAAAGAGAGTGGAGTAAAGGATATTCATTGTGCACTAAATACAGATGGGTGTTGGAGAGTAAAACAACTTCTATGAAGGGACTCTAAAAGAGATTGACTTTCTGAGTGAAAGTCCTAAATATTTCAGGAACTTTCCTCAGCTGATAAGTTCTATTGAATATAGAAGAAGAAGAGATAAGGTCATTCTCTAATCAAGTATAGTTACTGAACACAATACCACTACTGAGAGCCTCTAGGGCCTCCACCATTGCTGACTTTACCTTGAAGCTTACAAGGAATACCTCATTAAGCATATGAAGAATAAGGTCTCTTGATATATGACCTGGTAGGAAAGGCCTTCATTCACCACTGCATGTACATGTAAGTACTTTCATGTACAAAACAACAAGTTTGAATATGAGCCACTGAAAGATGCCTCTGGAAATGAAGTGTGCAGCACAATATCACAAATCTAAACAAAAACATCTATATTACGATGCAACAATGAAGACACAGTATGTGTGAAATCGTAACTTGAAACAGAGAGAAAACAATGGGAGTGTGAAAGTTGTGATAGGAATTGGGTGCTGGAAAAGGAGATCATACATATTTTCAAACTTCCAAGTCCTTATGTATAGGAATTATAAGCATCCACACCAATCCTTCCATGTAACTGATGTCCCTGTTTTTATTTCTTCAATAGAATTATTTTAAATAGGCACTCTTAGGTCATCCCTGCACTAACATTGGAATCAAATCATTCTAATTTTCATGCTAAAATTCAGAACATACCATCCTTCACTCACCCCTACACAGCATCACTTAAGACATGCCTAAAAAAGGAAAAAAATCTGAGAAAAAATAATTCCATGGTAATGAACATGGATCTCAAGAAATACAGGGAAACTAGGCTTTGCATAGCCCATGTGAGTTGTGAATGATATCAGTGGAAGTTACCTTATGTATTCACTGCAATATCATACAAGTCTTTAATAAATCATGTCTACAACGATGCAATGTACAGCAAATTGAGTAGATTCAGGGTCACCTACAGATGTGTTTAGTCTACATCTTGATTTTCCTGTGGATACTGGGATTGTGTGGGACAATGTTGAGGGTAGAAGCCGACTTTTTTTGCAGAGAGAAAGCAGTGCATGCCAGAAAGCTTCTCCTTTGCAAACACGAGTGCTAGTGATATTTTGAATGCCATTCTCTGTTGAAAGAAACCAGAGATATCCCAAGTTGGGCTTAACCTGAACTTCAAAAACTGAAAATGGAGAAGAACCCATTTTAAACCCTGGTGAGCATTTTCATATTATAGAACTTGCTGATGCAATACACTTGCCAGCATTTTAATGAAACCACTACAACCTCTGTGCCCTGATAGTTGTCCAATTTTCAGAAATAGTGGTTCAAATATCTAGGATTCAGGGAAAGAACTTTTACCTGGCACCAGAGCTGCTTGCTGAATACTCTCCTTAGAAAGGGCTCACATTTAAATCTGAAACTTATCCAACCGTGTTGTGTTCACTCGATTGAACAGAGAAAGAAAGGTTGAGATACTGGAGGGCTGGCATGATCTCAATAGAGTCCTTAATTTAAATGACTGCATGTTGTGCATGCCTGACTATATGATATGCTTTGCAGAAAAGCCACCCAAGGCATATCCCAGTAATTTCTATCACCTTCTGTAGAAGGCTTTGGAGAGCAACCCTGCCAGAAACGTTGCAGGTCAAATCCCAAGGTCTTGATAGTCATAAGGAGAAAAAGTTTTTTCCCTGCCCCTTTACAAAAAAGAGTTATATCTCCTGGACAAGAGGACCATTATCAGAGAGAACCACGGAGTGTGTGGCAGGAGGGGAAGTAGGTATTTGTCAGAAATATT
>JAJEJO010052450.1:0-29316 GCA_020662805.1 Glaucomys volans
GTGCTCATGTTGTGTGTAGGAGGATCTAGGACGTGTGCAGGAGGGCTGTAGGACTTGTGAAGGAGGGCTCTAGGACATGTGTGGTTCGGCTCTTGGTCTTGTGTAGGAGGATTCTGGGATATGGTTAGGAGGGCTGTAGGTATTTTGAAGGAGGGCTGAATGTTGTGTGAAGTAGTACTCTAGGGCGTGTGCAGGAGGGGTTGTAGTACGTGTGAAAGAGTGCTCTAGTTCTTGTGAAGGAGGACTCAAAGATGTGAGCAGGAGGTATGTTTGAATTGTGCGTGCCGGATGTAGGACGTGTGCATGAGAGCTGTAGGACGTGTGTAGGAGGGCTTTTGAACGTGTGTAGGAGGGATGAAAGACTTTGCAGGAGAGTGGAGGATGTGTGAAGGAGGGCCCTAGCAGGTGTGGAGGATGGCTTTCTGAAGTGTATAGGAGGAATGTAGGACATGTCATGTAGGGCTCTAGATTGCTTGCAAGAGGTCTATTAGACGTGTGCAAGAGGGTTTTGAGACATGGCAGGAGGCGTCTAGGATGTGTGTAGGAGGGCTCAGGGACATGTATAGCAAAACTGTAGAATGTGTGCAGGAGGTCTGTAGGATGTGCACGGGGGCAGTAGGACATGTGCGGGAGGTGGGTAGGACGTGTGTAGGAGTGCTCCAGGACGTTTGTAGGAGGGCTCTATGTCGTGTGTATGAGGGTCTAGGACATGCATAGTAGGGCTGCAGGACTTGTGAATTAAGGATCTAGGACGTGTGCAGGAGGGATGTAGGACGGCTGAAAGAGGGCTCTAGCATGTGTGTACGAGGGCTTTATGACATGTGCAGGAGGACTCTAGGGCCTGTGTAGGAGGGCTCTTGGTTGTGTGTCGGAGGATCTAGGACGTGTGCAGGAGGTTGTAGGACGTGTAATGGAGGGCTGTAGGACATGGGTAAGAGGGCTCTAGGACATGTTTAGGAGGGCTGTAGGACTTTTGATGGAAGGCTGAAGGACGTGTGAATTAGGACTCTAGGACGTTTGCAGGAGGGTTGTAGGATGTGTGAGAGAGGGCTCTAGGTCTTGTGATGGAGGTCTCAAAGATGTGAGCAGGAGATATGTGTGAATTGTGCAGGCCGGATGTAGGACGTGTGCATGAGGGCTGTAGGACGTGTGTAGGAGGGCTCTACGATTTGGGAAGGAGGGCTCTGTGACGTGTGCTGGAGGGATCTAGGACGTTTGCAGGATCGATGTAAAACGGGTGCAGGAGGGCTCTAGGAAGTGGGTTGGAGGGCTCTATGACATGTGTAGGAGGGTTCTAGGACATGTGTAGGAGGGCTCTAGGACATGTGTAGGAGGGCTCTAGGATGTTTTTCGGAGGGCTACAGGAGGTGTGTAGGAGGGCTTTTTGACATGTATAGGAGGAATATAGCACGTGTCAAAAAGGACTCTAGGTCATGTGCAAGAGGGCTTTAAGATGTGTGCAAGAGGGCTTTAAGATATGTGCAGGAGGGCTCTAGGACCTGTGTAGGAGGCCTCAGGGACATGTGGAGAAGGGGTGTGGGACGTGTTCAGGAGGTCTGTAAGACGTGTGCAGGGGGGTGTAGGATGTGTGCAGGAGAGCTGTAGGATATGTGTAGGAGTGCTCCAGGACTTGTGTAGGAGGTCTCTAGGATGTGTTTAGGAGGGTTCTAGGACGTGCGTAGGAGGGCGGCAGGACTTGTGAATTAAGGCTCTAGGACGTGTGCTGGAGGGTTGTAGGATGGGTGAAGGAGGGCTCTAGCACGAGTGTACGAGAGGTTTATGATATGTGCAGAAGCACTCGAGGACATATGTAGGAGGGCTCTTGGTTGTGTGAAGGAGGATTTAGGATGTGTGATGGAGGGCTGTAGGACATGTGAAGGAGAGCTCTAGGATTTTGTAGGAGTGCTCCAGGACATGTGGAGGAGGGCTCTAATTCGTGTGCAGGAGGGCTGTAGGACGTGGGAAGGAGGCCTATAGCATGTGTGTACGAGGGCTTTATGACACGTGCGGGAGGGATCTAGGATCTGTATAGGAGGGCTCTAGGATGTGTGTAGGAGGGCTCAGGGATGTGGGACGGGCTGTAGTGTGTGTGCAGGAGGTCTGTAGGACATGTGCAGGAGGGTTGAAGGACGTGTGCAGGAGATCTCTAGGACGTGTGCAGGAGGGCTCTAGTATGTGTGTAGGAGGGTGCTAGGACGTGCATTAGAGGGCTGCAGGACTTGTGAATTAAGCCTGTAGGACATGTGCAGAAGGGATGTAAGTGGTGTGAAAGAGAGCTGCAGGACGTGTGCAGGAGATCACTAGGATGTGTGTGGGAGGGCTCTAATACGTGTTTAGGAGGGATCTAGGAAGTGTGTAGGAGGGCTCAATTACATGTGTACCAGGGCTGTAGGATTTGGGAAGGAGGGCTCAAGGTCGTGTGCTAGAGGACTGTTGGTCGTGTTCAGAACTTTAGGATGTGTGCAGGAGAGCTTTATGTCATGTGCAGGAGGGCTCTGGGACGTGTGTAGGAGGCTCCATGTCGTTTGCAGAAGGGCTCTATGATGTGTGCACGATGGCTCTTGACATGTGCAGGAGGGCTGAAAGGGGTGTGTAGGCGGTCTGTAGCACGTGTGTAGGAGTGCTCTAATGTGTGTATAGGAGGAATCAAAGATGTGTGTAGTAGGGTGCAAAAACATGTGTAGGACGGCTGTACAACGTGAATGAGCACTCTACGATGAGTTGAGGAAGGTTCTGGGACATGTGCAGGAGGTCTGTAGGACGTGTGCAGGAGGGTTGTAAGACGTGTGCAGGAGGGTTCTAGGACGTGTGTAGGAGTGCTCCAGGACATATGTAGGAGAGCTCTAGGACGTGTGTAGGAGTGTCTAAGACATGCATAGGAGGGGTGAAGGACTTGTGAATTAAGGATCTAGAACTTGTGCAGGAGGGATATAGGACAGGTGAGAGGGCTCTAGATGTGTGTACGTGGGCTTTATGACATGTGCAGGAGGACTGTAGGATCTGTGTAAGAGTGCTCATGTTGTGTGTAGGAGGATCTAGGACGTGTGCAGGAGGGCTGTAGGACTTGTGAAGGAGGGCTCTAGGACATGTGTGGTTCGGCTCTTGGTCTTGTGTAGGAGGATTCTGGGATATGGTTAGGAGGGCTGTAGGTATTTTGAAGGAGGGCTGAATGATGTGTGAAGTAGGACTCTAGGGCGTGTGCAGGAGGGGTTGTAGTACGTGTGAAAGAGTGCTCTAGTTCTTGTGAAGGAGGACTCAAAGATGTGAGCAGGAGGTATGTGTGAATTGTGCATGCCGGATGTAGGACGTGTGCATGAGAGCTGTAGGACGTGTGTAGGAGGGCTTTTGAACGTGTGTAGGAGGGATGAAGGACTTTGCAGGAGAGTGGAGGATGTGTGAAGGAGGGCCCTAGCAAGTGTGGAGGATGTATTTCTGAAGTGTATAGGAGGAATGTAGGACATGTCATGTAGGGCTCTAGATTGCTTGCAAGAGGGCTATTAGACGTGTGCAAGAGGGTTTTAAGACATGGCAGGAGGCATCTAGGATGTGTGTAGGAGGGCTCAGGGACATGTATAGCAAAACTGGAGAATGTGTGCAGGAGGTCTGTAGGATGTGCACGGGGGCAGTAGGACATGTGCAGGAGGTGGGTAGGACGTGTGTAGGAGTGCTCGAGGACGTTTGTAGGAGGGCTCTAGGTCGTGTGTATGAGGGTCTAGGACATGCGTAGGAGGGCTGCAGGACTTCTGAATTAAGGGTCTAGGACGTGTGCAGGAGGGATGTACAACGGCTGAAAGAGGGCTCTAGCATGTGTGTACGAGGGCTCTATGACATGTGCAGGAGGACTCTACGGCCTGTGTAGGAGGGCTCTTGGTTGTGTGTCGTAGGATCTAGGATGTGTGCAGGAGGTTTTAGGACGTGTAGTGGAGGGCTGTAGGTCATGTGTAGGAAGGCTCTAGGACGTGTGTAGGAGGGCTGTAGGACTTTTGATGAAGGGCTGAATGACGTGTGAATTAGGACTCTAAATCGTGTGCAGGAGGGTTGTAGGACGTGTGAAAGAGGGCTCTAGGTCTTGTAATGGAGGACTCAAAGATGTGAGCAGGAGGTATGTGTGAATTGTGCAGGCCGGATGTAGGACGTGTGCATGAGGGCTGTAGGACGTGTGTAGGAGGGCTCTAGGACGTGGGGAGGAGGGCTCTGTGATGTGTGCAGGAGGGATCTATGACATTTGCAGGATCGATGTAAAACGTGTGCAGAAGGGCTCTAGGAAGTGGGTTGGAGGGCTCTAGGACATGTGTAGGAGGGCTCTAGGACATGTGTAGGAGGGCTCTGGAACATGTGTAGGAGGGCTGTAGGATGTGTGTAGGAGGGCTCTAGGATGTTTTTCGGAGGGCTACAGGAGGTGTGTAGGAGGGCTTTATGACATGTATAGGAGGAATGTAGCACGTGTCAAGTAGGACTCTAGGTCATGGGCAAGAGGGCTTTAAGACGTGTGCAAGAGGGCTTTAAGACGTGTGCAAGAGGGCTTTAATATATGTGCAGGAGGGCTCTAGGACCTGTGAAGGAGGCCTCAGGGACATGTGGAGGAGGGCTGTGGGACGTGTTCAGGAGGTCTGTAAGACGTTTGCAGGGGGGTGTAAATGGGTATCTGTAGGATATGTGTAGGAGTGCTCCAGGACGTGTGTAGGAGGTCTCTAGGATGTGTTTAGGAGGGTTGTAGGACGTGCGTAGGAGGGCCGCAGGACTTGTGAATTAAGGGTCTAGGACGTGTGAAGGAGGGATGTAGGATGGCTGAAAAGGGGTCTAGCATGTGTGTACGAGGGCTTTATGACATGTGCAGGAGGACTCTAGGGCCTGTGGAGGAGGGCTCTTGGTTGTGTCGGAGGATCTAGGATGTATGCAGGAGGTTGTAGGACGTGTATTGGAGGGCTATAGGACATGTGTAGGAGGGCTCTAGGACGTGTGTAGGGGGGCTTTAGGACTTTTGATGGAGGGCTGAAGGAAGTGTGAAGTAGGATTCTAGGACGTGTGCAGGAGGGTTGTAGGACGTGTGAAAGAGTGCTCTAGTTCTTGTGAAGAATGACTCAAAGATGTGAGCAGGAGTTATGTGTGAATTGTGCAGGCCGGATATAGGACGTGTGCATGAGGGCTGTAGGACGTGTGAAGGAGGGCTTTTGAACGTGTGCAGGAGGGTTGAAGGACTTAGCAGGACAGTGGAGGATGTGTGAAGGAGGGCTCTATTATGTGTGGAGGAGGGCTTTATGAAGTGTATAGGAGGAATGTAGGACGTGTCAAGTAGGGCTCTATTCTGTTTGCAAGAGGGCTTTAAGACGGGTGCAAGAGGGTTTCAAGACGTGTGCAGGAGGGCTCTAGGATGTGTGTAGGAGGGCTCTGGGACGTGTATAGGAGGAGTGTAGAATGTGTGCAGGAGGTCTGTAGGATGTGGACGAGGGCTGTAGGACAAGTGTAGGAGGGGTCTAGGATGTGTGTAGGAGTGCTCATTGAATTTTATAGTAGGGCTCTAGGACGTGTGTAGGAGGGTCTAGGACATGCGTAGGAGGGCTGCAGGACTTGTGAATTAAGGGTCTAGGACGTGTGCAGGAGGATGTAGGATGGCTGAAAGAGGGCTCTAGCATGTGTGTACGAGGGCTTTATGACATGTGCAGGAGTAGTCTAATGCCTGTGTAGGAGGGCTCTTGGTTGTGTGTCGGAGGATCTAGGACGTGACGTGTGCAAGAGTTTGTAGGACGTGTACTGGAGGGCTGTAGTACATGTGTAGGAGGGCTGTAGGACTTTTGATGGAGAGCTGAAGGACGTGTGAAGTAGGACTCTAGGACGTGTGCAGGAGGGTTGTAGGACGTGTGAAAGTGGGCTCTAGGTCTTGTGAAGGAGGACTCAAAGATGTGAGCAGGAGGTATGTGTGAATTGTGTAGGCCGGATGTAGGACGTGTGCATGAGGGCTGTAGGATGTGTGTAGGAGGGCGTTATGACATGTGTAGGAGGGTTGTACGATTTTTGCAGGAATGTGGAGGATGTGTGAAGGAGGGCTCTAGGACGTGTGGAGGAGGGCTCTGTGACGTGTGCAGGAGGGATCTAGGACGTTTGCAGGATGGCTGTAAAACATGTGCAGGAGGGCTCTACGAAGTGGGGTGGAGGGCTCTAGGACATGTGTAGTAGGGCTCTAGGACATGTGTAGGAGGGCTCTGGGACATGTGTAGGAGGGCTGTAGGATGTGTGTAGGAGTGCTCTAGGATGTTTTTCGGATGGCTATAGGACGTCTGTAGGAGGGCTTTATGACGTGTATAGGAGGAATGTAGCACGTGTCAAGTAGGACTCTAGGTCATGTGCAAGGGGGCTTTAAGACGTGTGCAAGAGGGCTTTAAGATGTGTGCAGGAGGGCTCTAGGACCTGTGTAGGAGGCCTCAGTTACATGTGGAGGAGGGCTGTGGGAATTGTTCAGGAGGTATGTAATACGTGTGCAGGGCGATGTAGAATGTGTGCAGGAGAGCTGTAGGATATGTGTAGGAGTGCTCCAAGACGTGTGTAGGAGGTCTCTAGGATGTGTTTAGGAGAGTCCTAGGACGTGCGTAGGAGGGCGGCAGGACTTGTGAATTAAGGCTCTAGGATGTGTGCTGGAGGGATGTAGGATGGGTGAAGGAGGGCTATATCACGAGTGTACGAGAGGTTTATGACCTGTGCAGAAGCATGCTAGGACATGTGTAGGAGGGCTCTTGGTTGTGTGAAGGAGGATTTAGGATGTGTGCTGGAGGGCTGTAGGACGTGTGAAAGAGAGCTCTAGGATGTGTGTAGGAGTGCTCCAGGACATGTGCAGGAGGGCTCTAATTCGTGTGCAGGAGGGCTGTAGGACGTGGGAAGGAGGCCTCTAGCACGTCTGTACGAGGGCTTTATGACACGGGCGGGAGGGATCTAGGATCTGTGTAGGAGGGCTCTAGGATGTGTGTAGAAGGGATCTAGGATGATTGCAGAAGGGTTGTCAGACATGTTAAGGGTATCTCTAGGACGTGTTTAGGAGGGCTCTCTGATGTGTGCAGAGGTCTCTACCACTTTTGCAGGAGGGTTGTAGGACATGTACAGGAGGGCACTAGGACGTGTGTTGGAGGCCTCAGGGACATGTGGAGGAGGGCTGTGGGACGTGTTCAGGAGGTCTGTAAGACGTGTGCAGGGGGGTGTAGGATGTGGGCAGGAGAGCTGTAGGATATGTGTAGGAGTGCTCCAGGACGTGTGTAGGAGGTCTCTACGATGTATGCATGATGGCTCTTGACATGTGCAGGAGGGCTGAAAGATGTGTGTAGGCAGTCTGTAGCACGTGTGTAGGAGTGCTCTAGTATGTGTATAGGAGGGATCTAAGATGCGTGTAGTAGGGTGCTAAAACGTTTGTTCGATGGCTGTACAACATGAATGAGAGCTCTACGATGCATTGAGGAGGGCTTGGGACATGTGCAGGTGGTCTGTAGGACGTGTGCAGGAGGGTTCCATGACGTGTGAAGGAGGGGTCTAGGACGTGTGTAGGAGTACTCCAGGACGTATGTAGGAGAGCTCTAGGACGTGTGTAGGAGGGTGTAGGACATGTATAGGAGGGCTGGAGGACTTGTGAATTAAGGATCTAGAACTTGTGCAGGAGGGATGTAGGACGGGTGAAAGAGGGCTCTAGATGTGTGTACGTGGGCTTTATGACATGTGTAGGAGGACTCTAGGATCTGTGTAAGAGTACTCTGTTGTGTGTAGGAGGATCTGGGACGTGTGCAGGAGGGCTGTAGGACTTGTGAAGGAGGGCCCTTGGACATGTGTGGTAGGGCTCTAGGTCATGTGTAGGAGGCTTCTGGGATATGCTTAGGAGGGGAGTAGGACTGTTGAAGGAGGGCTGAAGTAGGTGTGAAGTAGGACACGAAGACGTGTGCAGGATGGTTGTAGGACGTGAGAAAGAGTGCTCTAGGTCTTGTGAACGAGGACTCAAAGATGTGAGCAGGAAGTATGTGTGAATTGTGCAGGGCGGATTAGGACGTGTGCATGAGGGCTGTAGGACGTGTGTAGGAGGGCTGTTGAATGTGTGTAGGAGGGTTGAAGGACTTTGCAGGAGAGTGGAGGATGTGTGAAGGAGGGCTCTAGGATGTGTGGAGGAGGGCTTTATGAAGTGTATAGGAGGAATGTAGGACGTGACAAGTAGGGCTCTAAGTTTTTTGCAAGAGGGTTTTAAGACGTGTGCAAGAGGGTTTTAAGACGTGTGCAGGAGGGCTCTAGGATGTGTGTAGGAGGGCTCAGGAACATGTATAAGAGGACTGTAGAATGTGTGCAGGAGGTCTGTAGGATGTGCACGAGGGCTGTAGGGACTGTGCAGGAGGGGACTAGGACCTGTGTAGGAGTGCCCCAGGACGTTTGTAGGAGGGCTCTAGTACATGTGTAGGAGGGTCTAGGACATGTGTAGGAGGGCTGCAGGACTTGTGAATTAAGGCTCTAGGACGTGTGCCGGAGGGATGTAGGATGGGTGAAGGAGGGCTCTACCACGAGTGTATGAGAAGTTTATGACCTGTGGAGAAGCACTCTAGGACATGTGTAGGAGGGCTCTTTGTTGTGTGAAGGAGGATTGAGGATGTGTGCTGGAGGGTTGTAGGACTTGTGAAGGAGGGCTCTAGGACATGTGTGGTAGGGGTCTAGGTCGTGTGTAGGAGGATTCTGGGATATGGTTAGGAGGGCTGTATTACTTTTGAAGGAGGGCTGAAGGACGTGTGAAGTAGGACTCTAGGACGTCTGCAGGAGGGTTGTAGGACGTGTGAAAGAGTGCTCTATGTCTTTGGAAGGGGGACTCAAAAATGTGAGCAGGAGGTATGTGTGAATTGTGCAGGCCGGATGTAGGACGTGTGCATGAGGGCTGTGGGACGTGTGTAGGAGTGCTTTGAACGTGTGTAGGAGGGTTGTAGGACTTTCCAGGAGAGTGGAGGATGTGTGAATGAGGGCTCTAGGATGTGTGGAGGAGGGCTTTATGAAGTGTATAGGAGGAATGTAGGATGTGTCAAGTAGGGCTCTAGGTATTTTGCAAGACGGCTTTAAGACGGGTGCAGGAGGGTTTTAAGACGTGTGCAGGAGGGCTCTAGGGTGTGTGTACGAGGGCTCAGGGACGTGTATAGGAGGAATGTAGAATGTGTGCAGGTGGTCTGTAGGATGTGCACGAGGGCTGTAGGACATGTGCAGGAGGGCTCTAGTACGTGTATATGAGGGTCTAGGACATGCGTAGGAGGGCTACAGGACTTGTGAATTAAGGGTATAGGACGTGTGCAGGAGGGACGTAGGACCACTGAAAGAGGGCTGTATCATGTGTGTACGAGGGCTTTATGACATGTGCAGGTGGACTGTAGGGCCTGTGTAGGAGGGCTCTTGGTTGTGTGTCGGAAGATCTAGGACGTGTGCAGTAGGTTGTAGGACGTGTAATGGAGGGCTTTAGGACATGTGTAGGAGGGCTCTAGGACGTGTGTAGGAGGGCTGTAGGACTTTTGATGGAGGGCTAAAAGTCGTGTGAAGTAGGACTCTAGGACGTGTGCAGGAGGGTTGTAGGAAGTGTGAAAGAGGGCTCTAGGTCTTGTGAATAGGACTCAAAGAAGTTAGCAGGAGGTATGTGTGAATTGTTCAGGCTGGATGTAGGACGTGTGCATGAGGGCTGTAGGAAGTGTGTAGGAGGGTTGTAGGACATTTGCAGGAGGGTGGAGGTTGTGTGAAGGAGGGCTCTAGGATGTGTGGAGGAGGGCTCTTTGACGTGTGCAGGAGGGATCTAGGACGTTTGCAGGATGGCCCCAAAACTTGTGCAGGAGGGCTCTAAGAAGTGGGTTGGAGGGCTCTAGGACATGTGTACGAGGGCTCTAGGAAATGTGTAGGAGGGCTCTGGGACATGTGTAGGAGGGCTGTAAGATGTGTGTTGGAGGGCTCTAGGATGTTTTTCGGAGGGTTATGGGACTTGGGTAGGAGGGCATTATGACGTGTATAGGAGGAATGTAGCACGTGTCAAGTAGGGCTCTATGTCATGTGCAAGAGGGCTTTAAGACGTGTGCAAGAGGGCTTTAAGATGTGTGCAGGAGGGCTCTAGGACTTGTGTAGGAGACCTCAGGGACATGTGGAGGAGGGCTGTGGGACGTGTTCAGGAGGTATGTAAGACGTGTGCAGGGGGGTGTAGGATGTGTGCAGGAGAGCTGTAGGATATGCGTAGGAGTGCTCCAGGAGGAGTGTAGGAGGTCTCTAGGATGTGTTTAGTAGGGTCCTAGGACGTGCGTAGGAGGCAGGCAGGACTTGTGAATTAAGGCTCTGGGATGTGTGATGGGGGGATGTAGGATGGGTGAAGGAGTGCCCTAGCACGAGTTTATGAGAGTTTTATGACATGTGCAGAAGCACTCTACAAACATGTGTAGGAGGGCTCTTGGTTGTGTGAAGGAGGATTTAGGATGTGTGCTGGAGGGCTGTAGGACGTGTGAAGGAGAGCTCTAGGATGTGCGTAGGAGTGCTCCAGCACATGTGCAGGAGGGCTCTAATTCGTGTGCAGGAGGGCTGTAGGACGTGGGAAGGAGGCCTCTAACACGTGTGTACGAGGGCTTTATGACACGTGCGGGAGGGATCTAGGATCTGTGTAGGAGGGCTCTAGGATGTGTGTAGAAGGGATCTAGGATGATTGCAGAAGGGATGTCAGACATGTTAAGGATGTCTCTAGGACGTGTTTAGGAGGGCTCTCTGATGTGTGCAGAGGTCTCTAGCACCTTTGCAGAAGTGTTGTAGGATATGAACAGGAGGGCACTAGGACGTGTTTAGGAGGGCACCAGGATGTGTGTAGGAGGGCTCAGGGATGTGGTGCGGGCTGTAGGGTGTGTGCAGGAGGTCTGTAGGACATGCGCAGGAGGGTTGTAGGACGTGTGTAGTCGTGCTACAGGATGCATTTAGGAGGGCTCTAGTATGTGTGTAGGAGGGTTCTAGGACGTTTGTAGGAGCTCTCCTGCCCACATCCTACACCCCCCTGCTTACGTCTTACAGACCACCTGAACACGTGCAGGACTTGTGAATTAAGACTCTAGGACATGTGCAGAAGGGATGTAAGTCGTGTGAAGGAGAGCTGCAGGACGTGTGCAGGAGATCACTAGGATGTGTGTGGGAGGGCTCTAATACGTGCTTAGGAGTGATCTAGGAAGTGTGTAGGAGGACTCAATTATATGTGTACCAGAGCTATAGGATTTGTGAAGGAGGGCTCAAGGACCTGTGCTACAGGACTGTAGTTCGTGTTCAGGAGAACTCTAGGATGTGTGCAGGAGAGCTTTATGTCATGTGCAGGAGGGCTCTAGGTCGTGTGTAGGAGGGCTCCAGGTCGTTTGCAGAAGGGCTCTATGATGTGTGCACGATGGCTGTTGACATGTGCAGGAGGGCTGAAAGAGGTGTGCAGGCGGTCTGTAGCACGTGTGTAGGAGTGCTATAGTATGTGTATAGGAGGGATCTAAGATGTGTGTAATAGGGTGCTAAAACGTGTGTAGGATGGCTGTACAACCTGAATGAGAGCTCTATGATGTGTTGTGGAGGGCTCTGGGACATGTTCAGGAGGTCTGTAGTACGTGTGCAGTAGGGTTCTAAGACGTGTGCAGGAGTGGTCTAGGACATGTGTAGGAGTGCTCCAGGATGTGTGTAGGAGAGCTCTAGGATGTGTGTAGGAGGGTCTAGGACATGCATAGGAGGGGAGCAGGACTTGTGAATTTAGGATCTAGACCGTGTGCAGGAGGGATGTAGGACGGGTGAAAGAGGGCTCTAGATTTGTGTATGTGGGCTTTATGACATGTGCAGGAGGACTCTAGGATCTGTGTAGGAGTGCTCTTTGTTGTGTGTAGGAGGATCTAGGACGTGTGCAGGAGGACTGTAGGACTTGTGAAGGAGGGCTCTAGGACATGTGTGGTAGGGCTCTAGTTCGTGTGTAGGTGAATTCTGGGATATGGTTAGGAGGGCTGAGGACTATCAAAGGAGGGCTGAAGGACGTGTGAGGAAGGACTCTAGGACGTGCGCAGGAGGGTTGTAGGACGTGTGAAAGAGTGCTCTAGGTCTTGTGAAGGAGGACTCAAAGATGTGAGCAGGAGGTATGTGTGAATTGTGCAGGCCGGATGTAGGACATGTGCATGAGGGCTGTAGGACGTGTGTAGGAGGGCTTTTGAACGTGTGTAGGAGGGTTGGAGGACTTTGCAGGAGAGTGGAGGATGTGTGAAGGAGGGCTCTAGGATGTGTGTAGGAGGGCTTTATGAAGTGTATAGGAGGAAATTAGGACGTGTCAAGTAGTGCACTAGGTTGTTTGCAAGAGGGCTTTAAGACGTGTGCAAGAGGGTTTTAAGACGTGTGGAGGAGGGCTCTAGGATGTGTGTAGGAGGGCTCAGGGACGTGTATAGGAGGAATGTAGAATGTGTGCAGATGGTCTGTAGGATGTGCACGAGGGCTGTAGGACATGTGCAGGAGGGGTCTAGGACGTGTGTAGGAGTGCTCCAGGATGTTTTTAGGAGGGCTCTAGGACGTGTGTAGGAGGGTCTAGGACATGCGTAGGAGGGCTGCAGGACTTGTGAATTAAGGATCTAGGACGTGTGCAGGAGGGATGTAGGACGGCTGAAAGAGGGCTCTAGCATGTGTGTACAAGGGCTTTATGACATGTGCAGGAGGACTCGAGGGCCTGTGTAGGAGGGCTCTTGGTTGTGTGTCAGAGGATCTAGGACATGTGCAGGAGGTTGTAGGACATGTAATGGAGGGCTGTAGGACATGTGTAGGAGGGCTCTAGGACGTGTGTAGGAGCGCTCTAGGAATTTTGTTGAGGGCTGAAGGACGTGTGAAGTAGGACTCTAGAACGTGTGCAGGAGGGTTGTAGGACGTGTGCATGAGGGCTGTAGGAGGTTTGTAGGAACGCTTTAGGACGTGTGTAGGAGGGTTGTAGGACCTTTGCAGGAGGTTGTAGGATGTGTGAAGGAGGGCTCTAGGACGTGGGGCGGAGGGCTCTGTGACGTGTGCAGGAGGGATCTAGGACATTTGCAGGATGGCTGTAAAACATGTGCAGGAGGGCTCAGAAGTGGGTTGGAGGGCTCTAGGACATGTGAAGGAGGGCTCTAGGACATGTGTAGGAGGGCTGTAGGATGTTTGTAGGAGGGCTCTAGGATATTTTTCGGAGGGCTATAGGATGTGTGTAGGAGGGCTTTATAACGTGTATTGGAGGAATGTAGCACGTGTCAAGTAGGGCTCTAGCTCATGGGCAAGATTCTTTAAGACGTGTGCAAGAGGGCTTAAAGATGTGTGCAGGAGGGCTCTAGGACCTCTGTAGGAGGCCTCAGGGACATGTGGAGGAGGGCTGTGGGACGTGTTCAGGAGGTCTGTAAGCCTTGTGCAGGGGGGGTGTAGGATGTGTGCAGGAGAGCTGTAGGATATGCGTAGGAGTGCTCCAGGACGTGTGTAGGAGTTCACTAGGATGTGTTTAGGAGGGTCCTAGTACGTGCGTAGGAGGGCGGAGGGCTTGTGAATTAAGGCTCTAGGATGTGTGCTGGAGGGATGTAGGATGGGTGAAGGAGGGCTCTAGCACGAGTGTACGAGAGGTTTATGACATGTGCAGAAGCAGTCTAGGACATGTGTAGGAGGGCTCTTGGTTGTGTGAAGGAGGATTTAGGATGTGTGCCGGAGGGCTGTAGGACGTGTGAAGGAGAGCTCTAGGATGTGTGTAGGAGTGCTCCGGGACATGTGCAGGAGGGCTCTAATTCGTGTGCAGGAGGGCTGTAGGACGTGGGAAGGAGGCCTCTAGCACGTTGTACGAGGGCTTTATGACACATGTGGGAGGGATCCAGGATCTGTGTAGGAGGGCTCTAGAATGTGTGTAGAAGGGATCTAGGATGATTGCAGAAGGGATGTCAGACATGTTAAGGATGTCTCTAGGACGTGTTTAGGAGGGCTCTCTGATGTGTGCAGAGGTCTCTCGCACCTTTGCAGGAGGGTTGTTGGTCATGTAGAGGAGATCACTAGGACGTGTGTAGGAGGGCTCCAGGATGTGTGTAGGAGGGCTCAGGGATGTGGGGCGGGCTGTAAGGTGTGTGCAGGAGGTCTGTAAGACATGTGCAGGAGGGTTGTAGGACGTGTGCAGGAGAGCTCTAGGACGTGGGTAGTCGTGCTCCAGGATGTGTGTAGGAGGGCTCTAGTATGTGTGTAGGAGGGTTCTAGGACGTGCGTTAGAGGGCTGCAGGACTTGTGAATTAAGGCACTAGGACATGTGCAGAAGGGATGTAAGACGTGTGAAGGAGAGCTGCAGGACGTGTTCAGGAGATCACTAGGATGTGTGTGCGAGGGCTCTACATACGTGTTTAGGAGGGATCTTGGAAATGTTTAGGAGGGCTCAATTACATGTGTACCAGGGCTGTAGGATTTGTGAAGGAGGGCTCAAGGACGTGTGCTAGAGGTCTGTAGGTCGTGTTCAGGAGAACTCTAGGATATGTGGAGGAGAGCTTTATGTCATGTGCAGGAGGGCTCTAGGACGTGTGTTGGAGGGCTCCAGGTGGTTTGCAGAAGGGCTCTATGATGTGTGCACGATGGCCCTTGACATGTGCAGGAGGGCTGAAATAGGTGTGTAGGCGGTCTGTAGCACGTGTGTCAGAGGGCTGTAGTATGTGCATAGGAGGGATCTAAGATGTGTGTAGTAGGGTGCTAAAACGTGTGTAGGACGGCTGTACAACGTGAATGAGAGCTCTATGATGTGTTGAGGAGGGCTCTGGGACATGTGCAGGATGACTGTAGGACGTGTGCAGGAGGGTTCTAAGACGTGTGCTGGAGGGGTCTAGGACGTGTGTAGGAGTGCTCGAGGACATATGTAGGAGAGCTCTAGGACGTGTGTAGGAGGGTCTGGGACATACATAGGAGGGCTCTTGGTTGTGGGTCGGAGGATCTAGGACGTGTGCAGGAGGTTGTAGGACGTGTAATGGAGGGCTGTAGGACATGTGTACGAGGGCTCTAGGACGTGTGTCGGAGGCCTGTAGGTCTTTTGATTAAGGGCTGAAAGACGTGTGAAATAGGAGTCTAGGACGTGGGCAGGAGGGTTGTAGGACATGTGAAAGAAGGCTCTAGGTCTTGTGAAGGAGGACTCAAAGATGTGAACAGGAGGTATGTGTGAATTGTGCAGGCCGGATGTAGGTCGTGTGCATGAGGGCTGTAGGCCGTGTGTAGGAGTGTTTAGGACGTGTGTAAGAGGGTTGTAGGACCGTTGCAGGAGGGTGAAGGATGGGTCAAGGAAGGCTCTAGAACGTTAGGAGGAGGGCTCTCTGACGTGTGCAAGAGGGATGTAGGACTTTTGCAGGATGGCTGTAAAACGTGTGGAAGATGGCTCTAGGAAGTGTGTTGGAGGGCAGTAGGACATGTGTAGGAAGGCTCTAGGAAATGAGTAGGAGGGCTCTGTTACTTGTGTAGGAGGGCTGTAGGATGTGTGTAGGAGGGCTCTAGGATGTTTTTCGGAGGGCTATAGGACATGTGTAGGAGGGCTTTATGACGTGTATAGGAGGACTGTAGCACGTGTCAAGTAGGGCTCTAAGTCATGTGCAAGATGGCTTTAAGACGTGTGCATGAGTGCTTTAAAATGTGTGCAGGACCATTCTAGGACCTGTGTAGGAGGCCTCAGGGACATATGGAGGGGGGCTGTGGGACGTGTTCAGGAGTTCTGTAAGACGTGTGCAGGGGGGTGTAGGATGTGTGCAGGAGAGCTGTAGGATATGTGTAGGAGTGCTCCAGGACGTGTGTAGGAAGTCTCTAGGATGTGTGTAGGAGGATTCTAGGACGTGCGTTAGAGGGCTGCAGGACTTGTGAATTAAGGCTCTAGGGCATGTGCAGAAGGGATGTAAGACGTGTGAAGGAGAGCTGCAGGACATGTGTAGGAGATCACTAGGATGTGTGTGGGAGGGCTCTAATATGTGTTTAGGAGGGATCTAGTAAGTGTATAGGAGGGCTCAATTACATGTGTACAAGGGCTGTAGGATTTGTGAAGGAGGGCTCAAGGACGTGTGCTAGAGGACTGTAGGTCGTGTTCAGGAGAACTCTATGATGTGTGCAAGAGAGCTTTATGTCATGTGCAGGATGGCTCTAGGAAGTGGGTAGGAGGGCTCCAGGTCTTTTGCAGAAGGGCTCTATGATGTGTGCACGATGGCTCTTGACATGTGCAGGAAGGCTGAAAGAGGTGTGTAGGCGGTCTGTAGCACGTGTGTAGGAGTGCTGTAGTATGTGTATAGGTGGGATCTAAGATGTGTGTAGTAGGGTGATAAAACGTGTGTAGGACAACTGTTCAACATGAATGAGAGCTCGACATTGTGTTGTGGAGGGCTCTGTGACATGTGCAGGAGGTCTGTAGGACGTGTGTTGGAGGTTTCTAAGACGTGTGCAGGAGGGGTCTAGGACGTGTGTAGGAGTGCTCGAGGACGTATGTAGGAGAGCTCTAGGACGTGTGTAGGAGGGTCTAGGACATGTGCAGGAGGGCTGAAAGAGGTGTGCAGGTGGTCTGTAGCACGTGTGTAGGAGTGCTCTAGTATGTGTATAGGAGGGATCTAAGATGTGTGTAGTAGGGTGTTAAACGTGTGTAGGACGGCTGTACAACATGAATGAGAGCTCTACGATGTGTTGAGGAGGGCTCTGGGACATGTGCAGGAGATCTGTAGGAGGTGTGCAGGAGGGTTCTAAGACGTGTGCAGGAGGTGTCTAGGACGTGTGTAGGAGTGCTCCAGGACGTATGTAGTTGAGCTCTAGGACGTGTGGAGGAGGGTCTAGGACATGCATAGGAGGGTGCAGGACTTGTGAATTAAGGATCTAGAACTTGTGCAGGAGGGATGTAGGACGGGTGAAAGAGGGCTCTAGATGTGTGTACGTGGGCTTTATGACATGTGCAGGAGTACTCTAGGATCTGTGTAGGAGTGCTCTTTGTTGTGTGTAGGAGGATCTAGGATGTGTGCAGGAGGGCTGTAGGGCTTGTGAAGGAGGGCTCTAGGACATGTGTGGTAGGGCTCCAGGTCGTGTGTAGGAGGATTCTGGGATATGGGTAGGAGGGCTGTAGGACTTTTGAAGGAGGGCTGAAGGACGTGTGAAGTAGGACTCTAGAACGTGTGCAGGAGGGTTGTAGGACGTGTGTAGGAGGGCTTTTCAAAGTGTGTAGGAGGGTTGTAGGACTTTGCAGGAGAGTGGAGGATGTGGGAAGGAGGGCTCTAGGATGTGTGGAGGAGGGCTTTATGAAGTGTATAGGAGGAATGTAGGACGTGTCAAATAGGGCTCTAGGTTGTTTGCAAGAGGGCTTAGGACGTGTGCAAGAGGGGTTTAAGACGTGTGCAGGAGGGGTCAAGGATGTGTGTAGGAGGGCTCAGGGACGTGTATAGGAGGACTGTAGAATGTGTGCAGGTGGTCTGTAGGACGTGCACGAGGGCTGTAGGTCATGTGCAGGAGGGGTCTAGGACGTGTGTAGGAGTGCTCCATGATGTTAGTAGGAGGGCTCTAGGACGTGTGTAGGAGTGTCTACACATACGTAGGAGGGCTGCAGGACTTCTGAATTAAGGGTCTAGGACGTGTGCAGGAGGGATGTACAACGGCTGAAAGAGGGCTCTAGCATGTGTGTACGAGGGCTTTATGACATGTGCAGCAGAACTCTAGGGCCTGTGTAGGAGGGCTCTTGGTTGTGTGTCGGAGGATCTAGGATTTGTGCAGTAGGTTGTAGGATGTGTAATGCAGTGCTGTAGGACATGTGTAGGAGGGCTCCAGGTCGTGTGTAGGAGGGCTGTAGGACTTTTGATGGAGGGCTGAAGGACGTGTGAAGTAGGACTCTAGGACGTGTGCAGGAGGGTTGTAGGACATGTGAAAGAGGGCTCTAGGTCTTGTGAATGAGGACTCAAAATGTGAGCAGGAGGTATGTGTGAATTGTGCGGGCCGGATGTAGGACGTGTGCATGAGGGCTGTAGGACGTGTGTAGGAGGGCTTTAGGATGTGTGTAGGATGGTTGTAGGACCTTTGCAGGAGGGTGGAGGATGTGTGAAGGAGGGCTCTAGGACGTGTGGAGGAGGGCTCTGTGACGTGTGCAGGAGGGATCTAGGATGTTTGCAGGATGGCTGTAAAACGTGTGCAGGAGGGCTCTAGGAAGTGGGTTGGAGGGCTCTAGGACATGTGTAGGAAGGCTCTGGGACATGTGTAGGAGGGCTGTAGGATGTGTGTAGGAGGGTTCTAGGATGTTTTTCGGAGGTCTATAGGACGTGTGTAGGAGGGCATTATGACGTGTATGGAGAAATATAGCACGTGTCATGTAGGGCTCTAGGTCATGTGCAAGAGGGCTTTAAGACGTGTGCAAGAGGGCTTTAAGATGTGTGCTGGTAGGGCTCTAGGACCTGTGTAGGAGGCCTCAGGGACATGTGGAGGAGGGCTGTGGGATGTGTTCAGGAGGTCCGTAAGACGTGTGCAGGGGGGCATAGGATGTGTGCAGGAGAGCTGTAGGATATGTGTAGGAGTGCTCCAGGACGTGTGTAGGAGGTCTCTAGGATGTGTTTAGGAGGGTTTTAGGATGTGCGTAGGTGGGCAGCAGGACTTGTTAATTAAGGCTCTAGGATGTGTGCCAGAGGGATGTAGGATGGGTGAAGGAGGGCTCTAGGAAGAGTGTATGAGAGGTTTCTGACACGTGCAGAAGCACTCTAGGTCATGTGTAGGAGGGCTCTTGGTTGTGTGAAGGAGGATTTTGGATGTGTGATGGAGGGCTGTAAGTCGTATGAAGGACAGGTCTAGGATGTGTGTAGGACTGCTCCAGGACATTTGTAGGAGGGCTCTAAGTCGTGTGTAGGAGTGTCCAGGACATGCGTAGTAGGGGTGCAGGACTTGTGAATTAAGGGTCTAGGACCTGTGCAGGAGGGATGTAGGATGGCTGAAAGAGGGCTCTAGCATGTGTGTACGAGGGCTTCATGACATGTGCAGGAGCACTCTAGGGCCTGTTTAGGAGGGCTCTTGGTTGTGTGTCGAAGGATCTAGGATGTGCGCAGGTTGTTTTAGGACGTGTAATGAAGGGCTGTAGGATATGTGTAGGAGGGCTCTAGGACATGTGTAGGAGGGCTGTAGGACTGTGGATGGAGGGCTGAAGGACGTGTGAAGTAGGACTCTAGGAGGTGTGCAGGAGGTTGTAGGATGTGTGAAAGAGGGCTCTAGGTCTTGTGAAGGAGGACTGAAAGTTGTGAGCAGGAGGTATGTGTGAATTGTGCAGGCCGGATGTAGGACGTGTGCATGAGGGCTGTAGGACGTGTGTAGGAGGGCTTTAGGACGTGTGTAGGAGGGTTGTAGGACCTTTGCAGGAGGGTGGAGGATGTGTGAGGGAGGGTTCTAGGACGTGTGGAGGAGGGCTCTGTGACGTGTGCAGGAGGGATCTAGGACGTTTGCAGGATGGCTGTAAAACGTGTGCAGGAGGGCTCTAGGAAGTGGTTTGGAGGGCTCTAGGACATGTGTAGGAGGGCTCTAGGACATGTGTAGGAGGGCTCTGGGACATGTGTAGGGGGCTGTAGGATATGTTTAGGAGGTCTCTAGGATGTTTTTCGGAGGTCTATAGGAGGTGTGTAGGAGGGCTTTATGACGTGTATAGGAGGAATGTAGCATGTGTCAAGTAGGGCTGTAGGTCATGTGCAAGAAGGCTTTAAGACGTGTGCAAGATGGCTTTAAGATGTGTACAGGAGGGTACTAGGACGTGTGTAGGAGGGCTCCAGGATGTGTGTAGGAAGACTCAGGGATGTGGGGCCGGTTGTAGGGTGTGTGCAGGAGGTCTGTAGGACATGTGCAGGACGGTTGTAGGACGTGTGCAGGAGAGCTCTAGGACGTGTGTAGTCGTGCTCCAGGATTTGTGTAGGAGGGCTCTATTATGTGTGTGTGAGGGTTCTAGGACGCGCGATAGAGGGCTGCAGGACTTGTGAATTAAGGCTCTAGGACATGTGCAGAAGGGATGTAATACGTGTGAATGAGATCTGCAGGACGTGTGCAGGAGATCACTAGGATGTGTGTGGGAGGGCTCTAATACGTGTTTACAGGGATCTAGGAAGTGTGTAGGAGGGCTCAATTACATGTGTACCAGGGCTGTAGGATTTGTGAAGGAGGGCTCAAGGACGTGTGCTAGAAGACTGTAGGGCGTGTTCAGGAGAACTCTAGGAGGTATGCAGGAGAGCTTTATGTCATGTGCAGGAGGGCTCTAGGACGTGTGTAGGAGGTATCCACGTCGTTTGCAGAAGGGCTCTATGATGTGTGCACGATGGCTCTTGACATGTGCAGGAGGGCTGAAAGAGGTGTGTAGGCGGTCTGTAGCACGTCTGTAGGAGTGCTCTAGTATGTGTATAGGAGGGATCGAAGATGTGTGCAGAGGTCTCTAGCACCTTTGCAGGAGGGTTGTAGGACATGTACATGAGGGCACTAGGACGTGTGTAGGAGGGCTCCAGGATGTGTGTAGGAGGGCGCAGGGATGTGGGGCGGGCTGTAGGGTGGGTGCAGGAGGTCTGTAGGACATGTGCAGGAGGGTTGTAGTACGTGTGCAGTAGAGCTCTAGGATTTGTGTAGTCGTGCTCCAGGGTGTGTGTAGGAGGGCTCTAGTTATGTGTAGTGTCGTACTAGAATGTGCTTTAGAGGGTTGCAGGACTTGTGAATTAAGGATCTAGAACTTGTGCAGGCGGGATGTAGGACACGTGAAAGATCACTCTAGATGTGTGTACGTGGGCTTTATGACATCTGCAGGATGACTCTAGGATCTGCGTAGGACTGCTCTTTGTTGTGTCTAGGAGGATCTAGGACGTGTGCACGAGGGCTGTAGAACTTGTGAAGGAGGACTCTAGGACATGTGTGGTAGTGGTCTAGGTCGTGTGTAGGAGGATTCTGGGATATGGTTAGGATGGCTGTAGGACTTTCGAAGGAGGTGTGAAGTAGGACTCTAGGACGTGTGCAGTAGGGATGTAGGACAGCTGAAAGAGGGCTCTAGAATGTGTGTACGAGGGCTTTATGACATGTGCAGGAAGACTCTAGGGCCTGTGTAGGAGGGCTCTTGGTGTGTGTCGGAGGATCTAGGACGTGTGTTAGACGGCTGCAGGTCTTGTGAATTAAGGCTCTAGGACATGTGCAAAAGGGATGTAATACTTGTGAAGGAGAGCTGCAAGACCTGTGCAGGAGATCACTAGGATGTGTGTGGGAGGGCTCTAATACGTGTTTAGGAGGGATCTAGGAAGTGTGTAGGAGGGGTCAATTACATGTGTACCAGGGCTTTAGGAATTGTGAAGGAGGGCTCAAGGACCTGTGCTAAACGACTGTAGGTCGTGTTCAGGAGAACTCTAGGATGTGTGCAGGAGAGCTTTATGTCATGTGCAGGAGGGCTCTAGGACGCGTGTAGGAGGGCTCCAGGTCGTTTGCAGAAGGGCTCTATGATGTGTGCACGATGGCTCTTGACATGTGCAGGAGGGCTGAAAGAGGTGTGTAGGCGGTCTGTAGCACGTGTGTAGAAGTGCTCTAGTATGTGTATAGGAGGGATCTAAGATGAGTGTAGTAGGGTGCTGAAACGTGTGCAGGACAGCTGTACAATGTGAATGAGAGCTCTACGATGTGTTGAGGAGGGCTCTGGGACATGTGCAGGAGTTCTGTAGGACGTGTGCAGGAGGGTTCTAAGACGTGTGCAGGAGGGGTCTAGGACGTGTGTAGGAGTGCTCCAGGACGTATGTAGGAGAGCTTTTCGACATGTGTAGGAGGGTCTAGGACATGCATAGGAGGGATGCAGGACTTGTGAATTAAAGATCTAGAACTTGTGCAGGAGGGATGTAGGACGTGTGAAAGAGGGTTCTAGATGTGTGTACGTGGGCCTTATGACATGTGCAGGAGGAATCTAGGATCTGTGTAGCAGTGCTCTTTGTTGTGTGTAGGAGGATGTAGGACGTGTGCAGGAGTGCTGTGGGACTTGAGAAGGAGGGTTCTAGGACATGTGTGGTAGGGCTCTAGGTCGTGTGTAGGAGGATTCTGGGATATGGATAGGAGGGCTGTAGGACTTTTGAAGGAGGGCTGAAGGATGTGTGAATTAGGAATTTAGGACAGGTGCAAGAGTGTTGTAGGACGTGTGAAAGAGTGCTCTAGGTCTTGTGAAGGAGGACTCAAAGATGTGAGCAGGAGGTATGTGTGAATTGTGCAGGCCGGATGTAGGACGTGTGCATGAGGGCTGTAGGATGGTGTAGGATGGCTTTTGAATGTCTGTAGGAGGGTTGTTGGACTTTGCAGGAGAGCTGAGGATGTGTGAAGGAGGGCTCTAGGATGTATGGAGGAGGGCTCTATGAAGTGTATAGGAGGAATGCAGGACGTGTCAAGTAGGCCTCTAGGTTGTTTGCAAGAGGGCTTTAAGATGTGTGCAAGAGGGTTTTAAGACGTGTGCAGGAGGGCTCTAGGATGTGTGTAGGAGGGCTCAGGGACGTGTATAGGAGGACTGTAGAATGTGTGCAGGAGTTGTGTAGAATGTGCACGAGGGATGTAGGACATGTGCAGGAGGGGTCTAGGACCTGTGTAGGAATGCTCCAGGACCTTTGTTGGAGGGCTCTAGGACGTGTGTAGGAGGGTCTAGGACATGTGTAGGAGGGCTGCAGGACTTGTGAATTAAGGGTCTAGGACGTGTGCAGGAGGGCTGTAGGACGTGTGTAGGAGGGCTCTAGGACGTGTGTAGGAGGGCTGTAGGACTTTTGATGGAGGGCTGAAGGAGGTGTGAAGTAGGACTCTAGGACTTGTGCAGGAGGGTTGTAGGACGTGTGAAAGAGGGCTCTAGGTCTTGTGAAGGAGGACTCAAAGATGTGAGCAGGAGGTATGTGTGAATTCTGCAGGCGGGAAGTAGGACTTGTGCATGAGGGCTTTAGGGCGTGTGTAGGAGGGTTGGAGGACCTTTGCAGGCGGGTGGAGAAAATGTGAAGGAGGACTCTAGGACGAGTGGAAGAGGGTTCTGTGACGTGTGCAGGAGGGGTCTAGGACGTTTGCATAATGGCTGTACAACGTGTGCAGGCGGGCTCTAGGAAGTGGTTTGGAGGGCTCTAGGACATGTGTAGGAGGGCTCTAGGACATGTGTACAAGGGCTCTGGGTCATGTGTAGGAGGGCTCCGGGACATTTGTAGGAAGGCTATAGGATGTGTGTAGGAGGGATCTAGAATGTTTTTCGGAGACCTGTAAGACATGTGTAGGAGGGCTTTATGACGTGTATAGGAGGAATGTAGCACGTGTCAATTAGGGGTCTAGGTCATGTGCAAGAGGGCTTTAAGATGTGTGCAAGAGGGCTTTAAGATGTGTGCAGGAGGGCTCTAGGACCTGTGTAGGAGGCCTCAGGGACTTGTGGAGGAGGGCTGTGGGAAGTGTTCAGGAGGTCTGTAAGACGTCTGCAGGGGAATGTAGGATGTGTGCAGGAGAGCTGTAGGATACGTGTAGGAGTGCTCCAAGACGTGTGTAGGAGGTCTCTAGGATGTGTTTAGGAGGTTTCTAGTTCTTGCATAGGACGGCGGCAGTACTTTGATTTAAGGCTCTGGGATGTGTGCCGGAGGGATGTAGGATGGGTGAAGGAGGGCTCTAGCTTGAGTGTATGAGAGGTTTATGACATGTGCAGAAGCACTCTAGGACATGTGTAGGAGGGCTCTTGTTTGTGTGAAGGAGGATTTAGGATGTTTGCTGCAGGGCTGTACGACCTGTGAAGGAGAGCACTAGGATGTGTGTAGGTGTGCTCCAGGACATGTGCAGGAGGGCTCTAATTCGTGTGCAGCAGGCCTGTAGGACATGGGAAGAAGGCCTCTAGCACGTGTGTACGAGGGCTTTATGACACGTGCAGGAGGGATCTAGGATCTGTGTAGGAGGGCTCTAAGATGTGTGTAGAAGTGATCTAGGATGATTGCAGACGGGCTGTCAGACATGTTAAGGATGTCTCTAGGACGTGTTGAGGAAGGCTCTCTGATGTGTGCAGAGGTCTCTAGCACCTTTGCAGGAGGGTTGTAGGACATGTACAGGAGGGCACTAGGACGTGTGTAGGAGGGCTCCACGATGTGTGTAGGAAGGCTCAGGGATGTGGGGCGGGCTGTAGCCTGGGTGCAGTAGGTCTGTAGGACTTGTGCAGGAGGGTTGTAGGACGTGTGCAGTAGAGCTCTAGGATGTGTGTAGTCGTGCTCCAGGGTGTGTGTAGGAGGGCTCTAGTTTTGTGTAGTGGAGTACTAGGATGTGTGTTAGAGGGTTGCAGGACTTGTGAATTAAGGATCTAGAGCTGGTGCAGGAGGGATGTAGGACATGTGAAAGTTCGCTCTAGATGTGTGTACGTGGGCTTTATGACATGTGCAGGATGACTCTAGGATCTGCGTAGGACTCCTCTTTGTTGTGTCTAGGAGGATCTAGGACGTGTGCAGGAGGGCTGTAGGACATGTGTGGTAGTGGTCTAGGTCGTGTGTAGGAGGATTCTGGGATATGGTTAGGAGGGCTGTAGGACTTTTGAAGGAGTTGTGAAGTAGGACTCTAGGACGTGTGCAGGAGGGTTTTAGGACGGCTGAAAGAGGGCTCTAGCATGTGTGTACGAGGGCTTTATGACATGTGCAGGAGGACTCTAGGACCTGTGTAGGAGGGCGCTTTGTTGTGTGTTGGAGGATCTGGGACGTGTGCAGGAGGTAGTAGGACGTGTACTGGAGGGCTGTAGGACATGTGTAGGAGGGCTCTAGGACGTGTGTAGGAAGGCTGTAGGACTTTTGATGGAGGTCTGAAAAACGTCTAAAGTAGGACTCTAGGATGTGTGCAGGAGGGTTGTAGGACGTGTGAAAGAGGGCTCTAGGTCTTGTGAAGGAGGACTCAAATATTTGAGCAGGAGGTATGTGTGAATTGTGCAGGCCGTATGTAGGACGTGGGCATGAGTGCAGTAGGACGTGTGTAGAAAGGCTTTAGGACGTGTGTAGGAGGGTTGTAGGACCTTTGCAGGGGGGTGGAGGATGTGTGAAGGAGGGCTCTAGGACGGTGGAGGAGGGACCTGTGACGTGTGCAGGAGGGATCTAGAACCTTTGCAGGATGGCTGTAAAACGTGTGCAGAAGGGCTCTAGGAAGTGGGTTGGAGGGCTCTAGGACATGTGTACAAGGGCTCTGGGACATGTGTAGGAGGGCTCTGGGACGTGTGTAGGAGGGCTGGAGGATGTGTGTAGGAGGGTTCTTGGATGTTTTTCGGAGGGCTATAGGACGTGTGTATTAAGGCTTTATGACGTGTATAGGAGGAATGTAGCATGTGTCAAGTAGAGCTCTAGGTCATCTGCAAGAGGGACTTAAGATGTTTGCAGGAGGGCTCTACAACCTGTGTAGGAGGCCTCAGGGACATGTGGAGGAGGGCTGTGTGACGTGTTCAGGAGGTCTGTAAGACGTGTGGAGGGGGTGTAGGATGTGTGCAGGAGAGCTGTAGGATATGTGTAGGAGTGCTCCAGGACGTGTATAGGAGGTCTCTAGGATGTGTTTAGGAGGGTTCTAGGACGTGCGTAGGAGGGCGGCAGGTCTTGTGAATTAAGGCTCTAGGATGTGTCCGGAGGGATGTAGGATGGGTGAAGGAGGGCTCTAGCACGATTGTATGAGAGGTTTATGACATGTGCAGAAGCACTCTAGGACATGTGTAGGAGGGCTCTTGGTTGTGTGAAGGAGGATTTAGGATGTGTGCTGGAGGGCTGCAGGACGTGTGAAGGAGAGCTCTAGGATGTGTGTAGGAGTGCTCCAGGACATGTGCAGGAGGGCTCTAATTCGTGTGCAGGAGGGCTGTAGGACGTGGGAAGGAGGCCTCTAGCACGTGTGTACGAGGGCTTTATGACACGTGCGGGAGGGATCTAGGATCTGTGTAGGAGGGCCCTAGGATGAGTGTAGAAGGGATCTAGGATGATTGCAGGATGCCTGTCAGAAATGTTAAGGATGTCTCTAGGACGTGTTTAGGAGGGCTCTCTGATGTGTGCAGTGGTCTCTATCACCTTTGTAGGAGGGTTGTAGGACATGTACAGGAGGGCACTAGGACGTGTGTAGGAGGGCTCCAGGATGTGTGTAGGAGGGCTCAGGGATGTGGGGCGGGCTGTAGGGTGTGTGAAGGAGGTCTGTAGGACATGAGCAGGAGGGTTGTAGGACGTGTGCAGGAGAGCTCTAGGACGTGTGTAGTCGTGCTCCAGGATGTGTGTAGGAGGGCTCTAGTATGTGTGTAGGAGGGTTCTTGTACGTGCGTTAGATTGCTGCAGGACTTGTGAATTAAGGCTCTAGGATATGTGCAGAAGGGATGTAAGAAGGGTGAAGGAGAGCTGCGGGACGTGTGCAGGAGATCACTAGGATGTGAGTGGGAGGGCTCTAATACATGTCGAGGAGGGATCTAGGAAGTGTGTAGGAGGGCTCAATTACATGTGTACCAGGGCTGTAGGATTTGTGAAGGAGGGCTCAAGGACGTGTGCTAGAGGACTGTAGGTCGTTTTCAGAACTCTAGTGTGTGCAGGAGAACGTTATGTCATGTGCAGGAGGGCTCTAGGACGTGTGTAGGAGGGCTCCTGGTCGTTTGCAGGTCTCTATGATGTGTGCACGATGGCTCTTGTCATGTGCAGGAGGGCTGAAAGAGGTGTGTAGGCGGTCTGTAGCACGTGTGTAGGAGTGCTCTAGTTTGTGTATAGGTGGGATCGAATATGTGTGTAGTAGGGTGATAAAACGCGTGTAGGACGGCTGTACAATGTGAATGAGAGCTCTACGATGTGTTGAGGAGGGCTCTGGGTCATGTGCTGGAGGTCTCAAGGACGTGTGCAGGAGGGTTCTAAGGCGTGTGCAGGAGGGGTCTAGGATGTGTGTAGCAGTGCTCCAGGACGTATGTAGGAAAGCTCTAGGACGTATGTAGGAGGGTATAGGACATGCACAGGAAAGGCTGCAGGAATTGTGAATTAAGGATCTAGAACTTGTGCAGGAGGGATGTAGGACGGGTGAAAGAGGGTGTACGTGTACGTGTGCTTTCTGTCATGTGCAGGAGGACTCTAGGATGAGTGTGAGAGTGCTATTTGTTGTGTGTAGGAGGATCTAGGACGTGTGCAGGAGGTTTGTAGGACTTCTGAAGGAGGGCTCTAGGACATGTGTGGTAGGACTCTAGTTCGTGTGTACGAGGATTCTGGGATATAGTTAGGAGGGCTGTAGGACTTTTGATGGAGGGCTGAAGGACGTGTGAAGTAGGACTCTAGGATGTGTGCAGGATGGTTGTAGGACGTGTGAAAGAGTGCTCTATGTCTTGTGAAGGAGGACTCAAAGATGTGAGCAGGAGGTATGTGTCAATTTTGCAGGCCGGATGTAGGACATGTGCATGATGGCTGAACGATGTGTGTAGGAGGGCTTTTGAACGTGTTTAGGGGCGTTGTAGGACTTTGAAGGAGGGTGGAGGATGTGTGAAGAAGGGATCTAGGATGTGTGGAGGAGTGCGTTATGAAGTGTATAGGAGGAATGTAGGACGTCTCAAGTAGGGTTCTAGGTTGTTTGCAAGAGGGCTTTAAGACGTGTGCAAGAAGGTTTTAAGACATGTACAGGAGGGCTCTAGGGTGTGTGTACGAGGGCTCAGGGACATGTATAGGAAGACTGTGGAATGTGTGCAGGAGGTCTGTAGGATGTGCACGAGGGCTGTAGGACATGTGCAGGAGGGGTCTTGGACGTGTGTAGGAGTGCTGCAAGACATTTCTAGGAAGACTCTAGGACGTGTGTAGGAGGGTCTAGGACATGCGTAGGAGGGCTGCAGGACTTCTGAATTAAGGGTGTAGGACGTGTGCAGGAGGGATGTAGGACGGCTGAAAAAGGGCTCTACAATGTGTGTACGAGGGCTTTATGACATGTGCAGGAGGACTCTAGGGCCTGTGTATGAGGGCTCTTGGTTGTGTGTCGGAGGATCTAGGACGTGTGCAGGAGGTTGTAGGACGTGTAATGGAGGGCTGTAGGACATGTGTAGGAGGGCTCTAGGATATGTGTAGGAGGGCTGTAGGACTTTAATGGAGGGCTGAAGGACATGTGAAGTAGGACTCTAGGACGTGTGCAGGAAGGTTGTAGGACGTGTGAAAGAGGGCTCTAGGTCTTGTGAAGGTGGACTCAAAGATGTGAGCAGGAGGAACGTGTGAATTGTGCAGGCCGGATGTAGGACGTGTGCATGAGGGCTGTAGGACGTGTGTAGGAGGGCTTTAGTACGTGTGTAGGATGGTTGTAGGACGTTGCAGGAGGGTGGAGGATTTGTGAAGGAGGGCTCTAGGATGTGTGGAGGAGGGCTCTGTGACGTGTGCAGGAGGGATCTAGGACGTTTGCAGGATGGGTTAAAACGTGTGCAGGAGGGCTCAAGAAGTGGGTTGGAGGGCTCTAGGACATGTGTAGGAGGGCTCTAGGACATGTGTAGGAGGGCTCTGGGACATGTGTAGGAGGGCTGTAGGATGTGTGTAGGAGCACACTAGGATGTTTTTCGGAGGGCTATAGGACGTGTTTAGGAGGGCTTTATGACATGTATAGGAGGTTGTAGCACGTGTCAAGTAGGGCTCTAGGTCATGTGCAAAAGGGATTTAAGACGTGTGCAAGAGGGCTTTAAGATGTTTGCAGGAGGGCTCTAGGACCTGTGTAGGAGGCCTCAGGGACATGTGGAGTAGGGCTTTGGGACGTGTTCAGGATGTCTGTAAGACGTGTGCAGGGGGTTGTAGGATGTGTGCACGAGAGCTGTAGGATATGTGTAGGAGTGCTCCAGGACGTGTATAGGAGGTCTCAAGGATGTGTTTAGGAGAGATCTAGGACGTGGGAAGGAGGACGGCAGGACTTGTGAATTAAGGCTCTAGGATGTGTGCCGGAAGGATATAGGATGCGTGAAGGAAGGCTCTAGCACGTGTGTATGAGAGGTTTATGACATGTGCAGAAGCACTCTAGGACATGTGTAGGAGGGCTCTTGGTTGTGTGAAGGAGGATTTAGGATGTGTGCTGGAGGGTTGTAGGACGTGTGAAGGAGAGCTCTAGTATGTGTGTAGGAGTGCTCCAGGACATGTGCAGGAGGGCTCTAATTCGTGTGCAGGAGGGCTGTAGGACTTGGGAAGGAGGGCTCTAGCATGTATGTACGACGGCTTTATGACACGTGCGGGAGGGATCTAGGATCTGTGTCGGAGGGCTCTAGGATGTGTGTAGAAGGGATCTAGGATGATTGCAGAATGGCTGTGAGACATGTTAAGGATGTCTTAGGAAGTGTTTAGGGTGGCTCTCTGATGTGTGCAGAGGTCTCTAGCACCTTTGCAGGAGGGTTGTAGGACATGTACAGGAGGGCACTAGGACGTGTGT
>JAJEJO010052451.1:0-22305 GCA_020662805.1 Glaucomys volans
CATACGTCTTAGAGCCCTCCTGCACATGTCCTACAACCCTCCTGTAAAGGGACTAGAGACCTCCTGCACACATCAGAGAGCACTCCTAAACACGTCCTAGAACCATCCTTACATGTCTGACAGACCTTCTGCAAACATCCTAGATCCCTCCTACACACATCCTAGAGCCCTCCTACACATATCCTAGATCCCTCCAGCACATGTCATATAGCCCTCGTACACAAATGCTAGAGCCCTCCTTCACTCATACTGCAGCCCTCCTGCACACGACCTAGAGGCCTCCTGAACATGTTCTGGAAAACTCTTACACACATCCTAGAGCTCTCCTTCACACGTCCTCAAGCCCTCCTGCACACATATTAGATCCTCCTACACACAACCAAGAGCCCTCCTGCACATTTCCTAGCGTCCTTCTGCACATGTCATAACCTACTCGTACATATATGCTAGAGCCCTCGTTCACCCATTTTACATTCCTCCTCCACACATCCTAGAGCCTTAATTCACAAGTCCGGCAGACCTCCTACACAATCCTAGAGACTTAATTCACAAGTCCTGCAGCCCTCCTACACCATTCCTAAAACACTCCTAAACACATCCTAGAGCCCTCCTACGCACGTCCTGGAACACTCCTACACATATCCTAGAACTCTGCTGCACACGTCCTACAGTCCTCCTGCACACGTCCTACAATGTTCCTGCACACATCCTACACACCTCCTGCACACGTCCTACAGCCCTCCTACGCACGTCCCAGAGCCCTCCGGCACACATCCTATAGTTTTTCAGCACACATCCTACAGAACTCTTTCACATGTAATAGAGCCCTCCTTCACCCGTCCTATAGCCCTACGACACACATCCTACAGTCCTCCTGAGCACGTCCTACAGCCCTCCTACACATGTCCTGGAGCATTTGACACACGTCATAGTGCCCTCCTTCCTACGCCCTACAGCCCTCCTGCACACATCCTAAATCCTTCTACACACAACCAAGAGCCCTCCTTCACAGGTCCTAGAGTCCTCCTGCACATGTCATAAAGCCCTCATACAAACATGCTAGAGCCCTCTTTCACCCGTCTTACATCCCTCCTGCACACTTCCTAGATCCTTAATACACAAGTCCTTCAGCCCCCCTACGCATGTCCTTGACCCTTCCACACATGTCCAGAGCCCTCCTACATACCTCCTGGAGCACTCCTACACACATCCTAGATCTCTCCTGCACACGTCCTAGAGCCTTAATTCACAAGTCCTGCAGCCCTCCTACGCATATCCTATAGCCTTAATTCACAAGTCCTGCAGACCTCCTACACAAACCTAGAGTCTTAATTCACAAGTCTTGCAGCCCTCCTACGCACGTCCTAGAACCCTCCTAAACACATCCTAGAGCCCTCCTACACACCTACTGGAACACTCCTACACATATCCTAGAGCTCTCCTGCACATGTCTTACAGCCCTCCTGCACACGTCCTACAGCCTTCCTGCACACATCCTACAGATCTCCTGCACACGTCCTACAGCCCTCCTATGCACGTCCCAGAGCCCTTCGTCACACTTACTACAATTTTTCTGCACACATCCTACAGCACTCTTTCACATCTACTACAACCCTCCTTCACCCGTCCTACAGCCCTACTTCACACTTACTACAGCCCTCCTACACATGTCCTGGAGCACTTCGACACAGGTCCTAGAGCCCTCCTACCCACGTCCTACAGCCCTACTGCACACATTCTAGATCCTCCTACACACAACCAAGAGCCCTCCTACACAGGTCCTAGCGTCCACCTGCACATGTCATAGAGCACTCCTACACACATCCTAGAGCCTTTCGACACACTGCCTAGATCCCTCCTTCACTGGTCCTACAATTTTTCTGCACACATCCTAAAGCACTATTGCACATGTACTAGAGCCCTCTGGCACACCTCCTACAGCCCCACTTCACATGTCCTACAGACCTCCTGCACATGTCCCAGAGCCCTCCTCAAAACATTGGAGAGCTCTCATTCACATGTACTACAGCCCTCCTACAAAAGTTTTAGAGCCCTCCTAAAATCTTCTTAGATCCCTCCTAAACACATATTAGAGCACTCCTAAACACGTGCTATGGACCGCCTACACACCTCTTTCAGCCCTCCTGCACATGTCACAGGGTCCTCCTGCACATGTCATAGAGCCCTTCTGCAAAGAACCTAGAGCACTCCTACACACGTCCTAGAGCCCTCCTGCACATGTCCTACAACCCTCCTGCAAAGGTAATAGAGATCTCCTGCACACATCAGAGAGTCCTCCTAAACACATCCTAGAGCCATCCTTAACATGTCTGACAGACCTTCTGCAAACATCCTACATCCCTCCTACACACATCCTAGAGCCCTCCTACACAGATCCTAGAACCCCCCAGCACATGTCATAAAGCACTCATGCACACATGCTCGAACCCTCCTTCAAACAACCTAAAGCCTCCTACACACGTCCTAGATCCTCCTACACACTACCAAGAGCCCTCCTACACACATCCTAGAGCCCTCCTACACAGATCCTAGATCCCTTCAGCACATGTCATAAAGCCCTCCTACACACGTGTTAGAACCCTCATTCACACATTGTACAGCCCTCCTGCACTCGTCCTTGACCCCTCCTTCATAAATCCTACAGCCCTGGTACACATAGAATTGAGCCCTCCTACACACTTCTTAGATCCCTCCTAAAAACGTATTAGGGCCCTCCTACACACATCGTCGAGATTTCCTGCACACATCCTACACCTCTCCTTCACATGTCTTACATCTTTTCTGACCATGTCCTACAGCCTTAATTCACAATTCCTGTAGCCCTCCTACACACATCCGAGAACCCTCCTACACACATCCTACAGCCTTCCTTCACAAATCCAACAGCCCTCCTGCACACGTCCTAGATTCTCTCACACACATCCAAGAACCCTCCTACACACGTCCTAGCGCCCTCCTGCACACGTCCTACAGCCCTCTTTCACAAGTCGTGCAGCCCTCCTACACACGTCCCTGAGCCCTCCTGAACATGTCCTACAACGCACCTGCAAACGTACTACAGCCCTCCTGCACACATCAGAGAGCCCTCCTTCACATGTCCTACAGCCATCCAGGACCCGTCCTAGAGACCTCCCACACACCACCTACAGCCCTCCTTCACAAGTTCTACAGCCCTCCTACACACGTCCTAGAATACTCCTACACACATCCTAGAGCCCTCCAACACATGTCCAAGAGCCCTCCTGCACATGTCCTACAACCCTTCTGCAAAGGTACTAGAGCCTCCTGCACACATCAGAGAGCCCACCTTCAACGTCCTACAGCCATCTTAAAACCCTCCTAGAGTCCTCCTGCACACGTCCTACAGCCCTCATTCACAAGTCCTACAGCCCTCCTACACACATCCTAGAGTCCTCCTACACACATCCTAGAGCAATCCAACACACATCCAAGAGCCCACCTGCACATGTTCTACAACCCTTCTGCAAGGTACTAGAGCCTCCTGCACACATCAGAGAGCCCACCTTCAACATCCTACAGCCATCTTACAAACCTTCTAGAGACCTCCTGCACACGTCCCACAGCCCTCCTTCACAAGTCCTACAGCCCTCCTAAACACATCCTAGAGCCATCCATAACATGTCTGACAGCCCTTCTGCAAACATCCTAGATCTCTTCTACACACAACCTAGAGGCCTCCTACACTGATCCTAGATCCCTCCAGCACATGTCTTAAGCCCTCATACACACATGCTAGAGCCCTCCTGCACATTACCTAGAGCCCTCCTGCTCATGTCGTGGAGCACTCCTACACATATCTTAGAGCTCTCCTTCACACGTCCTACAGCCCTCCAGCACACATATTAGATCCTCCTACACACAACCAAGAGCCCTCCTACACATGTCCTAGAGTTCTCCTGAACATGTCATAACCCACTCGTACATATGTGCTAGAGCCCTCCTTCACCCATCCTACATCCCTCCTGCACACATCCTAGAGCCTTAATTCACAAGTCCTGCAGACCTCCTACACAATCCTAGAGTCTTAATGCACAAGTCCAGTAGCCCTCCTACATACGACTTAGAACCCTCCTAAACACATCCTAGAGCCCTCCTACACACGTCCTGGAACACTCCTAAACATATCCTAGAGCTCTCCTGCACACGTCCTACAGCCCTCCTTCACACGTCTTACAGCCGTCCTTCACACATCCCAAACAACTCCTGCACACGTCCTACAGCCCTCCTACGCACGTCTCTGAGCCCTCCGACACATGTCCTACAGTTTTCAGCACACATCCTACAGCACTCTTTCACATGTACTACAGCCCTCCTTCACCCGTCCTATATCCCTAATTCACACACCCTACAGACCTGCTGAACATGTCCTGCAGGTCTCGTACACATGTCCTGGAGTACTTTGACACATTTACTAGAGCCCTCCTTCCTTCATCCTACAGCCCTCCTGCACACATCCTAGATCCTCCTAAACAAAACCAAGAGCCCTCCTACACAGGTCCTAGAGTCCCCCTGCACATATCATAAAGCCCTTGTACACACATGCTAGAGCCCTCTTTCAGCCTTCCTACATCCCTCCGGCACACGTCCTTGATCCTCCTTCAAAAGTCCTACAACCTCCTAACCATATCCCAGAATCCTCCTACACACGACCTAGAGCCCTACCACACATGTCCTAGAGCCCTCCTTCACAAGCCCTACAGCCCTCCTGCACACGTACTAGATCCTCCTACACACAACAAAGAGCACTCCTACACAGATCCTAGAGTCCTCCTGCACATGTCATAAAGCCCATGTACACACATCTAGAGCCCTCTTTCACCCGTCCTACATCCCTCCTGCACAAGTTCTAGATCCTTAATTCACAAGTCCTGCAGCCCTCCTATGCATGTCCTAGACCCTCCTACACACGTCCTAGAGCTCTCCTACATACGTACTGGAGCACTCCTACACACGTCCTAGATCCCTCCTGCACACGTCTTAGAACCCTCCTGCACACGTCCTACAGACCTCCTGCACATGTCCCAGAGCCCTCCTCAACACATCGTAGAGCTCTCATTCACGTTGCACAGCTGTCCTACACACGTTTTAGCACCCTACTACACACATCTTAGATCCCTCCTATACACATACTACAGCACACCTACACACGTTCTACAGACCGCCTATACACCTCTTTCAGCCCGCCTGCACATGTCAAGAGCCATCGTGCACACATCATAGAGCCCTTCTGCAAACGACCTGGAGCCCTCCAACACACGGCCTAGAGCCCTCCTGCACATGACATAAAGCTCTCCTGCACACTTCCTAGAGTTCTGAACACGACCTTCAGTCCTCTAGCACACGTCCTTGAGCCCTCCTTCACAAATCCTACAGCCCTGGTACACATGTAATTGAGCCCTCCTACACACTTCCTAGATCCCTCCTAAACACATATTAGAGCACCCCCACACACATCCTAGTGATCTCCTGCACACGTCCTGCAGCCCTCCAGCACACATCCTAAGCCCTACTACACATGTCCTAGAGTGCTTCTGCACATGTCATAAACCACTCATACACTCGTGCTAGAGCCCTCCTTCACCCATCCTACATCCCTCCGGCACACATCCCAAAGCCTTAATTCACAAGTCCTGCCGCCCTCCTACGCACGTCCTAGAACCCTCCTAAACACATCCTAGAGACCTCCTACACACGTCCTGGAGCACTCCTACACATATCCTACAGCTCTCCTGCACACATCCTACACCCCCCTGCACACGTCTTACAGACCTCCTGAACACGTCCCACTGCACTCCTCCACATGTCCCTGAGGCCTCCTACACAGGTCCTAGAGCCCTCCTGTACACATCTTAAAGCCCTCTTGCACATGTCTTAAAGCCCTCTTGCACATGACCTAGAGCCCTACTTGACACGTGCTACATTCCTCCTATGCACGTCATAATGCCCTCCTACACACGTCCTATAGCCCTCCGAAAAACATCCTAGAGCCCTCCTAACCACATCCTACAGCCCTCCTACACATGTCCCAGAGCCCTCCTACCCATGTCCTAGAGCCCTCCAACCCACTTCCTAGAGCCCTCCTGCACACGTTTTACAGCCATCCGGCAAACGTCCTAGATCCCTCCTGCACACGTCACAGAGCCCTCCACCACACGTCCTAGAGCCATCCTTCACACATCCTCCACCCCCCTCAAAGGTCTTACAACCCTCCTACACACGTCCTAAAGCCCTCCTACACACGTCCTACAGCCCTCATGCACACATCCTACATCCGGCCTGCACAATTCACACATAACTCCTGCTCACACCTTTGAGTCCTCCTTCACAAGACCTAGAGCTCACTTTCACACGTCCTACAACCCTCCTGCACACGTCCTAGTGTCCTACTTCACACGTCCTTCAGCCCTCCATCAAGTCCTACAGCCCTCCTACACACGTCCTAGAGCCCGGCTACACATGTCCTACAGCCCTCCATTACACGTCCTACAACCTCCTGCACAGGTTCTAGATTCTCTGACACACAACCAAGAACCCTACTACACAGGCCCTAGACTCCTCCTGCACATGTCATAAAGCCCTCGTACACACATGCTAGAGCCCTCTTTCAGCCATTGTACATCCCTCCTGCACACGTCCTAGACCCTTAATTCAGAAGTCCAGCAGCCCTCCTACGCATGTCCTAGACCCTCCTACACACGTCATAGAGCCCTCCTACAAACGTCCTGGAGCCCTCCTACACATGTCCCAGAGCCCTCCTACACATGTCCCAGAGCCCTCCAACCCACTTCCTATAGCCCTCCTGCACACGTCTTACAGCCATCCTGCAAACGTCCTAGATCCCTCCTGCACACGTCATAAAGGCCTCCAATACACGTCCTAGAGCCCTCCTTCACACATCCTCCACCCTCCTGCAAAGGTCCTACAACCCACCTACACACGTCCTAAAGCCCTCCTACACACGTCCTACAGCCCTCATGCACACGTCCTACATCTGGGCTGCACAATTCACACATACCTCCTGCTCACACATTGAGTCCTCCTTCACAAGACCTAGAGCCCTCTTTCACACGTACTACAACCCTCCTGCACATGTCCTAGAGTCCTACTTCACATGTCCTCCAGGCCTCCATCCAAAGTCCTACAGCCCTCCTACACACGTCCTAGAGCCCTCCTACAAATGTCCGACAGCCCTCCATTACACCTCCTACAACCTCCTGCACACGTTCTAGATCCTCTGACACATAACCAAGAGCCCTCCTACACAGATCCTAGATCCCTCCCGCACGTGTCATAAAGCCCTGATACACACGTGCTAGAGGCCTCCTTCCCAAGTCCTACAGCCCTCCTGCACACGAATTAGAGCCCTCCTGCACATGTCCTGGAGCACTCCTACACATATCCTAGAGCTCTCCTTCACACGTCCTACAGCTCTCCAGCACACTTCCTAAACCCTCCTTCACACAACCAAGAGCCCTCCTACACATGTCCTAGAGTGCTTCTGTACTTGTCATAAACCTCTCATACACACGTGCTAGAGGCCTCATTCACCCATCCTACATCCCCCCGGCACACATCCTAGAGCCTTTATTCACAAGTCCTGCCGCCCTCCTATGCACGTCTTAGAACCCTCCTAAACACATCCTAGAGACCTCCTACACACGTCCTGGAGCACTCCTACACATATCCTACAGCTCTCCTGCACACATCCTACACCCCCCTGCACACGTCTTACAGACCTCCTGAACACGTCCCACAGGCCTCCTCCACATGTCCCTGAGGCCTCCTACACAGGTCCTGGAGCCCTCCTGCAAACTTCTTAAAGCCCTCTTGCACTCGTCTTATAGCCCTGTTGCACATGACCTAGAGCCCTACTTGACACATGCTACATTCCTCCTATACGCGTCATAAAGCCCTCGTACACGTCCTATAGTCCTCCGAAAAACATCCTAGAGCCCTCCTACAAACATCCTACAGCCCTCCTACACATGTCCCAGAGCCCTCCTACACATGTCCTAGAGCCCTCCTACACATGTCCTAGAGCCCTCCAACCCACTTCCTAGAGCCATCCTGCACACGTTTTACAGCCATCCTGCAAACGTCCTAGATCCCTCCTGCACACATCACAGAGCCATCCTCCACACGTCCTAGAGCCCTCCTTCACACATCCTCCACCTTCCTGCAAAGGTCCTACAACCCTCCTACACACGTCCTAAAGCCCTCCTACACACGTGCTACAGCCCTCATGAACACGTCCTACATCCGGGCTGCACAATTCACATATAACTCCTGCTCACATCTTTGAGTCCACCTTCACAACACCTAGAGCTCTCTTTCAAACGTCCTACAACCCTCCTGCACACGTCACAGAGCCCTCTTTCACACGTCCTAGAGTCCTACTTCACACATCCTTCAGCCCTCCATCAAAAGTCCTACAGCCCTCCTACACACGTCCTACAACCCTCCTGCAACATCCTACAACCTCCTTTACACGTCCTAGATCCTCCGACACACAACCAAGTGTCCTCCTACACAGGCCCTAGAGTCCTCCTGCACATGTCCTAAAGCCCTCCTTTACACGTCCTACAGTCCAACTTCACACGTCCTTCAGACCTCCATCAAAAGTCCTACAGCCCTCCTACACATGTCCTAGAGCCCTCCTAGGCATGTCCTACAACCCTCCTGCACACATCCTACAACCTCCTGCACACGTGCTACATCCTCCGACACACAACGAAGAGCCCTCTAACGCAGGCCCTAGAGTCCTCCTGCACATGTCATAAAGCCCTCGTACACACATGCTAGAGCCCTCTTTCAGCCATCCTACATCATTCCTGCACACGTCCTATACCCTCAATTCACAAGTCCTGAAGCACTCCTATGCATGTCCTAGACCCTCCTACACATGTCCTAGAGCCCTCCTACAAACGTCATGGAGCACCCTACACACGTCTTAGAACCCTCCAGCACATGTCCTACAGCCCTCCTGCACATCCTACAGACCACCTGCACACATTCTACAGTCCTCCTATACACGTCCCTGAGCACTCCTACACACATCATTGAGCCCTCCTGCACACGTCTTAAAAACCTCTTGTACACGTCTTATAGCCCTCTTGCAAACAACCTAGAGCCCTACATGACACGTCCTACATTTCTCCTATACACTTCATAAAGCCCTCCTCCACACATCCTAGAGCCCTCCTTCACACATCCTCCACTCTCCTGCAAAGTCCTACAACCCTCCTACACACGTTCAAAAGCCCTCCTACACACGTCCTACAGCCCTCATGCACACCTCCTATATCTGTCCTGCACAATTCTCACATAAATCCTGCTCACATCTTTGAGTCCTCCTTTACAAGACCTAGAGCCCTCTGGCACACGTCCTACAACCCTCCTGCATACATCCTAGAGTTCTCCTGAACACGACCTACCGTCCTCTAGCACACGTCCTTGAGCCCTCCTTCACAAATCCTACAGCACTGGTACACATGTAATTGAGCCCTCCTACACACTTCCTATATCCCTCCTAAACATGTATTACAGCCCTCCCACACACATCCTAGTGATGTCCTGCACACGTCCTGCAGCTCTCCTTCACACATCTTACATCCCTTCAGCACAAGTCCTGGAGCCTTAATTCACAAGTCCTCCAGCCCTCTAACGCGCGTCCTAGAACCTTCCTAAACCCAAACTAGAGCCCTCCTACACACATCCTGGAGCACGACTACACACCTCCTAGAGCTCTCCTGCACACGTCCTACAACCCTCCTGCACATGTCCTAGAGACCTCATGCACACACCCTACAGCCCGCCCCACATCCCTGAGCCTTCCTACACACATCCTGGCGCCCTCCTACACACATCCTGGATCCCTCCTACACACGTTCTAGTGCCTTCCTGTATGTATCCTACAACCCTCCTGCAAAGGTGCCAGAGACCTCTGCACACATCAGAGAGCCCTCCTAAACACGTCCTAGAGACATCCTTAACATGTCTGACAGCCATTCTGCAATCATCCTAGATCCCTTCTACACACATCCTAGAGCCCTCCTACACAGATCCTAGATCCCTCCCGCACGTGTCATAAAGCCCTCATACACACATGCTAGAGGCCTCCTTCCCACGTCCTACAGCACTACTGCACACGAATTAGAGCCCTCTTGCACATGTCCTGGAGCTCTCCTACACACATCCTATAGCTCTCCCTCACACGTCCTACAGCTCTCCAGCACACATCCTAAACCCTCCATCACACAACCAAGAGCCCTCCTACACATGTCCTAGAATGCTTCTGCACTTGTCATAAACCTCTCATACACTCCTGCTAGAGCCCTCCTTCACCCTTCCTACATCGGACCGGCATACATCCTAGAGCCTTAATTCACAAGTCCTGCCGCCCTCCTATGCACGTCCTAGAACCCTCCTAAACACATCCTAGAGACCTCCTACACACGTCCTGGAGCACTCCTACACATATCCTACAGCTCTCCTGCACACATTCTACACCCCCTGCACATGTCTTACAGACCTCCTGAACACGTCCCACAGGCCTCCTCCTCATGTCCCTGAGGCCTCCTACACAGGTCCTAGAGCCCTCCTGCAAACATCTTAAAGCCCTCTTAAACACGTCTTAAAGCCCTCTTGCACATGATCTAGAGCCGTACTTTACAGGTGCTACATTCCTCCTATACACGTCATAAAGCCCTCGTACACACGTCCTATAGTCCTCCGAAAAGCATCCTAGAGCCCTCCTACACACATCCTACAGCCCTCCTACACATGTCCCAGAGCCCTCCTACACATGTCCTAGAGCCCTCCTACACATGTCCAAGAGCCCTCCAACCCACTTCCTAGAGCCCTCCTGCACACGTTTTACAGCCATCCTGCAAACGTCCTAGATCCCTCCTGCACACGTCACAGAGCCATCCTCCACACGTCCTAGAGCCCTCCTTCACACATACTCCACCCTCCTGCAAAGGTCCTACAACCCTCCTACACAAGTCCTAAAGCCCTCCTACACATGTCCTTCAGCCCACATGCACACATCCTACATGGGGGCTGTACAATTCACATATACCTCCTGCTCAAACTTTTGAGTCCTCCTTCACAAGACCTAGAGCAAACTTTCACACGCCCTACAACCCTACTGCACACGTCCTAGAGTCCTACTTCACACGTCCTTAAGCCCTCCATCAAAAGTCCTACAGCCCTCCTACACACGTCCTCGAGCCCGCCTACACATGTCCTACAACCCTCCATTACACGTCCTACAACCTTCTGCACTCGTTCTAGATCCTCTGACACACAAGCAAGAGCCCTACTACACAGGCCCTAGAGTCCTCCTGCACATGTCATAAAGCCCTTGTACACACATGCTAGAGCCCTCTTTCAGCCATCCTTTATCCCTCCTGCACACGTCCTAGACCCTTAATTCACAAGACCTGCAGCCCTCCAACGCATGTCCTAGACCCTCCTACACACGAACAAGAGCCCTCCTACAAACGTCCTGGAGCACTCCTACACACGTCCTAGACCCCTCCTGCACATGTCCTACAGTCTTCGTGCACATCCTACAGACCTCCTGCACACATTCTACAGTCCTGCTTTACACGTCCCTGAGCCATCCTACACACATCCTAGAGCCCTCCTGCACATGTGTTAAAACCCTCTTGCACATGTCTTAAAGCCCTCTTGCAAACAACCTAGAGCCCTACTTGACTCTTCCTACATTCCTCCTATACACTTCATAAAGCCCTCTTCCACACATCCTAGAGCCCTCCTTCCCACATCCTCCACTCTCCTGCAAAATACTACACCCCTCCAACACACTTTCAAAAGCCCTCCTACACACGTCCTACAGCCCTCACGCACATGTCCTACATCCGGCCTGCAGAATTCACACATACCTCCTGCTCACATGTTTGAGTCCTCCGTCACAAGACCTAGACCACTCTTTCACACGTCCTACAACTCTCCTGCACACGTCCTAGAGTCCTACTTCACACGTCCTTCAGCCCTCCTTCAAAAGTCCTTAAGCCCTCCTAACAATATCCCAGAATCCTCCTACACATGACCTAGAGCCCTACCACAAATGTCCTAGAGCCCTCCTTCCCAGGTCCTACAGCACTCCTCCACACGTCCTAGATCCTCCTACACACAACAAAGAGCACTCCTAAACAGATGCTGGAGTCCTCCTGCACTTGTCATAAAGCCCACGTTCACATATCTAGATCTCTCTTTCACGCGCCCTACATCCCTCCTGCACAAGTTCTAGATCCTTAATTCACAAGTCCTGAAGCCCTCTTATGCATGTCCTAGACCCTCCTACACACGTCCTAGAGCTCTCCTACACACGTCCTGGGGCAGGCCTAAACACATATTAAATCCCTTCTGCACATGTCCTAGGGCCTTAATTCACAAGTCCTGCAGCCCTATAAGCACGTCCTTGAACGCTCCTACACACATACTAGAGCCCTCCTACACACATCCTGGAGCACGACTGCACACGTCCTAGAGCTCTCCTGCACACATCCTACAACCCTCCTGCACATGTCCTACAGACCTCCTGCACACACCCTACAGCCCGCCCCACATCCCTGAGCCCTCCTACACACATCCTTGAGCCCTCCCACACACGTCCTAGTGCCCTCCTGTACATGTCCTATAACCCTCCTGCAAAGGTGCTAGAGACCTCTCCACACATCAGAGAGCCCTCCTAAACACGTCCTAGAGACATCCTTAACATGTCTGACAGCCATTCTGCAATCATCCTAGATCCCTTCTACACACATCCTAGAGCCCTCCGACACAGATCCTTGATCCCTCCCGCACGTGTCATAAAGCCCACGTACACACGTGTTAGAGGCCTCATACGAACTTCCTACAGCACTCATGCACACGAATTAGAGCCCTCCTGCACATGTCCTGGAGCACTCCTACACATATCCTAGAACTCTCCTTCACATGTCCTACAGCCCTCCAGCGCACATCCTAAATCCTCCTTCACACAACCAAGAGCCTTCCTACACATGTACTAGAGTGTTTCTGCATATGCCATAAACCTCTCATACACTCGTTCTGGAGCCCTCCTTCACCCATTCTACATCCCTCTGGCACACATCCTATAGCCTTAATTCACAAGTCCTGCCGCACTCCTACGCATGTCCTAGGACCCTCCTAAACCCTCCTAGACCCTCCTAGGTCTCCATCCTAGAGACCTCCTACACACGTCATGGAGCACTCCTACACATATCCTACAGGTCTCCTGCACACATCCTAAACCCCCCTGCACCCGACTTACAAACCTCCTGAACACGTCCCACAGCCCTCCTCCACATGTCCCTGAGGCCTCCTCCACAGTCCTAGAGCCCTCCTGAAAATATCTTAAACCCCTCCTGCACACATCTTAAAGCCCTCTTGCACATGACCTAGAGCCCTACTTGACACTTGCTACATTCCTCCTATACACGTCATAAAGCCCTCATACACACGTCCTACAGCCCTCAGAAAAACATCCTAGAGCCCTCCTACACACATCATACAGACCTCCTCCACATGTTCCAGAGCCCTTCTACACATGTCCCATAGCCCTCGTACACATGTCCTAGAGCCCTCCAACCCACTTCCTAGAGCCCTCCTGCACACGTTTTACAGCCATCCTGCAAACGTCCTAGATCCCTCCTGCACACGTCACATAGCCCTCCTCCACACGTCCTAGAGCCCTCCTTCACACATCCTCCACCCTCCTGAAAACGTCCAACAACCCTCCTACACTCGTCCTAAAGCACTTCTACACACGTCCTACAGCCCTCATGCCCACATCCTTCATCTGGCCTGCACAATTCACACATACCTCCTGCTCACATCTTTGAGCCCTCCTCCACAAGACCAAAAGCCCTCTTTCACACGTCCTACAACCCTACTGCACATGTCCTAGAGTAGTACTTCACACGTCCTTCAGCCCTCCTTCAAAAGTCCTACAGCTTTCCTACACATATCCCAGAGCCCTCCTACACACATACTAGAGCCCTACCACACATGTCCGAGAGCGCTCTTTCACACGTCCTACAGCTCTCCTTCACACGTCCTAGATCCTCCGACACACAACCGAGAGCCCTCCTACACAGGCCCTAGAGTCCTCCTGCACATGTCATAAAGCCATCCTACACAAATGCTAGAATCCTCCTCACCAGTCCTACATCCCTCCTGCACACATTCTAGAGCCATAATTCACAAGTCCTGCAGCCCTCCTACGCACATCCTAGAGTCTTAATTCTCAAGTCATGGACCCTCCTATGCACGTCCTAGAACCCTCCTGAACACATCCCAGAACCCTCCTACACAGGTACTGGAGCACTTCTACACATATCCTAGAGCTCTCCTGCACACATCTTACACCCTCCTGCACACAGCTTACAGTCCTCCTGAACACATCATTCAGCCCTCGTCCACACGTTTTTGAGCCCTCCTACACACGTCCTAGTGCCCTCCTGCACATGTCTGAAAGCCCTCTTGCACATCTTAAATCCCTCTTGCACACGACTTAGAGCCCTACTTGACACATCTTACATTCCTCCTATACACGTAATAAACCCTCCTAAACACGTCCTATAGCCCTCCCAAAAACGTCCTAGAGCCCTCCTACACACGTCCTATACCATTCCACACACATACTATCGCCCTCCTACATAGGTCCTACAGCCCTCCTGCACATATACTACAGCCCTACTTCAAATGTCCTACAGCTTCCTGTACTCACCCTAGATCCCTCCTTCACACGTCCTACAGCCCTCCTTCACATGTCCTTCAACCCTTCTAAATTTGTCCTGGAGCCCTCCTACACATTTCTTAGGTCCCTCCTAATAACGTACTAGAGCTCTCCTACATACATCCTAGAGCTTTCCTACTCACGTCATAGAGCCCTCATGCACACTTCCAACAGCCCTCCTGCGCTCATCATAGAGCCCTCCTGCACAACCCTTGAGCCCTCCTTCACACATCCTACAGCCCTCCTCTACAATTCACACACACCTCTTGCACACATCTTTGAGCCCTCATTTACGCTACTTACAGCCCTCCTACACATGTCCCAGAACCCTCCAACACACTTCCTAGAGCCCTCATGTACACGTTTTACAGCCATCGTGCAAACATCCTAGATCCCTCCTGCACATGTCACAGAGCACTCCTCCACACGTCCTAGAGCCCTCCTTCACACATCCTCCACTCTCCTGCAAAGGGCTTACCACCCTCCTACACACGTCCTAAAGAACTCCTACACACGTGCTACAGCCCTCATGCACACGACCTACATCCCGCCTGCTCAAAACACTCATACCACCTTCTCACATCTTTGAGCCCTCCTTCACAAGACCTAGAGCCCCATTTCAAATGTACTACAACACTTCTGCACCCGGCTTAGAGTCCTACTTCACATGTCATTCAGCCCTCCTTCAAAAGTCCTACAGCCCTCCTACACATGTCCATGAGCCCTCCTACACACATGGTAGAGCACTCCTACATATGTCCTAGAGCCCTCCTTCACACGTCCTACAGCCTCCTGCACAGGATCTAGATCCTCCTGCACACAACCAAGAGCTCTCCTACACAGGCCCTAGAGTCCCCCTTCACATGTCATAAAGCCCTTGTACACACATGCTAGAGTCCTCTTTCACCCGTCCTACATCCCTCCTGCACACGTCTAGATCCTTAGTTCACAAGTCCTGCAGCCCTCTTACGCATGACGTAGAACCTCCTACACACGTCCTAGACCCCTCCTGCACATGTCCTACAGCCCTCCTGCACACATCCTACAGACCTCTTGCACACATCCTACAGCCCTCCTATACACGTGCCTGAGCCCTCCTACACCCGTCCCTGAGCCCTCCTACACATGTCCTAGAGCCCTCTTTCGTAAATCCTACAGACTTTCTGCACACATCCTACAGCATTCTTGCACATGTACTACAGTCCTCCTGCACATGTCCTACAGCCCTACTTCACACGTCCTACAGACCTCATTAACACGTCCTAGAGCTTTCCTACACACCTCCTAGAACCTCCTACACATGTCCTGGAGCACTCCTACACACCTCCTAGAGCCCTCCTTCACCCTTCCTACATCCCTCCTACACATGTCCTAGAGCCTTAATTCACAAGTCCTGCAGCCCTCCTGCACACGTCCTAGAACTCTACTACACACATCCTGGAGCACTCCTACACACATCCTATAGTTGTCCTGCACACGTTCTACAACCCCCCTGAACATGTCCTACGGTCCTCCTGCACACGCCCTATAGCCTTCCTCTCGCATCCCTGAGCCCATACAGATATCGTAGAGCCCTCCTACACACATCCTAGAGCCCTCCAACACACTTCCTACAGCCCTCCTTCACATGTGCTACAGTCTTTCTGCACACATCCTACAACAGTCTTGCACATGTACTAGAGCCCTCCGGCACACGTCCTACAGCCCTACTTCACACGTCTTATAGACCTCCTGCACAGGTTCCAGAGCCCTCCTCAACACATCGTAGAGCTCTCATTCACATGTCATACAGCCCTCCTACATATGTTTAAGAGCCCTCCTACACACTTCTTAAATCCATTCTAAATACATATTAGAGCACTCCTACACACGTGCTACAGACCTCGTACACACCTCTCTCAGCCCTCCTGCACATGTCACCGAGCCCTATTGCACACGTCATAGAGCCCTTCTGCAAACAACCTAGGGACCTCCTACACACGTCCTAGAGCCCTCCTGCATATGACTTAAAGCTCTCCTGCACACATCCTAGAGTTCTCCTGCACAGGACCTACAGTCCTCCTGCACACGTCCTTGAGCCTTCCTTCATAAATTCTACAGCCCTGGTAAACGTGGAGTTGAGCCATCCTACACACTTCTTTGATCCTTCCTAAACACGTATTAGAGCCCTCTACACACATCCTAGAGCACTCCTGCACACATCCTACAGTTCTCCTTCACACATCCTACATCCCTTCTGCACATGTCCTAGAGCCTTAACAAGTCCTGCAGCCCTGCTACATACATCCAAGAACCCTCCTACACACGTCTTAGAGCCATCGTGCACACATCCTAGAGCCGTCATTCACAAGTTATACAGCCCTCCTACACATATCCTAGAGCCCTCCTGCACATATCCTACAACCCTCCTGCAAAGGTACTAGAGCCCTCCTGCACATATCAGAGAGCCCTCCTTCACACGTCCTACAGCCATCATGCAAAAGACCTAGAGTCCTCCTACACACGTCGTAGAGTCCTCCTACACACGTCCTAGTGCCCTCCTGCACATGTCCGAAACCCTCCTGCAAAAGTACTAGAGACTTCCTGCACACATCAGAGAGCCCTCCTAAACACATCCTAGAGCCATCCTTAACATGTCTGACAGATCTTCTGCAAACATCCTAGATCCCTTCTACACACATCCTAGAGCCCTCCTACACAGATCCTAGGTCCGTCCAGCACATGTCATAAAGCCCTCGTACACACATGCTAGAGCCCTCCCTCACACATCCTACAGCCCTCCTGCACACCACTTAGAGCCCTCCTGCACATGTCCTGGATCACTCTTCCACACATCCTAGAGCTCTCATTCACACGTCCTACAGCCCTCCAGCACACATATTAGATCCTCATACACACAACCAAGAGCCCTCCTACACATGTCCTAGAGTGCTCCTGCACATGCCATAACCCACTCATACATATGTGCTAGAGCCATCCTTCACCCATCCTACATCCCTCCTGCACACATCCTAGAGCTTTAATTCACAAGTCCTGCAGACCTCATAAACAATCCTAGAGTATAATTCACAAGTCCTGCAGCCCTCCTATGCACGTCCTAGAACCCTCCTAAACACATCCTAGAGCCCTCCTACACACGTCCTGGAACACTCCTACACATATCCTAGATCTCTCCTGCACGTCCTGCTCTCACGTCCTACAGCCCTCCTGCACATGTCCTACAGCCTTCCTGCACACATCCTACACAACTTCTGCACACGTCCTACAGCCCTCCTACGCACGTCTCTGCGCCCTCCAACACACATCCTACAGTTTTTCCTCACACATCCTACAGCACTCTTTCATATGTACTAGCGCCCTCCTTCACCCGTCCAATAGCCCTACTTCACACATCCTACAGACCTACAGAACACGTCCTACAGCCCTCCTACACATCTCCTGGAGCACTTCGACACACGTCGTAGAGCCCTCCTTCCTACAACCTACAGCCCTCCTGCACACATCCTAGATCCTCCTACACACAACCAAGAGCCCGCCTACACAGGTCATAGAGTCCTCCTGCACATGTCATTAAGCCCTCGTACACACTTGCTAGAGCCCTCTTTCTGCTGTCCTACATCCCTCCTCCACAAGTCCTCGATCCTTAATTCACAAGTCCTGCAGCCCTACTACGCATGTCCTAGACCCTCCTACACACAACCTAGAGCCCTCCTACATACATCCTGGAGCACTCCTACACACGTCCTAGACACCTCCTGCACACGTCCTACAGCCCTCCTGCTCACATCCTACAGCCCTCCTGCTCAAGACCTACTGCCCTCCTATACACATCCCTGAGCCCTCCAACACACATACCTGAGCCCTCCTTCACACGTCCTAGAGCCCTCCTTCATACATCCTACAGTCTTTCTGCACACTTCCTACAGAACTCTTGTATATGTACTACAGCCCTCCTGCACCCGTCCTACAGCCCTATTTCACACATCCTACAGACCTCCTAAACACGTCATAGAGTCTTCCTACCCACGTCCTAGAGCCCTCCTACACATGTCCTAGAGCCCTTATTCACACGTCCTACCGCATCCTGCACACGTCCTAGATCCTCCTACACACAAACAAGAGACCTCTTACAGAAGCCCTAGAGTCCTCCTGCACATATCATAAAGCCCTCGTAAACACATGCTAGAGCCCTCTTTCTCCCGTACTACATCCCTCCTGCACACGTCCTAGATCCTTAATTCACAACTACTGCAGCCCTCCTACGCATGTCCTAGACCCTCCTACACAAGTCCTAGAGCCCTCCTACACACATCCTGGAGCACTCCTACACACATCTTAGAACTCTCCTGCACACGTCCTCGAGCCTTAATTCACAAGTCCTGCAGACCTCCTACACAAACCTAGAGTCTTAATTCACAAGTCCTGCAGCCCTTTTACGCATGTCCTAGAACCCTCCTAAACACATCCTAGAGCCCTCCTACACACGTCCTGGAACATTCCTACACATATCCTAGAGCTCTCCTGCACATGTCCTACAGCCCTCCTGCACACGTCTTACAGCCTTCCCGCACACATCCTACAGACCTCCTGCACACGTCCTACAGCCCTCATACGCACGTCCCTGAGCCCTCTGACGCACGTCCCAGAGCTCTCCTTCACACTTCCTACAGTTTTTCTGCACACATCCTATAGCACTCTTTGACATGTACTACAACCCTCCTTCACCCGTCCTACAATGCTTCTTCACACATACTACAGAATTCCTGAACATATCCTACAGCCCTCCTACACATCTCCTGGAGCACATCGACACAGGTCCTAGAGCCCTCCTTCCCACGTCCTACAGCCCTCCTGCACACATCCTAGATCCTCCTAACACAACCAAGAGCCCTCCTACACAGGTCCTAGCGTCCTCCTGCACATGTCATAGAGCCCTCCTACACACATCCTAGAGCCCTTTGACACACTTCCTAGAATTCTCCTTCACAGGTCCTACCTTTATTCTGCACACATCCTAAAGCACTATTGCACATGTACTAGAGCCCTCTGGCACACCTCTACAACCCCACTTCACACATCCTACTGACCTCCTGCACATGTCCCAGAGCCCTCCTCAACACATTGTAGAGCTCTCATTCACATATCCTACAGTCCTCCTACAAACGTTTTAGAGCCCTCCTACAATCTTCTTTGATGCCTCCTAAACACATATTAGAGCACTCCTAAACACGTGCTACAGACCGCATACACACCTATTTCAGCGCTCCTGCACATGTCACAGGGCCCTCATGCACACATCATAGAGCCCTTCTGCAAAGAACCTAGAGCACACCTACACACATCCTAGAGCCCTCCTGCACATGACCTAAAGCTCTCATGCACAAATCCTAGAGTTCTCCTGCACAAAACCAACAGGACTCTTGCACATGTCCTTGAGCCCTCCTTCATAAATCCTACAGCCCTGGTACACATAGAATTGAGCCCTCCTACACACTTCTTAGATCCCTACTAAACACGTATTAGAGTCCTCCCACACACATCCTAGAGCTCTCCTGCACAGGTCCTACAGCTCTCCTTCACATATCCTACATCCCTTCTGCATATGTCCCAGAGGATTAATTCACAACTCCTGCAGCCCTCCTACACATATCCTAGAACCCTCCTACACATGTCCTAGAGCCCTCCTTCCCTCATTGTAGAGCTCTCCTGCACACGTCCTAGATCCTCTCACACACATCCAAGAACACTCCTACACACGTCTTAGAACCCTCCTGCACACATCCTACAGTCCACATTCACAAGTCGAACAGCCCTCCTACACATGTCCTAGAGCCCTCCTACACACGTCCTAGAGCCCGCCAGCACATGCCCGACAACCCTCCTGCAAAGGTACTAGAGCCCTCCTGCACACATCAGAGAGACCTCCTTCACACTTCCTAAAGCCATCTTGCACACATCCTAGAGACCTCCTGCACATGACCTACAGACCTCCTTCACAAGACCTACAGCCCTCCTACACACATCCTAGAATCCTTCTACACACGATGTAGAGACCTCCTGCACATGTCCTATGACCCTCCTGCAAAGGTTCTAGAGACCTCCTGCACACATCAGAGAGCCGTCCTAAACACGTCCTAGAGCCATCCTTATCATGTCTGACAGACCTTCTGCAAACATCCTAGATCCCTCCTACACACATCCTAGAGTCCTCCTACACAGATCCTAGATCCCTCCAGCACATGTCATAAAGCCCTCGTACACACCACTTAGAGCCCTCCTGCACATGTCCTGGATCACTCTTCCACACATCCTAGAGCTCTCCTTCACACGTCCTACAGCCCTCCAGCACACATATTAGATCCTCATACACACAACCAAGAGCCCTCCTAAACATGTCCTAGAGTGCTCCTGCACATGCCATAACCCACTCGTACATATGTGCTAGAGCCCTCCTTCACCCATCCTACATCCCTCCTGCACACATCCTAGAGCCTTAATTCACATATCCTCCAGCCCTCCTGCACACGTCCTACAGCCTTCCTGCACACATCCTACACACCTTCTGCACACATCCTACAGCCCTCCTACGCACGTCCCTGTGCCCTGTGACACACTTCCTACAGTTTTTCCTCACACATCCTACAGCACTCTTTCACATGTACTACCGCCCTCCTTCACCTGTCCAATAGCCCGACTTCACACATCCTATAGTCCTACTGAATACGTCCTACAGCCCTCCAACACATCTCCTGGAGCACTTCGACACATGTCCTAGAGCCCTCCTTCCTACAATCTACAGCCCTCCTGCACACATTCTAGATCCTCCTACACACAACCAAGAGCCCAGCTACACAGGTCCTAGAGTCCTCCTGCAAAGGTCATAAAGCCCTCGTACACACATGCCAAAGCCCTCTTTCTGCCATCCTACATCCCTCCTGCACACGTACTCGATCCTTAATTCAAAAGTCCTGCAGCCCTCCTACGCATGTCCTAGTCCCTCCTACACACGTCCTAGAGCCCTCCTACATACGTCCTGGAGCACTCCTACACACGTCCTAGACCCCTCCTGCACACGTCTTAGAGCTCTCCAGCATACATCCTACAGAGCTCCTGCACACGTCCCAGTGCCCTCCTCAACACATCGTAGAGCTCTCATTCACATGTCCTACAGCCCTCCTACACACATTTTAGCGCCCTACTACACACTTCTTAGATCCCTCTTAAACACATATTAGAACACTCCTACACACGTGCTACAGACCTCGTACACACCTCTTTCAGCCCTCCTGCACATGTCACAGAGCCCTCTTGCACACGTCATAGAGCCCTTCTGCAAACGACCTAGAGCCCTCCTACACACGTCCTCGAGCCCTCCTGCACATGACTTAAAGCTCTCCTGCACACAAACTAGAGTTCTCCTGCACACGAAGTACAGTCCTCCTGCACACGTCCTTGAGCCCTTCTTCACAAATCCTACAGCACTGGTACACATG
>JAJEJO010052452.1:0-12984 GCA_020662805.1 Glaucomys volans
CTTCTTCTGTGATGAACAGGATGGGGTGGAGTTAGGGAAGTCATTTGTTTAGGGAAACTAGCATAAAAGTCAGACACTCCCACACAGGGCCACTTACTTCCCAGGCTGTCTGGGACAGTCCATCATGGCTGCCAGCTCAAGCTTGCCAGAGTCAAGCCTCTATAGCCTGTGGCTCAACCAAAATGGATTCTGCTAGATATGGATGCCTTTACACACTCCTCCACTCCTCTGTTCCTTGTCCTCTGCCCTACTCTCTTCTCTCTGTTTAATTTGTTGTTTTTTAATTTGTTCTTTAACTCTTAAAGGTGGAATTCTTTGTGGCATATGCTCACATGTACCAAGCCTAATTTGTTCAACTTCATTGTGCAGTTCTTCCTTTTTCCCATCACCCCTCCCTCCCCCTTAATCCCCTTCCTCTTCTCCACCCATCTCCTCTGGATGGGTTTTTATAACTCCTTAAATCTCACAGGATATTATTTGATCTGTTTAAGTTTTCCATAGTCTTTTTTTTCAAATTTGGCAGTTGATATGTGTTTGGAATTGTACCCTTTTCTTCTAGATTTTCCAATTTATTGGAATATATGTTCAAAATGGTTGATAATAATCCTCTAATTTCAGTATTGACTGATGTATTATTTCCTTTTTCATTTTTAACTTTATCAAGTCTTCTTTCTCCTTCTTTTGTTTAGATTGCATAAGGGTTTGTCAATTTTGTTCATACTCTCAAGGAACCTACTCTTCTTACACGATTTACTGTTCTTTTATTCTCTATCTCAATAATTTTAGCCTTGATCTTTATTTTTTCTTTCCTTGTACTGATTTAGGAAATGGTTTGTTCTTTTTTAAAGATCTTGGAAGGCACTATTAGCATATTTATTTGGATTCTTCCTGATTTCTTAATGTAGGCACTCTTAGCTGTAAACTTTCTGCCATCACTTGTTTCCCAGAGATTTTGGTATGTTGTAGTTATGTTCTCATTTGATTCTGAGAAATTTTCAATTTCTTCTCTGGTTTCTATAGTGACCAAGTCGTTATTCAAATGTGTATTGTTCAATTTCCATGGGTTTGCATATTGTCTGTTGACTTCCAAGTTTTATAATATTTTTCTTTAGTTTTAGATGGACACAATACCTTTATTTTATTTATTTATTTATATGTGGTGTTGAGAATCAAACCCAGTGCCTCACACGTGCTAGGTGAGTGCTCCACCACCAAAATACTAATTTTATTCCATTAATATCTGATAAGTAGATTGGGATAATTTTGTTTATTTTATGTTTTGAAGACTTTTTTGGTGTAGAATATAATCTATTTTGCAGGAAGTTCCATAAGCAGCTGGGTAAGATGGGTATTAAGCTGCTGCTGGGCAAAATAGTCTGTAACTGTTTTTAAGTCCTTTTGTCTTACAGTATGAATTAAATCTGAGTGTTTTGTTGATTTTATGTCAGGATGAACTATTAGTAAAATCACCAAGTATTCTTTTATTAGATTCCTCTGACCCCTTATATCAGATATATATGTAAATTGTGTGTGCGCGCACGTGTGCGTGTTAATACATGCATGAGTGTGTGTGTGTGTGTGTGTGTGTGTGTGTATGCAGCCAAATCCAAAATTGGGTTCATAAACATTAACCCTCTTAAATTTCATGTTGCTTTGCTCTCTTCGCTGATATGTTGTGTTATTTATTTCTTTTAACTGATGTTGGCTTGAAGTTTGTTTGGTTATAATATTTTTAATCTTTTTGATCTGCTTGCTTTTGGTTTCTATTTTAATCGAATAACATTTCCATCCTTTCACTTGTATCCTGCAGAGGTCCTTGCCTTAAGGTCAGTGTCTTGTAGGCAACATATAGTGGGTCTCAGTTTAAGAGACATGCAAACGTGCAGTTTTAATAGGAGAACTGATTCCATTCACTTCCAATATTATTGTAGAGAGGGAGGTGTTACTTCCTTATGTGCTGATTTATTGTTAATGTTTGCTTAAATCAAAATTCTTATTTGCTAATCTGTTCTTCTAATGAGATTTATTGCTTCCCAAACTCTGTTGATGGTTTTAATCTTCTTTTCTATACAGGATTCCTTTAGGTATCTATAGCAATGCTGGCTTAGTTGTTCTGAGTTCTCTCACTTTATGTTTTCTTTAGAAGTATTTATTTCTTCTTTGATTCTGAAAGATAGTTTTGTAGGAAAGAGGAAAGTTGGTTTGAAATTTTGCTTGTAAAGTGTTGAAACACAGCATTCCAAGACCCTTTAAACTTTATGTGTCTACTGAGTAAATGTAAGTGGACTGATCAGGCCCCACCCTTGAAACTGGTTTCCATTTCTACTCCCTTTGTGTATACCACCCCCCCAGCTGAGCCAAGGTGAAAGTGAAGCAGCTCAACAAAGTTCAGTGTGAGAAGAGAAGAAAACCAGCATTCCTGGGGTTGAGAACCCATTCAGAAGGGACCCCTATGCTGCATAAGCTGCACCTGTCACAGTGCAGGACTCTCCACAGTGGAGAAAGTAAAGTCAATTCCATGGTAGAGGCCCAGCAGGAGGGAGCACATCACCCAAGACAGCAGGTTGCCTTGTGCTCCAGCACCACATTGCACAGAATCCTCCCAGAAAAACAGGGTGTTAGAGGAAGGCAGGAACTCCTCAGGATTGACTTGATTACTAAGGCTAAGTGCACAAAGACCTACATAGGTTTGACCTATGCCATTCATGTGAATAGCAGGTACTGTCACCTGAGCACTGCTTTCAGGTCACTACTCTTCTTCAAATACCTTGATGTCTTCTCTTCTGAGTGCAGGTCCTGAGGTCTAGGAACAGTAGAGAGGGCACAAGGTTCAAATAAATGGAAATGATAAGCCCCAATATGTAGGGCAGCAGCAAACCTCCCACCAGCCAGAAGGTTTTCAGCTCCACTCCTGTACCTGGACACAAAGTTCCAGCACAGCTTACTTCTCTGAGGTTCAGCACCTTGCAGCAGTGACCTGGTGTTCTCAATTCCTCTGAATTCTAGACCACGGCACCTGAGAGGTGCATGCAGTGCTCCAGAGAAAGCTTCCCTCCTTATACTGAGATTCTACTTTACCTTTTCTTTAATATCCTTCCAGTTACTGCACCCCTTCCTCCCTTTCTTAACGTATTTTACTATCAGTTACTCAAACCAATGAACATGAGATTTAAATCCCATGATACATTCAAGTTTCAAGCACAGACACCTGAGCACAAATCTGCCACATGTGAGAAAAGAGTGAAAGTGCAGTAAAGTCACTATGATGGGGGAATGCATATGGCTTTCCAAAGCCTGGCCTGTGCAGACTTCAGTTCTCTATATAACTCCTTTTACTGAGGCTCAAAATACAATGATCTTTCAGGGAGGAGATTCGTGCAGTTCTCTGATCTCAACCCTAGCTTAGATAACAGAGGATGCTTTGCATGAAGGGTCTCACTGGGCTGTGCCTGCACCTGTAGCACATCTAAATCCCACATTACAGGAGGTAGTCTGTGGGAGGACTCACATCACTTTGCGCATTGAGCTTACCAAAGATAACAATCCATGGCTCTACCCAGATTTCAGATCCATAAATTTCTAGCATTTGAGCCCTGCTTCTCAAAGTTCTTTCTCATTAGGTTTTGAGAGGCTTTATTTACTAAATGTTCCTCCTCTCTGGTATCCCATTGGGATCATCTACCTTGGGTTTTTATTATTATTATTATTATTATTATTGTTATTGTTTTAAGAAGAATCACTACATCAGCCACTGTATGAATAAGGACTGCACTGTCAGTGCTCTCAGGGAGCAGGGAACAGGTATCTGTTTAGTCTTCCCCAGAGAGCCACAGAGACTTTCTTCATCCTAGTCAGAGTGCTCCCAAACGTAGAGAATGGTGGTTGCCTCTCAGTGACTCGTGGTGTTTGCCAACTAACCCTAGTGATTCTCAAAATTTGCTCATATTTAAAATTGCTTAGAGATTGTTTTAAATGGTCACTGCTGAACCTCAGAGAGGTAAGCTGTGCTGGAACTTTGTGTCCAGGTGCAGGAGTGGAGCTGAAGCTACCATAAAGCAGGAACCATAGGGAGACAGTCCCTACAATGAAGTCTCATTTCTGATGGACAGAGAGGCCCTGGTCTCCTGTTTGATTATGAAGGTGTGGTAAGCTTGCTGTTGGGGGATTTGCTGCTGCCCAAGGTATTGGGGCTTGTCAGTTCCCAAAGTCAAGGCCTGAAAAAGTAAGGCGAGGTTTTCTATCTCCACTACTAGCATTTCACAGGTTTATTGAGTGAGAATGGGAAAATACAGTGATACAGATTTAAGCATAAAACAGGAATCAGCTTGACTGGTGTAAATCACTAATTTAGAGCCCCCCAGGTGTTCCCGGTAGGAGGCAAGTAGAGAATCAGTGCACAGAAAATAAACCTTGTGAAGAAAACCCTTGTGAAAGGGATTTGCTTAGCTAAGAGAACAAAATATGGACGAAGTAGCCCACACTGGCTCGAATTTTAAAAACATTGAAATAAATGTTTTGAACTACTGTGAATGACTTTAAGTAGCCACAGCAGGCAAGAACAAGAGAACATTGTCCACAATGGTTTCATGATTACTTGGAGGCACAAAGGCCTGCTTGGGTGCTGGGAGAAAAGTTAAACACAAAATTGCCATTAATGTTTGTTCTACATCAAGTAAAAATTAAATCAAGTAAGACATGGAACAACGGAAAAAGTGTATGTGAAACAAATGCAAACATTCATTTCCAATAAAAAGTAGGGCTCAACCTCACCTGCTTGGTGGCTGAGGATGAGCACCTGGACCAGGTGAGGCCTTCTGGAGGCAGCCTGGTTGACTTTAAAAGAGATGCCCTCTGGCTCTTGGATGCTGTCTTCACAAGGAGGCAGGGTCCTGCCAAGAGTGCCTTCCTCCTGGCTGGCAGGTGCCAGTGACAGTCACTGCCACTCCTTCTATGGCCTGGGAGGTGAGTAGAAACCAAGCTCAGGTCTTTGGATGGGAGACTGTAGGGCAGAGGGTCTCATGTTGGTGGTACTGACAGATATCCGCCTTGACAGAGTGAGGTCTATGACAGAGCTCTTCCTGATTACTTGCAAGTGCATTGGCCTGCTTGGGTGCTGGGCAAAAAGGCAAATGCAAATTCCATTAACCCTTATTTTATATCATGTAATTATGAAATCAGCCAAGCAACACATGGATCAAAGAATTTTAAATGTAAAAGAAATACAGTCATTTTAAATATGAAGTAGTGCCAACCTCAGTGGAGGCTAGAAAAAGAATAATTTACAGTGTCTACTTCATGCAATTCATGCCATACTAAAAAACAAAATCATTCTTTATGTATTGCTAATTTGTAAAAGACCTTTTCTATGTTTTATGGAGAGTCAATGGCTAATGCAATTATGAGGGCACACTTGCTGTGGTTACAACTAATGGAGGCCTCTTATTGGCCTGTCACCTCAGGATTTCATGCTCTGAGGTGCTTGAGCAGAGACTGTAATGGACTCTGTTGCTTCTGTTGTGTGAGGGTCTATTGTGTGAGTCGTTAGGTCTTGAAAATCTCTCATGTGTGGGTATCTTAACATCATGACATGCAGTAAATGTAATCAGAAAGGTAAATTCAGTCACCAGCCCCAGTCTGAGAGGAGAGGACCTCTCAATTTCATAGCCATCCACATGTGAATATGATTTAAAATTTACTATTGGTCTCTACAACTGTGCTAACCAAAGAGAAAAGAGGGAAATGAATAAACTAGAGCAGCTGATGCCTAAAGCATGAGTCACAGTGTGAGCAATATGCAATGTATCAGGAGAAGAGGATGGAAAAGCAAATACATAGGAAAGAAGTGAGAAAGGGAAAGAGGCAGTAGACAAAATGAGAGGAAGAAGGGAGGAGAAGGGCAGGGGTGGAGAGAGGAAGGGAAAGAGGCCCCAAGGAAAGTTCCAGGTGACTGAGAGCATGTCATATTCAATAGAACTTGACAAAGGAAATGAGGTGAGGCTTATTAAGACATCTGAGAAGGAAGCAATGCAGGGACCACCACGGGAGATCTGTGCCTTCTCCTCGCTGAGGATTTTAAAATGGAGATGCTTCCCTGGTTCTGGTTTTGACATCCCCTGGCCATGAGGGTGTTTGTGGCAGGAAATCATCTACTCACTGTTGCTTAAGAACTTTGACCCAAACTTGTCAGGGGTCTGTCTGCCTTGGTCTGCCTGCTTCATGCCTCCTGGTGAGTCCTGGAGGAGAATTTCCTGTTCAGTGCAGAATTAACCCTCAGTGGGGCTCTGTTTTTGTGACTGTGGATGGGAGTTAGCTCTGGTCACAGGTGCTGGCCATTCCTCTCTCCTGCAGAGCAATGTCATAAGGCAGATGATCAGGCTCGGGTCACTTGCCATGCTGGGGGAGGACTCTGGCAATTGTCTCAGAGCACTTCTGGTTGTGGGGGAGTTTGGGCACCCTGAGCTGGAAGGCTGAGGTTAGAGCTTCCACACAATCCCACAAGACCCAGGTCTGCATCCCCATGGCTTGTTCCTTATCTCAGAGTTCAGACCACCTCTTGGCTTTTCTCCACTTTGCAGACCCTCCAGCCTAGACTCCAATGTTCCTGTGACTGCCCAAATCTCTTGCTAACACTATAACACAGTCTCAGTCCCATGTCCAGGTGGACTCCTGACTTGGGCAGGGATGTCTGTGAAAATACGGGAGGCATGGACACAGTGTTTTGGGTACACTAATGAAAACAATCCCATGACAAAGAATAATAAAGAAAATAGAAAAAGAAAATTGCAGGGAGTTCTGATTTCTAGGGCAGAAAGTGGACACAAAGGGTCTTGAAGCTGGCAATGCTTCCCACACTCTCTAAACCTGCTGGGGAATGCTGATCTCTCCCCCATGCTCTTTGCTTTTCAGTGTCTGAGGTTCTTTCTGGCTCAGACTGTTAAATTGCTGGACAGCACAGCCTGCTTTTCCTCCTCCTTTCATGAGGGGCCACCACATTTCCCCAGTGAGGCCACAGTCCAACCCTTTCTGTAATCCTGTCAGAATTCTCAAAACTGATATTTCTGCTCTTCCCCTGGCCACCAGCCCTCGGAGACACCCACCAGCTCTTCCCATTCCTCCCTACCTCATCAGGTCACTGCAGAACTGTGCTTTCCATTCAGCCTTGGAGGGCAGCAACTGTGCCCTGGGTTCCTCTGCCTGGCTACTTTCAGAACACCCTTGCACTGAATTCTTGACATTTCCTTTAAAAGTCCACCTAGACAGAGACCTACCATTTCCTTCTCTATCACACTAACGGTGTTTTGTTACATCGCTTTCTTATTGAAAACTTTCCTATATGTTCATCTCTCATTGTATCTTCAAGTCAAAAAGTCTGCTAGGCCATTGTGCCTTTTGGCCATAGGACCACAGTGTACCAGATTCCTGGCCAAATTTCCATAATTAAAATAGTCAAGTATTCTCAGATGCAGGAAGAGACACATGCAAGCACTATAGGAGCTATAGGAGCTTGATGACAAGATATGGAAAAGAGTATGGAGAAGACCAAATTAGCTTGAACAGTGTGTGTTGAAATGAATCATAATGAATTCAGTAGTGAAAAGGAGATCACGATGCTGTTTGGGAAGTGGAGTCAATGCAGTGAAAGATCATGAATGGTAGAAATTGGAAATGAGAGGTCATTTGAGAAGTGAGAAAGAAGACCCTGCAGTGACAGTGTAGGGCCTGTGCTCTTTGACATTAAAGACTCGATCCAGGCAAATGCGGAGGTCAAGTTCCTTTCCTCAAGACACTGAGCTCAGGAGGTAGAAAAGGGGTAAAATTGCTGCTGTAATATTTTCTGGTTGGGCTAATTCTGCATATTATGAGAACATTTAAATCTGTCTTGAGGTCATTTTGTAAATTGTGAATTCACCAATAATCAAGAAGTTTATGACAGTAAACAAATGTGAAAATCTGGAAGCACAGTCCCATTGAATAAATTTGTTGGTTGTTGTTGTTTTCTGGGATGGTTATTTTTGTTTGTTTGACATTTTGTTTTGTTCTAATGTCATTGGTTTTTAGGGGGTTTTTTGTTTGTTTTCTTCTTCTGTTTTTCTTTTTTGGCATTGGGATTGATGTCAGGGATGCCATAACATGGATGGAGCTACATTTATAGCAGAGCTTCCTTTAAAAAAAAATAGCATGGATTTAAAAACAAATCCATGAATCATAAGTCCAGCTCACGTTTGATTTCTTTTATTTTCATCCAGCATCTCATTAAATTACTTAGAGTATCACTAAGTTGCTGAGAGTGCCTGTGAACTTGGGATCCTTCTGCCTCCTGAGTTGCTGGGCTTACAAGTGTGCACCAATGCACCTGGCTGCTTTCCCTTTTCCAGTCTTCAAAAAACAAACATGTGGTGAAATCTAATCTTAGAAATGAAAATTACAATTTATCCATGAAATTCATGATATTTTCAAGGATACATTTTGATTTATAATTATCTCTTTGTCATGTGTAAGTGATCCATAATGGGAAGCAGGAATGTCAGAGCCGGTAAAGATGAATATAAAACAGGATTTCAAAGATCTCAGCTAACACATCAGCAAACTACCACTCTGCACAAACAGATTTCATCCTGCTCCCCTGTTGTCAGATGTGAGCAACATTTCTGAACATCCATGATATTAGTTAATGTCACAGTGCATGAGTGTATGAATGGGACCCCAGTGATCCAGCTGTTTTTATAAGTGGAGATGTAAGGGTTGGATTGGCAGGATGGTGCCATTGATTCCTCAAAATAGAAAGCCACTGGAGGTGATTCTTGCTTTCATGACACAGATCCTGACTTGACTGGTCCTGAGCCCAAGAGGGGTGGATCTAGCTCATGGGTGAGGGAGGTTGGAAGGGAGTGAGTCTCCAGGGCACCTGATGAAACTTAGAGAACCACTGCTAACAAATAGAGCAGAACATTTAAAGCTCAGAAATTCCACAATGTTTCCATCTTGGTGGAAAACAAATTCTGCATGTGGGGTAACAAAGGGATACATATACTTCAAAATCTAAGAGCATATAGTTAACTCTGGACTCTATAGCACAATTAACTTGTGAAATTCAAATTCATCATGTATGGATATAAGCATATATAGGAGGTGTAATTCCTTCATTTCCAATAGTGATCATGTTCACATCCTTTTAAATTTTGATTCTAGAATATGAATGCAGAACTGTGCCTATATCTCATAGATGAGGAGAATTTTTCTTATGATTGGTGTGGGTTTTAGACACATGATTATGCAGGAATTCATGATGGAGGAGCCAGGATATTTTGTAAAAGTGCTGGGTTTCATGATTTCCTTCTTCACCCACAGTTTCTCCTGAAAATATTTTGGGCTTTATATGTGAATAGACAGAGGAAGATTGCAGGAAGCAACATCAATGGCCATGCATCCACTGGTGAGCAGAGAATTTTTTTTTTCTATTGAAATTTCACTCCTATTCAGAGAGATGCCAGTTCTTCAATCCAGGAAGAGTTAGTCTTGTAGCCCCAACTCTGCAGTGATCTTCCTGGGTAAAACCTCACCATCAGGCAGCTAATCTACTTCCTGTCATGACACTATTATACTATGGTACCATTCCTGGCTGTGTACTTCCACATGGCATGGGAGATACTGTATCTGATGTTCTACCTCTGACTTCATTTGAAATCATTGCTGATTAATGGTGCTCCTCATTGCAATGGTGTTTTGATTGTGGTGAATGCAGGCCAGAGGAATGAGTGAGGGTGGAACATTGCAGCCCAATGTGGAGGTAGATATTCCAGCAGGTAAATTCAGCTGACCCAGTAGCACAGACATTGGACTGAGACTGAGGAAAATGAGAGTGGTAGGTTACAGAAGGCAGGAGAAGTCATTTCTTATTTCTAATTTACACTTGGAGTTTGAAGGAATATATTTCAACCTCTTGAGAAGTTCCAAAGATACCTAAAACAAGGTATCATGATCATTCTTATTCCCAGTGTTAGTACAACTAACTAACAAACCATTCCTTCATATTTCATACTACAAATTGTATACAGCAAGTCATATTGATTTAATTAATGTTGTGTCATTAAATTTATGCTAGTAAATAACATAGTAGATAGAGCAAAATTTTTTAAGTGTTGAATACATGAAACCAATAATGAAGCAGGGAAACAAGTTCAAGATGCCAGACATATGGAAAGGTAGTGTTTGGAGCTCCAGAGAGATTTGAGAATGGGAGTTGAAACATAAGGATGGTCATGCTGGGACTCTGCTTCAGAACACAAGTCTCAGAGTCCTTGCCTTGTGCTGCTGAAATGTCTATTTTTAACCTGATTCTGACCTCCTTGGTCACATCATGAGATCAGTGGCTTTTCCTAATGACACCTAGATACATGGTGTTTGTTCAGTTTCCAAGAATTCTGGGGATGGGTTCAAGGATGTCTGCATTGCTCTGGTGATAGCCTTATAGGCGATACATGTTTTGATGATATGGAGAAATTCATTGGCCTTTTAAACCCTCATGTTACTGACCATTTCACAGATGGGGATCTAAAATAGTTCATTTTGAAAATTTCATATGTGATGATTTGTTCAAGAATGACAAATTAGGTTGAGGTTTGTCTGTTAAATATTCTGTAAAGTTCTTTAAATTTTAGTTAAGTTTCAAGTGAAAATTTTGTAATAACCTGTCTGAAAGGTATAATTACCAGCCCTTGAAATGTTTTCATGTTCTGTGACACACTATCATGCCATATTCCTTTACTATAAATTCTGTGAACTCAATGTTGGATATCTCTGGGTTTCTGAAAGTAATAGTGTTGGGTGCTGGGAATGAATAGGCCTGTGCCCTAGCAGTTTGGTCTCCCTGTACACCCAGTTTCCTTCAGCCTCAGTGCTGTCCTCTCACATCTACTTTTGGGAAATTGATAGAATTTCTCTAACTTAGTTTCTCAATAATGTTCTAGGAATCAATAACCACTAAGATGTAATGGCAACATTCACACAGGAAGAGTGGGCCATGCTGGACCCACCTCAGAAAATGCTACACAAATCAGTGATGCTTGAAATCATCAATCATCTAGTACCAGTTGGTGAGTCCATCAATGTTATACATCAAATATGTTAGGTATACATATTTCTTCAATCAACAAGTATCTGGAATAGCATCTTTCTGTTCAATTACAAACTCTGACCCAAGTCTCTCATACACATTAAAACTACATGACACAAGGCCAGTTTTTGGATTTACATTACCATTCATTTTGCATCACACTAGAATGTGGTCTGCACCATCATTTCACGTATTAATTGAATCTACATCTCCTGCACAAATGATTGAAATCCATAAATAGTTCTAATATTTATAAATCATTTTTCTTCTATAGTGACTGTACTTGAGCAGAGAATATTGAACACAAGAGAATTCTGAATACTTTTGGTAGTGCTTATGTTGGATTCCATTTGAAAGAAATATTTAGTGGAGACATGGACTTCCTGAAAGGACTGTACTTTGAATGTGGTCATCAGCATCAGTGTCCTTCAGACCTGCCTCCTATTACATTTTATTCTCCTGCAATGAGGGAACTTCAATATTTCCTCTGTTTTCTCTCTCCTTCTAGATTCTGTTCATTTTTGCTAAGTCATCTTCAAGGACTTGATTATAATGCACATTTCTTGGCAGAACTCTTAAAAATCCAATTCCTTTCTTATGATGAGTAGGGTGTCTGTTCTGGATATCAGATGTGACTTTGCATCTGCAGCATGGAGACACTCTGTGGATGGTAGCAGGAATAGAGTTTCCCTCAAGCTAGGGTCCAGGTAAGAAACAGTCTTGTGATTCTACTGAGAAGGGTGCCAGACCTGTGAGGGACCTTGAAAACATTAACTGACATAGTCATGAAATGAATGGTGTTGTCTAAAACATAGCAGGAGATAATGGGAAAGATATCCCATGTGTTGACATAACTTCTTTTACATTCAAAATTTGTTCTAAATTTATACTTTCATTTTGGTTAAAACATGTTAATGTATTTTTGGAGGTCAAATTCCATAATGTCTCTTTTTCTGATTTTCGGCTTGAAAGATTCTTTTCCATTTCACTAATTAAGCTAATTCTATCCTGAAAATCTTTTGTAATTACCAGTGTCCTGTTTCAGCTACATCCTCTTTTTTCTTCATGAAAGATATCTCCTCTGTGAAAGTGCCAATAATGTAAAAATATTCTCATCAGATAATTGGGTTGTTTTCAACTTTGTCTCTGAATTACATGCTACCAATTTGTATTTCCAACTATTCTAGGCAAGGAAAGTGCACATCAAAAACATGAAAGGATATCCAGAGCACTTCTGAACAGGAAGGACACAACTTTCAACATGTCAATGGTAAGTTTCAGGGATGGGAACATTGATTGTGCAAATGCAAGACCTGTCAGTGAAATAAATTAGTAATTGAGTACAACTCCATGGCTGTAATTATGTTGACATACACAATTCTGAGCCAAAAGCTCTGTATAGTTTGCATTCTGTGAGAAATTAACAATTGGCATTTCTCACGAAGCTAGGCTTTGAAGCTTTGAAGTCCATAAAATTAATCTGAGTCCCTTTAAATAGCATACTAGCAAATGGGTAATACTTGGCTCCCCTGGGAATTATGTACTATGTATATGGAATCAAAGGTTGAAAGGTTTTACTTTACAATTTACAATGGATGTGTCTATGATTCAAATGTGAGAAGTTAGTTCATTAGTTTATATGATGACATCATTAAGAAATGTTCATCTTCTTTACAAAACAGAAATCTTATGTTCAGGAACATTCTTTGGAATGGAATGACTGGGAGAAAGAGCTTTGTCACAACTCTGCATCTATTCAAGCTTTGTTTGCTCACCCAGCAGAGAAGAACAACCAAAACTGTGGACAATCCCTCACTGACAATTTGTACCTCAGTGGAAATAAGAAAAAGGATAGCAGTTTGTCATGTGAA
>JAJEJO010052453.1:0-21920 GCA_020662805.1 Glaucomys volans
AAAAAAAAAAAAATTAAAGTAGTAGGTACTTTGCAACTAATAGAATAGAACATGTGGGAAATAGGACCAGGCAGAAACTTTTTTTACATCATATAAAGAATTCTGTAGCTCAGAAAACACCACCAAGAAGCAATCAATAGAATGGCAAGGAGCTAAAATGTTTTTGCATGGTGACAAACAATTACCAGTATGAAGACAGAACCTCACAGAATAGAAGATCTTTGCCAGCTCCTCTTCCAAGGGAGCATTAATAGCTATAATATTAATAGCTATAAAGAACTCAAATAACCTACTACCCATAAAACAACTCATTCAGTAAATGAACAAATGAACTAGACATTTTTCAAAAGAATAAGTACAAGCCATGCACGGTGGCACATGCCTGTAATCTCAGCACTTGGGAGGCTGAAACAGGAGGATCATGAGTTCAAATCCAGCTTCAGCAACTTAGCAAGGCTCTAAGCAACTGTGAGACCCTGTCTCTAAATAAAATACAAAATAGGGCTGGGGATGTCGCTCAGTGGTTGAGTGCCCCTGGGTTCAACCCCCAGTACCAAAAAAAAAAAAAAAAAAAAAGAAAGAAAAAAGGAAAGAAAAGGAGTAAGTACAAATAAATGTCCAACAAATACATAAAAAATCTTAGAAATCTTTAACTAGACCAAAATGCAAATCAGTGGAATAATGAGATTTTATCTCACTACAATTAGAATGGCATCAAGAACACAAATAAGAGTAAATGCTGGCAAGAATGCAGAAGAAAACAAAGATTTCAGGGTCTGAGTTGTGAAGTCAGAACTGAGCCTTATTGGATTACCTCTAAATGTGACCTGACATTTTTATCTCACAGCTTTTTATATTCTTTTCTTCTCTTCTTCATTAGGCATTGGGAACCAGATGACACACAAGTGTTTAGTGAACTAACATTCATGAAAGTGAGGTGGCCTGGGAACTTGTTATTCAAAATATTCTTTCTTGATAGGCTTTTGATGACTTCCTGTATTTCATTGCTTCAAATTGATCTATTTAAGTTGTGTATGTCCTCCAGATTCAGTTTGGGTGTCTCATATGCCTCTAGGAAACTGTTGATGTCTTCCAGGTTTTCTATTTTTTTGGAGTATAAATTTTCAAAGTAGCTTCTTATTATGTTTTGTATTTCAATTGTGTCTGTTGTAATATTTCCATTTCCATCACGAATTTTAGTAATTTGGAGTTTCTCTCTCCTTCTCTTCATTAGCATGGCTAAGGGTTTTTCAATTTTGTTTATTTTTTCAAAAAAACAACTTTACGTTTCATCAATTTTTAGAATTGTTTCTTTTGTTTCAATTTCGTTTATTTCAGCTCTGATTTTGATTATTTCCTGTCTTCTACTACTTTTGGTGATGGTCTGTTCCGCTTTTTCTAGGGCTTTGAGCAGCAATGTGAGGTCATTGATTTGATGACTTTTCATTCTTTTATTAAAGGCACTCCATGCAATGAATTTTCTCTTAGCACTGCTTTCATAGTATCCCAGAGATTTTGATATGTTGTACGTTTATTCTCATTGACCTCCAAGAATCTTTTAATTTACCCCTAATGTTTTCTGTTATCCATGTATCATTCAATAGCATATTATTTAATCTCCAGGTCTTGGAGTAGTTTCTGTTTCTAATTTTCTCGTTGATGTCTAATTTCATTCCATTATGATCTGATAGTATACAAGGTAGTATCTCTATGTTTTTGTATTTGTTAAGAGTAGCTTTGTGGCATTACATATGCCCTATTTTCGAGAAGGAACCATGAGCTGCTGAGAAGAAAGTGTATTCGTTTTTTGATGGATGGAATATTCTATATATGTCTGTTAAGTCCACAAAGTACTCAAAATTTTTGAGTACAAAAATCTTTGAGTACTAAAAATCCTTGAGTACAAAGGACTCAAAAATCTTTACACCAAGAACACTAATAACCCAATCAATAAATGGGCCAAGGAAATGAACAGACACTTTATAGAGGAAGATCTACAAGCAATCAACAGATTTATGAAAATATGTTCAACATCCCTCGTTATAAGAGAAATGCAAATCAAAACCACCTTACGATTTCATCTTACTCCAATTAGAATGTCTTTTATTAAGAACACAGGCAACAACAGGTGTTGGTGAGGATGTGGGGAAAAGGGTACACTCATACATTGCTGGTGGGAATTCAAGTTGATGCAGCCACTCTGGAGAGCAGTGTAGAGATTCCTTAGAAACTTGAATGGATCCACCATTTGACCCTGCTATCCCACTCCTTGGCCTATACCCAAAGGACTTAAAATCAAATTAGTACAGTGGTGCAGCCACATCAATGTTCATAGCTGCTCAATTCACCATAGCTAGATTGTGGAATCTACCTAGATGCCCTTCAGTAGATAAATGGATAAAGAAACTGTGGTATAGATACACAATGGAATATTACTCAGTCATAAAGAAGAATAAAATTATGGCATTTGTAGGTAAATGGATGATGCTGGAGACTGTTATGCTAAGTGAGATCAGCCAATCCCAAAAATCCAAAGCCCGAATGGTCTCTCTAATAAATGAATGATGATGCATAATGTGGGGGGGGGAGGGTGGCAAGAATGGAGGAAGGATAGATAGCATAGAGGGAAGGGAGGGGTGGGGGCAGTGTGGGGGGTAAATATAATAACAGAATGTGTGACAGATACCATTGCCCTGTGTACATGCATGAACGCACAGATGGTGTGACTCTACTTTGTGTACAGCCAGTGAATCAATAGCTGTACTCCATTTGTGTTCAATGAATCAATAAGTATATAAAAAAAACAAAAAACAAAATATTCTGCTATTGTGCAAAGACACAAATATGTTTAATCTAAGTTCATGACATAGATAGTTGATGCCACACACAGAAACACACAAGTATGTATGAACACAGTCATTCACACCGGAGTAAAAGAAACATTGTGTTTGACTATACATATATTGGGGTGGCTTCTAACAACTTAGACGTATAACATCTCTACTAATATTTGTACGTGATTAAATGGCTGGTATTAAATCATTGGTATTTTGGACTCTGCCTTTAGCTTTGAGATTCTTCTACCCTATGGTTTTTAGGGAATGGCTTGTCATACCCATTGCTTTTGTGATAATTGTACACAAAACACTATGCTTTGTTGTCCTATTTATTATTGTCCTAGCATGATCCACCTGCCACTTAGACCTCTGCATTGCCATGATGCTGCATATCCTCAACTGTCTATGTCCCACCTGATAGAGAACAAGGGCTATGGGTCACTCTGCCCAACTTCACCCTTTCTCATCAGGAAAAAGTGAGATTGAATCAGTGCCCAAAGAATTTAGGTACCTGAGTTTCAGAGGGTGGGAACGTCACTTAGTAGTCACTTAGTCGTCTTTTAGTCAGCTTCATTCACTGCTCTGACTAAAAGACCTGAGCAGAGCAATTTCAAGAAGGAAAAACTTGTGTGGGGGCTCAGGGTTTCAGAGGTCTCAATCCATAGCTCCACTCCTTGGGGCTCAAGATGTGGAGAATATCATTGCAGAAGGGTGTGGCAGAGGGAAGCAGCTCACATGGTGATTGTGAAGCAGAGAGTGAGTGCACTACCAAAAGGCATGTCCCCAGGGACCCAGGTCCTTAGGCCACACCCTCCTGTCTACAGTTACCACTGTTAATCCCAATGGAGAATCAGCTCACAGATTGGGTCAAGGTTTTCATAACCCAATGATATCTCCTCTAAACCTTCTTCCATTGTCTCACACATGAGTTTTGGGAGACACCTCATGACCAAACCTTAGTCACTCATGGAAGTGTAGGGTGAGGATAGTGAGGTGACTGCCCAGCACAGGGAGCCTCCTCTGACAGGAGAGCACCTGGAGATGAGGCCTTGTGTGTCAACACCTTCCTCAACTCTGATCACATCCCCTTCAGAAAACTTGTGTTTCAAGATCAGGTCACGCTCTACCCTGTGGCCTGACTCTGTCTTCTTGCAATAGCTGTCTCAACTCCAACCACCCTGGAAATCAGACCATCAAAATTCTCAAAAAAAAAAAAAAAAGTTCGTGAGGGCTTCTCAAAGGATAACAAACCACTGAAGGAGCAGGGAATTGAGGGAAAATAGTCAACCCATTTGCCTTCAAAGTTCCAACTCTGGCTATGCATTGAAGTGCAAGCCTGTAATTCCTGAGACTCCAGAGGCTGAGCCAGGAGGATTAAAAGTTCAAAGACAGCAACAGCAATTTAGTGAGGACAAAAGCAGCTTAGAAAGCTGTCTCAAAAAAATAAAAAAGGGCTGGGATGCAGCTCAGTGGTAAAGTGCCCTTGGGACAGCATATAGTTTGTTTACTAAAAAATGCGGAAATGACCTGAGTACAACCTTCACAGAATGGGAAACAAATGGCCAACTAATTCATGAAAAAGTGCTTGATATCTTTAGTTATTAGGAAATGAAAGTGAAAAACAGACCAAGACACCAACTCACACCAGTTAGGATGAATATCACTGTGATGGGCTGACAGACTTGGCTCCATAAAGATGTTCCAGGCCATATTGCCTGGGAAATGACTAAACAGACTCCATTTGCTCTAAGACTCCATGCTATGCAGGAAATGCTTCTCCCCTGGGAGCATGCCTCCTCTGCAGCTTCTCCCCTGGGAACACCCTGCCTCTGTACCCATCACCACTCACTTAGCATGACATGTTTAACAATGCAAAATGGTGATTCTTATATGATGAAAAATTGTTCTTTTTTGATCCTTTGTTAATAACCATTCTTTAATTTGTACCTTGTAGGATCATTTTGACCCACTTCACCTCTAATTAATGATTTCATGGTGTAAGTTTGTAATTTTGAATCATAGCCACAGACACTTATGATTGATGTGATTTTTGGTATAAGAACACCTGCAACGCCATGATTGGGGCTGTTCTCCCAATAGCCATTTTTAGGACATAGTGTGAAGACAGTCAACCAGCCAGCTTAATAAAGACTCCCAAATTTGGACTACTCAGTGGTGAACTTGCACCCATGAGCAATCACCCAAGAAATAAAAATACAACAAATGGTGACAAGGATGAAGCCTTGGTATGTGAATACCTACCTCAGCTGTAATTACATCCCCTAAGGTAGATAAAAGTGTTTCAAGATCAGGTCACACCCTACCCCTTGGCCTCCAGTCTCTCTTGTTGCCAAAATGTCACAAAATCCAATCACTATGTCTACCACAAAGTATCAAGATCCATAAAATAAAAGTAGGAAAAAAGTTCACTGAAGGAGCTGTTCAAAGGATAACGTGTTAGTTTTAAAGTTAAAGCTTGTATTAGTGAGGCCACTTGTGCTAATCAACAACATATCTCTTCGTTCATGAGTTAGAAACAGTCAAATTGAAACTGGTGTGTGTGTGTGTGTGTGTGTGTGTGTGCACGCATAAGCAGGTAGATGAGAATTCCAGCAAAGTTGTGAATCTATAATAGTTAACATCTCTGATGTGTGGATTAGGAATGTCTGAGGGTCTGGACACGAGATTTTAACTTTGTATACTGTTTCCTTTTTATAGTAGGTTCTAGAAAGTGAAATGCCAACCTCTCTGTGCAAGAGCAATTTCATCCCAATGGGTCAAATTCATTTTGACTTGCTGTTGGCAAGGGTGAGAGACACCAAAGTGTGGACTCACCTCCTGGCACTTGGTGGAACCAGCGCCCAGTGATGGTGGAGGGCTGAGTCTTTGCTCTAACATGACAAAGTTACTTGTCCTTTCTTGAACACCTTGTTTCACTTGAAAGGTGTCCTCCAATTCCACCCATGTGACTATGACAGTAATGACTGTGTATTTCAAAATAGGTGGAACAGTGGCGTTGGATGTTCTTACTACCATGACATGGTATCTTTGAGGTTGTAGATTTACTCAGTGTATACAGGTGAGGAAATACCAGATTGTACTCTGCAGGTACATAATTAGTATGTCAATTAACAGGGGGAAAAAATAACAAGACAGAGCTGGTATGTGAGTTCCCTTCTCTTTACTTGCAATCAATTTACTTTGTTTCACACTTCAGTACATTTATAAATATATATGTGTTGGACACAAAGGTGGTGGGATCCCATAGTTTGATCAAGTATTAATTTCCAGATAAATTGTAACTTTCCTTCATATTTACCTTTAGTCTCTGAATTATCTAAATATAATATTAAATTTCAAAATCTGATGCTTTGTCTCTGTTTTTCATCTCTATTTCTAAGTACTTTATATCAAATGTCAATAATATAACTTGCAAAATGTGTACTTGGGAAATGTATGTAATTTGCTTTTATCCAAAGAAAATTAATTTTATATATTTTTAGGAATATATAATAGGAGCATCTACTCTTTCCCTTGATTATTAATATAGGAAAAATAATAGTCCTGGGTTTTTACATTTTAATATCCTAATTTATATCATTATTAAGTTTGTTATTTCTTTAAATCTCTAATTTGTTTTTAGTATTACATATTAAATAAAATAAGGATAGTTCACAGGCATTAGAGGAGTTTTTTCACTGAAGCACTAGACCAATTTAAGGTGAAACTATCTCCATACCTACATACAATTTGTCTGGAATGCACTTTGATTAGGTCACCTTTCAAGGTCACATGAGCACACTCATACCTACTTGCATCAGATCTCATCATCTCTGGAATATTTAGAGAATGATTGCTTAACATTTCTTCACATTAAACATTTTGATACATACACATTTGAAAACTAAAAGAAATATTTTGTACATTTTTCAATAAATTGTTTTATCCTTCACCTTGGATTTTCAAATACATAAATAAATGAATTAACATGCACTGGACATGGGCATACACACTTTTAATCTCAGGGACTCAGCAGGCTGATGGGGGGTTGCAAGACTGAGGCCTCAGGAACCTCTTCCACACAATGGCCTTCTGCTCTCCAGCCTGCACAGGGACAGTGTGAGCTGCTCATATTCATGGGGAAGCTGCTCAGGGCTCAGGAGAAAGTCCTGGGACAGAGATGAGGGAGAACAGCCTGAGTGGTGGAAATGCACTTCCTGGAGATTATTCCTCACAGTTGATTTTCTTCCAGAAGGAAGCCAGAAGGAAGACTTTTTTCATAATCTTTGGGGACCTGTGATTTTTTCTGGTTTGGTGAAACCTGGGATTTGTCTATTGTCTTATGGGAAATGTGGAAACCAGACACTGTGACCAAGGGATTTTTCCTCATAATGTTTTTGTGTTTTGAGGACTGTAGTTGCCACAGATCATGTGATTTCCCAAACTGACTTGCAAACTCTGACCTCTCATGTGTGCTCATTGAGGTCTCAGGGCCTTTTGCTTGTGCTACACTAATGTTTTGACTGGTTGTCTCCACAATGGAAATAGGAAGACATACGTCCAGGTGAGCCAACTGGATGAGGGTTAGGGGAAAAGAACAGGAGGGTCACAGACAGGGAAGGTGGACTCCCCAGCCCAGAGCTCAGGGGTCTGGGACTCACCAGTCAGAAGGAGTGGTGTCAGGAACTTAGGGGCCACACCACAAAAGGACTTGAGGATCCATAGGGGATCTTAGCATATCTGTGGCGAGCATAAGGTGGAGGGGAGGGTGGTGCATGCCTGTGCTCTCTTGAAGGAGCTGGTAATGCTGAGACCTGACTCACTGGTGAGTGTGACCTGTCCCTGTGTGGGGTGAGGAGGGAGACGGTGAGGATAGAAAACAAGGACAGTGGAAGGGAGATAGTTTAGTCAGCTTTTTCACTGCTGTGACTAAATGACTTGACCAGCACAATTATAGAGAAGGAAAGGTTTATTTGAGGGCTGATGGTGTGAGAGGTCTTAGTCCAAAGAAGACAAGCTTCAATTCTAAGGGATTGAGGTGAGGTGCATATCACAGCAGAAGAGTGTGGCAGAGGGACACATCTTGCATCATCCCGAAGCAGAAAGAACTGCACTCTTCAGATACTGAATATATACCCTGAAGCCACGTCCCTATTCCAATCACCTCCAGCCACACCCCACCACTACAATTAATCCAGCCACACCTTACCAATTTAATAACCCCATCAGGAATTAAGTCACTGATTGGGTAATGCTCTTACAACCAACGATTTCTACTCTGAACTTTCCTACTTTGTCTCAAATGTGAGTTTTGGGGAGACACCTCACTTCCAAACCATAAGAGGGGATGAGAATGGGAGGGACTCTAACCAATCACAGCAGGTACAGAAGCACCCACAGCCTCAGCAAGTGGGCAGAAACCTTGACATTTGAGACCAGTCCCAAACTCTGGGTCCCTCGTGCAGAGAACTGGGTGACAGGCACCCAGACAGGCAGTTGTGAAAGGAGATCCTGATGCTCACTGGGAAAGAGGAAATTCTTTCTCAGGGTCAACAGGAAACTGGCCCTGAGGAGCATGGCCAGGGTGGGCAGGGCCCGAGGCTCCTCCACCCACTCTCAGGTCCATGCAGGTCCACCCATCCATTCTCCAGCCCAGGGTACGTGTGTCTCTGTTTTCCTGGATCTCAGGAGCAGGCTTGGTGTCCAGGGGAGCTGGGCTGCATCTGCCATGAAAGTTAAGGGTTTCATGTCCCTTTGACATGACAATTGAGAGTCCTGAGGACATTAATGTTGAATGTGCAAGTGTTTTCCTCTCATTGTTTATTGTGTAGAGGGACATGAGAGTGGGGGAAAGGGCAGGGGTAGGAAGACAGTGGGATGACACAGACATCATTGCCTTATGTACATGTGTGATCACATGAATGCTGAATCTGTACAATGATAGAAATGAGAAGTTGATCCCCATTTGTGTAGATTGAAATAAAATGCAGTCTGTAAAAAGAAAAAAGGAAAAAAAACACATTTTTTAAATAAGTCCAAATCTGTATCTTGAACAGTCCTGTCAGAAGTGCAAAGGTGACATGATCCATCCTCATGTTGGGCATTTTGGTCAGGGTCCATTTGGGTGGTGGATGAACATAGGAACTTCTGAGGGTCCTGCATTCAGACTAGTTATTCAGCTGAGGGAATGCAGGTGGACCAGCTTGGGTCTCACCCAGAAGCATTCTTCCATTTCTACACCTGGGTGCATGCCAGCAGCCCAGCTGAGCCTGGGTGAAAGGGAAGTTCAGAGTGAGGAGGGAAGAACACCAGCAGGCCTGGGCCTGAAAACCCACTAGCTTGGGCCCCCTCAGCTCCATAAGCTGCACCTGTCACAGTGGGGACTCACCACAGTGGAGCAAGTAAAGTCATGTCCATGGCAGAAGCCCTGCAGGAGGGAGCATGCCACCCAGGGCAGCAGGTGGCCATGGGCTGCAGCACCACATCACTGCCCCCACTCCTCTGAGAAGAGTCAGCACATCCAGGGAGTGAACCCACAGTCAGGATGTGAAGTGGATTCCTTCCTGGAAAAGGACACAGTATTGCTTTATGTCCGAGACCAGTTCCTGCATTCTGTGAGCAGTTGCTTATAGTAATCCCAGAGAAAAAGAAGGGAAGACATCTTCATGGATATCTTGAGGTGGTCTTCACACTAAGGTTTGTTCAAGTGCACAAACACCTACATGGGGTACCACACACCACTCATGTCAATATCAGGTGCTTCTCAGGTGTGCACTTTCTTGAGGTCACTGCTCTTCTTCAAGCACCTTGATGTCTTCTCTTCTGAAAGCGGGTACTGAGGTCTAGGGACAGTAAAGAGGGCAGAAGGACTAAATAAAGGGAAATGACAAGCCCAAAACCTAGGGCAGCAGCAAACCTCCCACCAGCCACCAGGAGGACAGCACCCTCACAGGCACACAGGAGGCCAGAGCCCCTCTGCCCATCACTTCATTCCAGGGCCTGTTAACCGGGAAACAGTGGATCTTTATGGAACTTCAGCTCCACTCTGGGTCCTGGACAGAAAGTTCCAGCACAGCTCACCTCTATGAGGTTCAGGACTCCGCAGCAGTGACATCCTTTTCCCAATATCTCTGGGTTCATGACCATGGCAACTGTGAGACACATGCAGCACTCCAAAGAAAGCTTCCCTCCTTCCTCTGGGACTCTCCCTTTCATGTCCTTCTCATCCCTCCAGCATCTGCACCCCTTCCTTTCTTTCTTAATTTTTTTCACTATCGATGACTCAAACCAAGGGACCTAAGAATCACATCCACCAATTCATGGGGTTTCAAGCACAGGTCCTTGAGCACAAGCCATCCCAAGGCACATGTGAGCAAACAGTGTAAATGCAGTAAAGACACGATGATGGGAAAATGCATATGGCTTTCCAAAGGCTGTCTTGCTCAGATTCAATTCTCTATATGACTCCCTTTACTGAGGCTCAGAAATACACGGGGGATTCAGGGAAGAATTTGGTGCATTCTCTGGTCCCAACCCTAGTTTGGAGAAGAGAAGATGCTTTGAATGAAGGGTCTCACTGTGCTGTGCCTGCACCTGTATCAGGGATGAGCTTGCATTTCTTGTTACAGGAAGTAGGTGTCAGGGGTACTAACATCACCATTAGCTTTGTCTGTACTAAAGACAAAGGCTCTATCCAGGGCTCTATACAGATGTGAGCCTCAGAGGTGCCTAGAATTTGAGCTTCACTTCTTAGTGTAATTTTCAGCCTATTAGAATTTGAAAAACCTGTTTAGTTAAATGATTCTCTCTGGTTTTCCATTGGGATCACCTGCCTTGTTTTAGTTTCTATTATTTAATTGTTACATGCCTCATCATGTCAGACAAGGTATGAATAAGGACTGCAGTGTCAGTGCTCTCAGGGAGCAGGGAAGAGGTTTCTGCTTAGTCTTCCCAGAGAGCCACAGGGACTTTCTTGATCCTAGTCAGACATGTTCCCAAAGGTGGAGAATGGTGACTGACTCTCAGTGACTTGGTGTCTTTGCAAACCAACTCCAGTGATTCTCAAATTTTGCTCATTTTAAAACTCATTCAGAGTTTGTTTTAAATTCCTAATGTCCAGGCCTGAAAAAATAAGGCAACTTTTCTTTCTCAGGGACAAACATTTCACAGGTTATTTTAAGATAGAATGGGAAATGCTGTGAAACAGATTTAAGCATACTACATGAAACACCTTGATTGCTGTGATCCCTATTTTAGAGCCCCCCAGGTAATCCCAGTGTGAGGCAAGTAGAGAATCAGTGTGCAGGAAATAAACCTTCTGTAGAAAACAAAATATGGAAATGGCATCCCACCCTGGGGAGAGTTTTATTCACATAGAAATAAATATCTAGAACAACTACTCTGGAATGACTTTAAATACCCACAGCGGCCAGGCCAAGAGAACATTATACACAGTAGTTTCCACTGACATCCTCCATGGTAGAAGTCCCAGAGGTCACCAGAGTATTGCCTCAGGACACTTCTGGGTATGGGGGAGGTGGGGCACCCTGAGCTGGAAGGCTGAGGTCAGAGCTTCCACCCATCCCCACCAGACCCATGTCTGCATCCCCATGGCCCGGTTCCTTATCTCAGATTTCAGACCACTACTTGGACAGGGAAGTGCCCTTGTCTTTTCTCCACTCTGCAGACCTGTAGTCTGGACTCCAATAATCCTGTCACTGCCCAAATCTCCTGATAACACTATGGCACAGTCCCACTCCCATGTCCAGATTGACTCTTGACTGGGACAGTGAAGTCTGTGAAAAGTACAGGAGGCATGGACACTGCTTCTTGGGTACACAAATGAAAGCAGTCCCAAGACAAAGACAGAAAAATAAAGAAAATAAAAAAAGAAAACTGCAGGGAGTTCTGATTTCTAGGGCAGAAAGTGGACAGAAAGGGTCTTGAAGCTGGCAAAGCTTCCCACACTCTCTAAACCTGGTGGGGTATGCTGATCTCTCCCCCATGCTAACACCTTCTCAGTATCTGAGGTTCTTTCTGGCTCAGGCTGTGAAATTGCTGGACAGCACAGCCTGCTTTTCCTCTCCCTTCCACACGGAGCCACCATATGTCCCCAGGGTGACCACAGTCTATCCCTTTCTGTAATTCTCTTTGTATTCTCAAAACTAACATTTCTGCTCTTCCCCTGGCCACTAGCCCTAGGAGGAGCCTGCCTGCACTTCCCATGTCTTCCTACCTCATCAGGTCACTGCAGAACTGTGCTTTCCATTCAGACCCAGAGGGCAGCAGCTGTGCCCTGGGTTTCTCTGCCTGGCAACCTTCAGTACACCCTTGCTCTGAATTATTGGTGTTTCCTTTAAAGGCCAACCTGGACAGAGCCCTACTGTTTGTCTTTCATAGTAACAATGTTCTTGTTACACCCCTTTCTTACTGAGAATTTCCCTGTGAGTTTATCTCTCTTTGTATTTTCAAGTCTAGTATTATGCCAGGCTGTGGCGCCTATTGCCCATGGGACACCAGTGTGCCAAATTCCCATTATTAGAAAGCTTCCAGTCTACAGGATGCTCACAGGGCTATTGATAAGTGAGTGAAGATCTGAGCTATCTTCCAAATACCCCTTCAGTGTTGGCCTTACCTCATTGGTCTCCAACTCTGTGGGGGAAAGGGCTTCAGAGTAGTCTCGAAAATTCCATCAATCGCAGAGCATGTGTTCCCAGCTGAAGCCCTGATTAGGGTGAGTGTCTCTGAATTCAGGTGTGTCCCTGAAATTCGGGACTGATTCGATTTACCAAAGATTGGCCCTATATAAATGGAAGTCAATCAGAGGTGGCATTTCCCAGAGAAGAGGCACTGAAGAGCCCAGAACCTGGGAGAAGAGCAACCTGAGGAACCCTGCTGGCTGGCTTCTCCATCTGCTCCAGCTCTTATTTCCTAGTGAATTCTCCAGACCATGGGATGAGAGCCTCATTGCCTCTCAGTGAGACAATTCCCATCTCTCTAGGCATTTAGACCATCAAAGCAGCATTTATGATCTCTAAGTTTTATTGTTTTAACAGGTCTTCACTCCTTCTGTTTTGACTATTAGGGAACCATTTCCCTTTGCCTTGAATCTATTTTACTTTTTTAGTTTCCTCTTCCATGATCTTATATCTGTGCTACTATTAAGAACCAGTAACCTGTGGTGATAAATTTGAAATGACTCATAATTAAAATGGAGATGAATTAATGTGTGCTTGGAATACTTCTCATTTGCAATGCTGAGACAGGAGGTTTGCAAGTTCCAGGCCTTCCTACACAATTTGCCAGGGTCCTCAGTAACTTAGCAAGTCCCTGTGTAAGAATGAAAGTACCAAAATGACTGGGGATGTGGCTCAGTGTTAGAACTCTGTTGTGTTCAATTCCCAGTACCAAATGCAAAACACAAAAACCAAAAAAGCCCTTCTGATTCAAGTGGTCGGAGTTTCTATTCAGAATTATGAAATAAATTCACTTTATTCTACATTTTCCATTCACTGCATTGTTATGGATGATGTGCATGTTGAAAATATTGCAAAGCTGGGTTTCATGTTGTAATTCATTGTGTGATGATTGGATTTTCCATTTTTATTGAGATGGGTTCATAGTGATTTCTCACTCATTTTAAGCTGTTGTTGTGTACTCTAGATTTAGTCTCTGCTTCTTTGCCTGCATTGTTAGAATACTAAAGGGAAGAGGGAAGAACCTCGGGCTTTGTCCACTGTGGATCCCCAGCATTATGAAGAGGTCCCATCCCATCTCTATTGCTGAGAAATAGGAGGCCCATGTGTTCTTGTTGCCAAAATCTCAGTCCATTTTCCCGATGCCAATCCAACAATGAGGACACAGTTTTGAGAAAAAGGAAAAATCAGGTTGAACGCTTTGCTATCAAAGGAGAAACTCCTGTCCCAAAGGCTGTGCTTCTGCCCATCAGCAGGAATGGGGGGCTTTCAAGGAGCTGACTCCAAAGCTGCACTGCTGGTGTTCCCTGTCTGGACTTGTAATTTACCTGTTAATTTGGGAGATTGTCATTTCTGAGGTCATAATTTGTTCCTATAGTGGGTGTGTACCTAGGGACAGATAGCTCTACCTAGGATGGGGAAGAAAGGTAATCCTGTTTCCCCTGAGATTAGGAAAGGGGAGAGATTAGGGAGGAGCAGGGAGAGAGGAAGGGAAAGAAACAGGTCCATTTTAAAAGTGAGTTGCAGTGGCAGAGCAGCCAGCATGTAGCGAACCACAGTGACATTCTGTTTAGGATATGAGGTTGCCCCCAGAGGCTCATGTGGGAGACAACCCAGGGAAATCTAGAGGTGAGAGACTGGATTATGAAGCTTCAACCTAAACCTTGCATCAGTCCCCTGATGGGGATTAACTGGGTGGTGATTGCTGGCAGGTAGGGTGTGGCTGGAGGTGGCAGGCCCCTAAGGGCATGCTTTTCGGATTATGCTTTATCCCTGGTGAGTGAGGATCTCTTTGCAGTCTTGCTATTATGACCTGTGGTGCTTTCTCTGTTTCCTCCACATTGTTACTGGTGCATTATAGTTGTAGCTATGGATGGGATTTGTTGCTGCCTCTTTGTACATGTGAACAATATAACAGCGTAATTTGGCCAGTATCACCCCCTGCATTTCCCTGCTCTACTGCTGCCTCCCACTTCTTGGTCCCTTTCTTCTACTGATCTCCCTTTGATGTTTAGGAGATATACCCCCACATTTTTTTCTTTTTCCTCGCTAACATCCCCATATGAGAGAAAACAAAGGACATTTAACGTTCTGAGTTTGACTTGATTCTGTGAACATCATGGTCTCTAGTTTCATCATTTTTCCCCCAAATGACACAATTTTATTTTGTTTCTGGCCGAATAAAACTCTATTGTGTACATGGACCACATTTTCTTTCTGCATCCTTTTCTTTTTTTCTTTTTTTTTTTTTTTTGCATCTTTTTCTTGATGGACACTATGGCTCATTCTATACTTTAGCAATTGTGATTGTACTGCTGTAAACCATGGCAAGCATGTGTCACTTTCATAAGGTGATTTAATTCTTCAGGATACATGCACTTTCAGTGTAGCTGTGTTTTCTCCACGTTTAGGTGTGGCTGGGTTATATGTGGCTCCAAGCCTGGTCTTCTGAGAAGCCTCCCTACTGATTCCCAGACCACTGGTGCTAATTTACAGTGTAACAGTTCCTTTTCTCCACATCCTCTCCAGCTTTCATTACTATTTCTATGATTGGTGACAACCCTTCTGACTGGAGTGAAATGAAATACCAGGGTAGTTTTCATTTGCATTGCCCTAATTGATCATGATATTGAAGACTATTTAATTAGTCATGATAATGGACATTTTTTTCATGCATTTGTTGGCCACTTCTATTTCTCCTTTTCAGAGTGTCTGTTTAGTTCATTCACCATTTCAGAAATTGGGTTATTCAATTTTTATTGTTTTGAACATTCTTGAGCTCTCTATATATTGTCGATATTAATTCTGGGTCAGAAGTGTCTCTAGCAGGATTTTTCTTCCATTCTGTGTTCTCTCTTCACATTTCCAATTTATTCCTTTGCAGTGAAAAGCTTTTTAATTTCATTCTGTCCCATTTATTAATTCCTGGCATTATTTTCTGTCCTTTCAGGGGTTCTACTGAGAAAGTCATTGCCTATGCCTAGAAGCTGGAGTATGGACCGTACATTTTAATTTAGTAATTGAATAGTTTCTGGTCTCATTCTGAGGCCTTTGGTCCATATTGAATTGACTTTTGTGCAGGATGAGAGATAAGCACCCAGCTTCATTCCTCTACTTGTCAGTAACCAGTTGTCCCAGCACCGTTTGTTAAAGAGGCTGTCTCTTCTCCAATGTATGTATCTAGCACCTTTGTGCAGAATCAGATGACTGTAGAAGTGTGACTTGTCCCATGTCATCCCTTCCATCCCCTTGCCCTATGTATCTGTGTTCATAACACTCCCAAGCCAGTTTGGATACTATTGAGATACTTCCTTTGCCCTACTGTTTTTCCCTGGTGTTCTGCCTGACTCTGGCCCAGGGCTGTGGAATCAGCTGTCTGAGGACTGAGTCTCCTGAAAATTTTCCTCCTGCATATTTTTCTTGTCAGTTCCTTTGGTGATAGTGATGAAAAAGGTGACTAAATCATACTGAATGTCTTCACTTTCTATGTTTCAGCGCTTTATTGAAAGGAGGACAGTAGAGTGCCCACAGGGGTCAGGTATTTTTGACAGCACAATATTGGCAGAGCATAGTTTGAGTGGGGAATGAAGGTCCCTAACACTGCCACCAGGAACCAAAATCCATGTTCAAACACCCTGGCAGGACTGGGAAATCCCAAGCCTGCCACTTAGTGGTGAGGAATGCCCTCAGATATTCAGTTGAGAGTGAGGACCCAGACTAGCTCCTCCCTGGTGTCTTTCAGGGACCTGGAGGGAGAGGACCAGCTCTGCCAGCACCTGTGCTGAACTCACAGTTATGTGTCACTACTCCTGCTGTGGCAGGTTCCTCAGGATAATTTTCCCTGCATGAATGACCATTTGAGATTCATTAAATCAATGTTCAATTCTCTGACAACTCCAGTGTAGTTATGTCTTTTTGTTGGAAATTTGAGTGTATTTGTTATATGGTTTAATAAAAAGTTCAATTGAGGAAACTGGGTGGACCCTACTGCAATATGATCAGTTCTCCTACAAACAAAAGAGTTTAGGGAGGAGATGTGACCAGGGAGGCCATGGAAAGACACAGGGAGACCAGCCTGTACTAGGCAGGAACCGATGTCTCAGAAGAAACAGACCCTGCAGACCCATTGATCTCAGGTTGCTGGCCTCCAGAATTGTGAGAAAATCAGCTTGATTTTAAAGCCACCCCGTTTCTTTGTAGCTCTTATGGAAGCCTTACAGCCTATAAAGACTGGTAAACTAATAGGATATTCTTAGTAGCAGGTGTTCTAATCTTTTGAATGTCAGAATGAAAATAAAAGGTGATTTTCAAGAGACTTGGAGGAGAAAACTGATTATGGATCATGAAATCAGGCTTATTTAGAAAAACTTATCATATCTTAAATATTTTGAAAGCCAGTGGGAGTAAGGATTCTGAGATTAGGCAGAGATGGACAACACAACCCAATCTGGTATTCTCAGATGCAGGAAGAGACACATGCAAGCACTCCCCTGCTAAAGGGGCTTGATGACAAGATGTGGGAAAGAGTGTGGAGAAGACCAAATTAGCTTGAAGGTTATGTGGTGCAATGAGTAAGAATGTAATAAGCTGAGCAGAAAAAGAAGAGGATGCTGCTTGATAAGTGGGGTCAATGCACTAGAGGATCATGAATGGTGGAAATTGGGAAATGACAGTGAACATTGGGACATGAGATAAGAAAAGACCCTATGATGACAGGGTAGGGCATGTGCTCTTTGACCTTAAAGGCTCTATCCAGTAAACTTGGAGGTGTTGGTCATATCTTGAAAGAAACTAAGCTCAGGAGGTAGAAAACAAGTAAAATTGCTGTCATACTATTTTCTGGTGGGACAAATTCTTCATATTATGAAAATCTTCAAACCTTTCATGAGGTCTTTTTGTAAATTGTGAATTGCGCAATAATCAACAGGGTTATGACAGTAAACAAATATGTAAAAATCTCTAAGCACAGTCCCATTGAATAAATTTGTTGGTTTCTGCTGTTTTGTGGGGCAGTTATTGTTTGTTTGATTGACTTTTTGGTTTGTCTTTCATTACTGCTTTCGTGTGTTTGTTGTTTTCTTTTCTTTTCTTTTCTTTTCTTTCTTTTCTTTTCTTTTGTTGTTGCTTTGGGATTGATGTCAGGGATGCCATAACAAGGATAGAGCTACATTTCTAGCAATGCTTTCTTTAAAAAAATAAATAAATAAAAACATGGATTGAACCCAGGTGTGCTTAACCACTGAGTTCTAAGCCCAGTCCATATTTGCTTTCTTTTATTTTCATACAGAGTCTCATTAAATTACTTAGAACCTCACCAAGTTGCCAAGGGTACCTGTGAACTTGGCATGCTTCTACCTCAGGCTTCTGAGTTGCTGGGCTTAAAAGTATGCACCAGTGCACCTGGCTCTTGTCCTTTTTTTTCAGTCTTCAGACACAAACATGGTGAAATCTAATCTTAGAAATGAAAATTACAATATATTCATGAAATTGATATTTTCAGGGATACATTGCCATTTATAAATATCTTGCTCTCATGTGAATGGATTCATAATGGAAAGCAAGGATGTCACAGCTGGTGAAGGTGAATACAAAAGAGAATTTCAAAGATCTCAGCTAACACATCAGCAAACTACCACACTGAGCAAAAGGATTTCATCCTGCTCCACAGTCATCATATATGAGCACAATTTCTGATTATCCTTGATATAAATTAATGTCACAGTGCATGAGAGTACGAGTATGACCCCAGTGCCTCAGCTGTTGTGATAAGTAGAACTAACAGGTTTGGATTGGCAGGATGGTGGCATGAATTCCTCAAAACAGAAAGCCACTGGAGTTGATTCTTTCTTTCATAATTTGGACCGTTGACTGGTCCTGAGTCCATGAAGGGTGGTTGAAACTCATGAGTGAGGGAGGGTGGAAGGAGTGAGGCTCCAGGGGCACCTGATGTATCTGAGAGAACCACTGCTAACAAATAGAGCAAAACAGGAAGTATTCAAGATGGCGGGGTAGAGGAAGGCTGTATTCCTACTTGCTCCATGGATTCCTACTTGCTCGGGATTCAAACAGCATGAATATGGCTCTCAACGAGATTTTATATTCAAAGCACATATAAGGGGTCCCCAGGTGCTGCTCCAGAACCAACTCAGCCAGACTGGGCTTCGCCCCACCGCGGGTAGATACCACCCTGGAGCGCCGGACCCTGCAGCAGCTTCGGAGCCACCGACCTGTGTCGGCTCCAGCCAACAAGTGAGTGTGGGTCCCCAGCAGCAGCTTTGGAGTCACTGGCTGTGGCTCCGGCACCAGTCGGCAGCCTCACAGGCGGATATCTAGCTTCTCACGCTGCCTGGGGCCTCGTTGCCTCTTCTGGAGAGGTCTGGCCGGGAGCCTCTGGGATCGCTGACCCCGGCGGGGAGTGGGAGCTGCTCTGCACAGTTTTGTCGGCTTCCCTGGTGGGGAGGGTCCATCTCCATCTTCCTGGGGCCTCCAGCAGCGTCTGGGGAGGTCCGGCCAGGAGCCTCTGGGATCGCTGACTCGGCAGGGAGTTGGAACTACTCCGCGCCATTTTGGCAGCTTCCCTAGCAGAGAGGGCCCATCTCCGGCATCCTGGGGCCTCCAGCAGCGTCTGGAGAGGTCCAGCCGGGAGACTCTGGGATTGCTGACTCCGGCGGGGAGCTTAGGGCCTTTGGCGCCAGCTTACAGTGTCCCAAGGAGAGAGCAACCACCTGCCACCGCCTGAACGCCCAGCGAGGAGTTCAGGTCAGACTGGGCTCTCAAGCCCAGTGTCTCCATCACTGAGCACAGTTCTCTGACACCACCCCAACTTGATCTAGTGCCCAGGCCCACACCCAGGCCCAGAGTCTACCACCTTGCTGTATCTAATTGTCTATCAGCACTAGGATACCTCTGCCCAGAAGCATTGATCATTCCCACCCTGGAGGTAGTGGGACAGCACCTTTCTTGGGTCAGTGCTTGATCAAGCACCCCTCAATGAACAGAGAGGAAGATACACGAGCACCATGAGAAAACACGGGAAGAAAGTGTCCCAATTAAACCTAGATGATATATCAAGAGAACCCAAAGACAGCATGGTAGAAGGAATGACAGAAAGGGTGTTCAGAATGTTCATAATTAAAGTGATCCGAGATGAGAATGATGTGACAAGAGACCAGATACAGGCTATGAATAATCAGCTAATAGAGCAATTGCAGGGAGCAATAAATCACTTCAATAAAGAGATAGAAATTCTGAGAAAAGAACAAACAGAAATTCTTGAAGGAAACAAGGAAATGAAGGAAACAATAAACCAAGTTAAAAACTCAATAGAGAGCATAATTAACAGAATAGATCACTTGGAAGACAGAACCTCAGACAATGAAGACCAAATATTTAATCTTGAAAACAAAGTCAAACAAACAGAGAAGATGGTTAGGAATCATGAACGAACCCTCCAAGAAATAGGGGACATCATGAAAAGACCAAATTTAAGGGTAATTGGGATTGAGGAAGGCGCAGAGATACAAACCAAGGGTATGAATAATCTATTCAAGGAAATATTATCAGAAAATTTCCCTAATATGATGAATGAGATGGAAAATCAATTACAAGAAGCTTACAGGCACCAAATGCACAGAATTACAACAGATCCACACCATGCACATTATAATGAAAATGCCTAACATACAAAACAAAGATAGAATTTATAGGCTGCAAGAGAAAAGAATCAGATTACCTACAGGGGGAAACCGATACGTATATCAGCAGATTTCTCAGCCCAGACCCTAAAAGCAAGAAGGGCCAGGGACAACATATTTCAAACTCTGAAAGAAAACGGATGCCAGCCAAGAATCTTATACCCAGCAAAACTTACCTTCATATTTGATGAAATAAAATCCTTCCATGATAAACAAAAGCTTAAAGAATTCACAACGAGAAAGCCTGCCCTACAGAACATTCTCAACAAAATATTCGAAGAGGAAATAACGAAAAATAACAATCTCAGTCATCATGGGGAGGAACTACCCTAAAGAAAGGGTCAATCAAAGGAGTAAGAAAGTTAAGCTAAAAACCCTACAAAAGCTAAAATGACAGGAAATACAAGTCATATTTCAATAATAACCCTGAATGTAAATGGCCAAAACTCATCAATCAAAACACATAGACTGGCAGACTGGATTAAAAACAAAGACCCAACAATATGCTGCCTTCAAGATACTCATCTCATAGAAAAACATGCCCACATACTAAAGGTGAAAGGTTGGGAAAAAGCATACCATGCACATGGACTGAGTAAAAAAGCTGGGGTTTCCATTCTCATTTCGGATAAAGCAGACTTCAAAGCAAAGATAGTCAGAAGGAATAAAGAAGGACGTTTCATATTGCTTAAAGGAAGCATAAATCAACAGGACATAGCAATCATAAATATTTATACACCAAACAATGGTGCATCCATGTATGTCAATCAGATCCTTCTCAATTTCAGGAATCAAATAGACCAAGACACAATAATACTCGCAGACTTTAACACTCCTCTCTGACCGTTGGACAGATCTTAAAAACAAAAATTGAACAAAGAAACTATAGGACTCATTGACACAATCGCTAATTTGGACTTAACGGACATATGTAGAATATTCCAACCATCAAAAAGTGAATACACTTTCTTCTCAGCAGTTCATGGTTCCTTCTCTAAAATAGACCATATGTTATGCCACAAAGCTACTCTTAACAAATACAAAAACATAGAGATACTACCTTGTATACTACCAGATCATACTGGAATGAAAGTAGACATCAACGAGAAAGTTAGAAACAGAAACTACTCCAAGACGTGGAGATTAAATAATATGCTATTTAATGATACATGGATAACAGAAGACATTAGGGGGGAAATTAAAAGATTCTTAGAGGTCAGCTAGAACAAAGATACAATATATCAAAAACTCTGGGATACTGTAAAAGCAGTGCTAAGAGGAAAGTTCATTGCAGAGAGTGCATTTAATAATAGAATGAAAAGTCAACAAATCAATGACCTCACATTACAGCTGAAACACCTAGAAAAAGAGGAACATATCATCACCAAAAGTAGTAGAAGACAGGAAATAATCAAAATCAGAGCTGAAATCAACAAAATTGAAACAAAAGAAACAATTCAAAAAATTGACGAAACAAAAAGTTGGTTCTTTGAAAAAATAAAAAAAATTGATAAACCCTTAGCCACGCTAACAAAGAGGAGAGAGAAACTCCAAATTAATAAATTCGTGATGGAAATGGATATATTACAACAGACACAATTGAAATACAAAACATAATAAGAAGTTACTTTGAAAATTTATACTCCAACAAAATAGAAAACCTGGAAGACATCAACAGGTTCCTAGAGGCATAT
>JAJEJO010052454.1:0-15942 GCA_020662805.1 Glaucomys volans
AACCTGTGAGCAGCCTCTAATTTTTCTTTGGTTAGGGGCCACTGAGGGATCCAATGAGGCTTATCATCCTTCCACTTTATTGGTATGGTAGTTTTATCAGTGGCCCCTAACCAAAGAAAAATTAGAGGCTGCTCACAGGTTGGTTAAAGAACAGTTTGATGCAGGACATTTACAGTCATCCACTTCTCCTTGGAATACTCCTATATTTGTCATAAAAAAGAAATCTGGGAAATGGAGACTGTTACACGATCTTAGGACTGTTAATAGCCAAATGTTCCCTATGGGCCCTATTCAATGTGGATTACCCTTTGACTCAGAATTACCACGACTCTGCCCACTATTAATCATTCTCAACCTGATCAAATATTTGAATGGGTATTACTGCCTCAAGGATTGGCTACCAGTCCCACCCTATGCCAAATATTTGTAGACAAGGCTTTAAAAACTTCTAATCAAAAGTTTCCAGAATTACTGCTTTATCATTATATGGATGATATTCTACTATGCCACCATAATAGACAGATACTAGAAGAGGCTTTACTCTATATGACAATAGAGTTAAAAAATGGGGGACTTACAATAGCTCCTGAAAAAGTACTGATGGATGAATTACAAAGCTATTTAGGAACCAAATTATCTGCTACTGCAGTTAAGCCTTTAAAGCTTACTATTAGAGTAGAACATTTAAATACTTTAAATGATTTTCAAAAATTATTAGGAGACATCAACTGGATTAGACCTTACTTAAAATTATCTACTGGAGAATTAAAACCTTTGTTTGACATCTTAAAGGGTGATCCAGACTTAAATTCAAAGAGGATTTTAACACCAGAAGCTAGACAAGCTATTGTATTAGTCCAACAATGATTGGAATCATGCCAAGCTGTTTGCTGAGATCCAGATCAGCCACTATATTTAATAATCCTACCAGAGAGTCATAGTCCTACTGACATTCTATGGCAAGGTGGCCAGCTACAAAGTATTCATTTATCTAGATCGCCGTCAAAAATGTTACAGCCATTTCCAGCAGCTGTAGCTCAGATTATATAAAGGCTTAAAAGAATGCATGATCACCTTAGGTACTCATCCAGACAAAATTATTTGCACATATGGGCCCAAAAAAATTCAGTGGCTTATTAATTATGATCCTGACTGGGCAATAATCCATTTTTCTACCACAGCTGATTTTGATAATCATTACCCTAAACATCCGTGGATTCAATTCTGCAAAAATACTCCTATTATTTTTCCTAAAATAACTAGAGTTCAACCTCTAGACAATTGTTATGTGGCATTTACTGATGGGTCAAAAAATGGAGTTCGTTCTGAAATAATTAATGACAAGACTTTTACTACTATCATTCAATCTACCTCTGCTCAGGTCGTTGAATTGGCTGCAGTGGTTTTAGCTTTTATTTTACTCTCTGACAAACCCTTTAATTTACTTTCAGACAGCAAATATGTGGTAAATTCCTTATTAGTATTGGAATCAGTGCCGTATATTCCACCTACATCCACTGTAGTGCTTTATTTCTCTACCTTACAAAACTTGATTGTGCAACGTCAACATCCCTTTTTTATTGGTCACATTAGAGCTCATACTAATCTTCCAGGGCCTCTTGTTATAGGCAATGATTTAGCAGATAAAGCAACCACACACGATTTTATTTTTACCTTAGAGGAGCAAGCTAAATCTTTTCATAAAAAATTCCATGTCAATTCTACCACATTAAATAGAAATTTCCACATTTCAAGAAATCTCGCTCGAGATATAGTTAAGTCCTGTCAACATTGTGCTCCTCTTATTCCTGTTCAATCATTTGGAGTTAATCCCCGTGGTCTATTACCTAACCGTGTATGGCAGATGGATGTCACACACATATCTGAGTTTGGCCACCTCAAATATGTACATGTTTCAGTAGACACATATTCAGGAATTGTTATGGCTTCCCTACATACTGGAGAAAAAGCTAGAGATGTTATCCAACATTGTTTACAAGCCTTTGCATGTTGGGGTAATCCTAAACAAATTAAAACAGACAATGGACCAGCTTATACTTCTCAAACCTTTATGAAATTTGCTGACACATTTCAAATTCATTTACTTACTGGAATTCCTTACAACCCCAGGGTCAAGGTGTAGTTGAGTGAGCTCACTTAACATTAAAAAATCATTTTCAAAAACAAAAAGGTGGAGTAGGAGTATCCTTCAGATCTCCTAAAGATAAACTTAATTTGATCCTCTTTATTTTAAATTTTTTAACCTTGTATGACAATGACTGCTCAGCTGCTGATCGTCATTGTGCACCTACCATATCTCTTAAGCACATGGTTAAATGGAAATATGTCTTAACAGGTTGTTGGAAAGGACCAGATCCAGTTTTACGCTGGGCCCGAGGGTCTGTCTGCTTGTTTCCACAGGATCAACAAGGACCGATTTGGGTCCCGGAGTGGCTCACCCGTCTTGTTCCATCTCCCCACGAAGACAAGATTAAAATTGATGATCCTGTTCTTGCACCTGTTCCACATAACTCAGGAACTGAGCAACCCAGTGTCAGGATGGACAACAGAAGAAACTAACCTCTGGCTATAGTAATAGCATGGCTTACCCTATGCCTCTATCAAATGAGTTTTCTGTTCTTATTTTTATATTTTGCACTAACAGAACTACGGGTTTACCTACCCTGCCTTTTGATCCTTCTGAAGAGTCTAACAATTTCTCACAGCTACTCTTACCAAGCAGTTTATGCTTTTACGATAGTTACAATTTGTCTTCTGGTTCAGAACCCCCTTGCATTGTACTAGGGAATCAGACCTTAGGAATTTTTGATAAAGGACAAGATTATTACTGTTGTGACACAGGGCACTGTGTCTTGTGTGTTTCCAAAAAGTAATGATTCTGTCCCATTACAACCTAATGTTTTCCCATGCTGCAAATCAGAAATGGTTTGGCCGCATTCCCCAAAGGTTGTCAAAGTAGCTTATCCACTGTCTTTGTTACTCCCGACCACAGCTTTACCTTCTCTCCAAAATTTGCTACCTATGAGAATAGTAGTATGAAGGGACTTAACTTTTGTTTTCAAAATCCTCTCATGTCATCTGTAGCTAATCCATCTGATGTATGGCTGTTATATAATCGGAAAACTACTCAAATTAGTGCTATGGCCATGATTAATGGTGGGAGCATAAAAAACTGCAGTTATTCTTATGGGGGAGGAACATTTGAATCTAATGTTACTATTAACACCTGTAATGTCTATATTGCCTTTAGGCCTACACCTGTGCGTGTCTAGCCCCATTCCTTTTCCTACTACTTAATCAGACAAGTGTAACCAATATGCCCCTCCATTGTTCTGTATCTGGTTCTTGTGTAATGTCTACCTGCTGGAATGGTACAAAACATTCTGGAGCTGTTCCCCTTCATGTCCCTACCTAAATCCCCATGCCTGTACGCATAAATACAGGAGACCTAAGTGTATTCATCAGGACCAGACGTGACTTTGGTATCGCAGTGGCCATCATAGCTGCCATTGCGGTCTCAGCTGCAGCAGCTGTCGCAGCTGGGGCCACCCTTGCTGTGTCTATTCCTGCAGCTCAAGCTTTGAACAGTGTGATTCCGCTACTGCTCAGACTTTGAGTGCTCGGTCTGGCATCAATGAACATGTGTACGTTAAACCAACGTGTCGATTTATTACAAGATCAAGTGGACATCTTAGGACAATTGGTCTTCTCCAGTTGTATTCAAGCTTTACCAGGACTCTGCATCACGTCTGCCATATACTCTAACTTTTCAAATATTGACTATCAATGCTACTAAAGCACAACCTCTTTCAACCGGACAGATGTTTAAAATGTTCCAATCTTTTCTAACTTTTGGAAAACAGTGGTTTGGATTCTTTGCAATGCTGCTTCTCTTGATAATAGCAATATTGTTTTTGCTCCGTTGGGTAACTGCCTTACGAAAGGCTCAAATAATAGATCGACAAGCTGTTCATCAGGCCTTGTCTGCCATAGAGTCGGGCAGTTCCCCTGCTATATGACTTAGTATGCTGGACCGGTAGTCAAAGATGGGTAATGAAGTGGTGATCTTGTATCAATCTAAGACACAAGGTGCATCAAGCTATGCATCCTTTGAGGACGGGTAAGTACAAGTTTGACCACTCAACCTAAGACAGGCACGGTCCCTGCCATTCTTTTATAAAAGAAAAAGGGGGAGCTGTTGGGGTGGTCCAGACACTCCCTATGGTCTCTTAAGATGGTGCCTGGTGGTATGCCGGCTCTGCTGTTGCCACGGTGTAAACAAGTGTATCTTTGTGAAAGTTATTCCTATTGCTTGGTTGTAAACTGGCCACACGTGTGTCCGGTTTGTGCTTTAAGCCTTTGTCTATGCTTGCCCATGCATGCTTCACGTGAAAGTTCTGTGATCAGTCAACTGAGGGTATAAGAGAGAGAGGACGAGAGAGAGAGAGAGGGAAGGAGAGAAAAAGGAAATGTGTGCACAAAATAAACAGCTGCATACATATTCCTGGGATGGCGTCTTTGTTGTGGGCGACAAAACGACGATACCCTGGCTTATGCTTTTAGTGCCTTTGCTCAGATTTGTAATCAATAGCAAAGGAATATAATTTTAACCCATGGAATTCCCCACAATCCTACTGGACAGGCCTTAGCTGAATGTTCAAACCACGTGCTTAACATGTGCCTTTTAAAACAAAAACATAAAAGGGGACCTAGCCTCATTCATACTAATAATTCTCTCAATTTGCCATGTTTACAATGAACGCTCTTAATGTACAATATGAAGATAATACACATTGTTGGTTCTCTGCCTTGGACACATACTTCATCCATGATGAACCACTACCAAAGGTTCATGTAAAATGCCAGATTCCACCAAACTCTTCATGGCAAGACCCTGCACCCTTGATTACATGGGGGAGGGGATTTGCTGCTGTGCTTGCTCCTACAGGTTCTCTCTGAATTTCTGCCACATGTATGAGATCCTTCAATCATCATGAGTTGGTGTGGGGATGTAGGAAGAAGCCACTGAGACATATGTTCCCCTTAGTTTCAAAATGTGACATTCCTGAGGAAAACCTAGGAATAATTCATGCTTGGACAGAAAACTGTCAAGTGACCAGAACCGATGAGGGCCATTGCCCCAGGAGATTCTCATCCTTCCTCATGTCCCACTCCCCTTGCATGGCTGTGTAACCTCTGGCTGGACCGCCCTCACAGGCTATCATGTTTCACGCTTCATTGTTCTCTGGCTCCCCTTGTGTATATAAAGGGCTGCACATCCACAGTAAACTTGAGACCCCATCATAGAATCTGCTCTCCCAGAGCTGGGTTGTTGCTCTGTTGGCTCACCCCCTCTAAGGGAGACCCATACTTGTCACCAGAAGGACGTCACAATCCAATTCCCAAAATTCATTTGATCCTGCATGAAGGAGACCCTGATTCAAAGAAAGAACCTCCAACAAAAACAAGAGTCCCAAGGGGCTCCCAGTCTTCTAATCATCTTGTGACTTGGGGGGGCATGAGGACCTTAACAGCATCTGCCCACCAATTGCTTACCTTGATGGGCTTAGAATATGCCCCAGAAAATTTGGTTATAGCTCTATTTGAAACTCACCCTAAAATCCACACCTATCCTGGATATTATTGTGTTATTTCTTTGTTGTCATATTCCTGTTGGTGATGCCCCTATACAAAAAACTGTTCCATCTTTGACTTCCCACACTCATTATAATATTTGGGTCCACTTAGCAGAAAGTGCTAATTCTTCTGAAATTTGTATCATCAAGCCATTCTTGATAATAGGGCTGCTATTGATTATTTGCTATTGTTACATCAAAGGGATGCCATAAATTTAATCCATGTGTTGTTTCAATTTAACTGAAAATAGTAACCCCATTCAAAAGGAATTGGATCATCTCAAAGACATTGTAAATAAGGTGCAACAAGATGATGAAGGTTGGAATTTATTAGAATGGTTAACCTCATGGCTACTGAATTTTATGTGGATGAAACAGGCTTTTATTGGAGAATGTTTATGATACCTGCCTTGTAGTGCTGTGCTCATTTTTGCCAATGTTTGCCTTACATTCTCCCTCCCCCTTCCTTAAACAAAAGAGAAGTCGTGTCTATTCAAAAGGCCATACAAAAGAAATAGGGGAGTAGTAGAGATTCAGGCCATGACAAAGTACAGAGGAGTGTAAGTCCATTGAGTGAGCATCTCCTCAGGAAAATAAGGCCTTCTGTTTGGCTTAGAAACATTCTGCATCTCTTCCATCCCTGAAACCTGGAGACATTATCTTATTATAAAAACATTTGTTACTAGTGGACTCTGAGGAGCAAGCAAGTTATGATCTGCACATGCTCAAACTAACTGCACTAATGTAACCTAATTTAACCCTGGAGTAGATAGTAAAACTGAACTGGCTTTCCCACTAAAGCCATTTCTTGGTCTATACCATCCTGTGTGCTTGCCTCTTACTTCCTCTATCCTTAACATTTACAGCTGGCCCTTTAACCTTTACACTGCCAGGGGTTAAACAAGCAACAAGCAAGAGGCCTTGACGTCCCTCTCCTGAAACAGAAGAGAAAAAGAATAAAAGTTTCCTCATAGAGTAGAAAGGAAGAGGGATACACAAGAGGGAAAAGAAGCTAGAGTGTGGGGGGTCTCTCTGCCATGTCATGCATGGATGAGAAAAGGGTTAACTGCCAGAGGAGGATGTTGGTGTTTTTCATTCAATTGCCCAAAAAACTAATCTGCTCAATAAACATAAGAGCCAATACTATTTTTAAATGAGAGGGGGCATAAGGAGTCTGACCATATCAGCTCTGGCCTCTTACAATAACAACTTACTGACTCTTTTACTTATAATATACAGGTAAAGGGTGCCAGGAGCATAATGAATTTCTTCTGTGATGGACAGGATAGGGTGGAGTTATGGGAGCCATTTTCTTAAGAGAAAATTCCAGGAGACAGGGAACCACTCCCATGCTGTGCCATGTGCTTCCTGACAGTTCCTAGAAGGCAGGCCTCTGCCTCCCATGGCTCAGCCTAGTCTGATTCTGCTAAGTACGAATGACTTCCCACATCTCTCCCTCTTTAATATTTTAAAAAGCATATGTTGGGCAGTTATGTTGAGGCACTGGATCTTGGTTCTGGGGTTATGGTAACCTATTATCATGATATGAAAAGAATTAGTAGCAAGCATATTATTCCAAAACCTTTCAATTTAGGAAATATCTGAGAAACCAGGAATGCAGAGTCCATGAGATCAATTCAATCTTTTCGAACATCCTGGATATGGTGACATGATTTTACAAAATACAGGCTATTATTACTACTATGTCAAATGTCCATTAGATGATTAATTATCTCTTAGTCCCATGGAGAAGAATGAGATTTAGTTGGAACAGCATACATGCTTACAATCATTATGGCATTTAAGCCTTTGTTTAAATTCGAGAGCAAAAGGCTCATCAGTGATATTTGAAATGGTAGTTGTTAAAGCATTTAGTATAATCTTAATTTTTCCATTAATACTCAATTTTCAGGGGCCATAGCATCTTAATAAAAGGAATCATGCCCCTAGGTATAATGAATGTGGGAACAGATAGAAACCTTAAAAAAGCATTAAAAGATGTAAGAACCAAATTATCATTAAAGAAATAACTGTTAGAATACAAATGTGAATTACTCATCTCTCTAGTGTAATATCAATCTGTTAGATACTAATTTGGCCTTTATTACATGGTTACCACTAGTGCAAAGTAACATCCAAACTATAGCCCCTTCACCCCTCTTGACCCACAAAAAGGGGAAAGAAGCACACCCTACAAGGCTGTACTGGGAAAGACAAAGACCAGCTGACCGCCTGCACCTAGCCCTCCAGTGGAGGACAATCAGACACGTCAGGGAGACCAGTCACAGCACGAACTCATTTATTGAGGAAGTCACACATCTCTTATGCAGGGTGAGGGCCAGGATGGGACCCATCAGCTTAAAAGTTAGCAGGCCATAAAGGGTTCACAAAAGTTAGCACCCAGATGAAGGTACAGCAGGCATGAACTGATCACGTTCACAGAACTATTGTGGGCCAATCCCCAGTGGTGGTCTAATTTTCTGTCATTACCTTTGGTAATGCCCCAAGGCCTCAGGTTGTGTCTGCACTCCAGAAGTGAGGAGCAGCTTAAGATTTAGGTGTCATTTTCCTAGACTAAGCCTGTGAGTTAAGCTTTTTTTCTCTTAGCTGATGTGTCCTTCATGGTTCCCAAAATTTCCCCCTTTTGCTTTGTTTAAAGGGAGCCCACTTTACTCTAGGGTGTGCCTGTCTTAGGTTGTCCCCCTCTGGGGACCTTACCCGTCATTGACTACCATGCTAGCACTTCAGGTGAGGCAACCCTGAGACCAGCTGCTTGTGGTTGAGGAGAGACAGAGGTCTGGGGGAGGACACTTAAGCCTCTATATCCTGATATGAGTCACCTCTGGGCCTGTAGGGTTCCCAATCATCATTATGGAGGGCTGCATATTGCTGTCGGACCACCATGGGTTGTACAGATCCGGCATGGCTCTTTAGGAAGTGGGTAAGCTTATTGATTATGCAAGGCCCAAAGGTGAACATAAGGATGATGGTGATTAGAGGTCCCAGGAACAGGAGAAGGTAGGGGAGCCACCCATGAAACCCATTCCAGAGGAAACTAGAATGAAGTTCGCTCATGCAACATTCCATATGTTCTTGTAACATCTTGATCTTGTCTTGTATGATGCTGGAGCAGTTGGCATAAAAGCAGCATTCCTCACTGAAGGTACAGGCAGAGTCCTCCTTCCCTTGCCATCAGTAGATCTAGACCACAGCAGTTTTGCAGGATGACAGCAACCAAGGAATTAAGTTGAGCCTGCAAATCTAAAATTGTGCTGGCAACATGTTGCATGTCATCTATTATCTGTTGAGAGCTTGTTATAGAGAGTAATGGAAGTACTTATACCTGAGACACCTGACCCCACCCCTGGGGTCACTCCTATCCCCAATAAGAGAGGTATGACATGTATTGCCCTTTTGGTCTGTGAGTTGGAGTGCTCCACAGATGGTATGGGGAGGGACTAATTATTTGGGAGGATTGTAATCTCTGGTTACAATAGGGTAAGAGCACATATTCCGGTCCAATTACTGGGGAGCACATTGTGGGCTGTTCCTCCACAATAAAAAACCATACCATTTGGGGCACATATAGGTGCACTTGAATTAGGGATGGTGACATTTTTCCCACATATTATAGGTTTTAAAGACCCCATGTCCTCCGTCTGATTAGAGGTCAAGCTGGGGAGAAACAAGTTACATTGGAGGGCCAAAGGGAGGTATATATATTTCATCATGTGGTGGCAATATAGAGCAACTAGAGGGAAAGGTTACGGACTCATTGTAGGTTAGCAGAAGGCCTGTGACCCTTGGAGGAACATTGGGAATACAAAGCCAGAAGTCATTAGCAAGAGGGGGATTGGCAAGGTTTACAAGCTGGAATGTAGCCTGCAAAATGGTCTGAGTCTTGGGGCCGAGGTTGAATTCTCCTCACATTTCAGGTAGAGCCAAAAGGTGGTAAACAGTAAATTTAGGACTAGATTTTGCTAATTTTTGAATAGCTCTTTCTACCTGCTTCCTTCACACCCAATCTTGTACCCCACTCCCATGACTTTGTCCCAAGGGAGGAAGGAGGGACCAGCACATATCTTTGAGCTGCTCCACAGGGCACTGATACCCAATGCCATGCTGAGACCTTGCAGATACGCTGGTCCATACAAGTTGTCCATTGGTGTATTTACGTTGTCTGGCATCCCCATATCAATAGGCTGGCATGGAATTATAGAGGGTGTTACATCCTGTAGGGCAGGGTGGAGGCCCCAGAGGCTTGGATGGGAGGGGTGCTGGCTTCACCCAGCAGGTGGCTTCCCCCAATTTGGCAGGGAAACCTGAAGTATCGATCATAATGGCTGACCATTTACCATGAGGGGCCCATTTAGAAGGTGACCAAGATGTTTTTGAAGCGTTCTTAACATCTCAGAAGAGGCTGAGTAACAATGAAACAATTTTGGCATGGGTCTCTAATTGTATAGAGTCAAGTAGCTCTTAGGGAGCTGCCTTGAATGATTATAAGGATTGCAACATAGAGTAAGAGGCCCATGGTAAATTTAGGGGCTCTCAGTGTAATTGGAATACTTGCTGTAGACATCCAGGAAGATAATGCCTGTGATGAACGCCAGAAGGGAAACGATAAGAAGTGCAGTAACACTGAGGTAGAGAGTCCACCAAGGTCTTTTCATTCCTGCCAAGAGAAGGAATATTATACCTCAAGAGGGTGCGCTCTTGGGTGAGTTAAATTGCTCTGGTTGATAGTATCTGAGATTCCTTGTGGGCAGCCAAATAGGGTTTGGTTCTCCAATTGGGAATACACATCCAATCCTCTCCAGTACTTATGATCGGGTCGGGGCCCCTCCAGCATCCAGTTAATGGTTCTTTCCATTGGACTTCAACTTTAAGGTAAGGCGTTTGATTAGACCAATGTCTTTAAAAGGCAGTTACTGTGAAAGGTTTGGTTTTTTGAAAAATTTAAAATATTTAATGTAAGCATTACTATTCTTAATTGATCATGGAGGTTATTTCCAACTTTTTATTTTGTTAATTGATCCTTTAAAGTTCTATCATGTCTTTTAATAATGGCTTGTCCTTTTGGATTATACAGGATCCCTGTAGTATGCATAATATGCCAATTAAGGAAAAATTTTTGCAATGATTTGCTTGCAAAACAGGGCCCATTGTCTATTTTAATTTGTGTAGGCAATCCTAGGATGGCAAAACATTGTAGAAAATGGTTTCAGCATGTTTGGCCTTTTCACCAGAATGAGCAGTGGCCCAGCAGGCATGGAAGTAAGTATCGATAAACATAAATATGTATTTTTATTTCCCAAATGGAGCATAATGGGTCACATTAGTTTGCCAAATAATGTTAGGTTGTAAGCCCCTGGGATTCACCCCAGGGGATTGGAGAGATGGGACTTGGGCATGCAAGATTTGCAAGTTCTTACAACCTTTTTCAAGTCTTTTACAGGGACTAAGGGAAACTTATGGTATAACCCTCTCCAATTTAAACGAGTTAGGTCATGAAGGTCTTGGGTTAATTTTAAGTCCTGCTAGGGTTAGGCTGTAGATATTGATCTCCCTGATGTGGCTAACTTGTCAGCTGTGAAATTTCCTGTGTGAGGAAGCCTGGCAAATTTGATGTCCTCTCAGAAGCTGTAGGAATATGGGTTTGCCACGTTCCTTTAATAAAGATGGAGTCTGAATCTTTAAGGGAATTATAGGATTTTTGTCCAGCTTAATATATGATGAGACTAATGTGGGTAGTCGATTTACTACATAGAGAATATTCGAGAAGAGATTCATGGGCTCTTGCACTAGAATCAGGGCTAAAACAACTGCATTTAATTCCTTAAACTGTGCTGACCCAGTAACTGGTTCAAAGTGGGTGACTGTTTTTTCTTCCACCGTATGGGAAGCAGGGGGGTAGAGTATTATGGCAGATCCTTCTTTTCCTCCATCTGTGAACACATTTACAGCCTCAGGGAGAGGTGTGGTGGAGAAGAGTGTAGGGGGTGTCCATTTTAGCTTGGAAAATGAGGATACCCACTTGGTGGAACCATAATGGCAGTCAACCTTCCCTAAGATGCCTTCCAGTGCACACGTTACTCTATTCTTATTTCTTTGGATCCACTCAAAATCCGACATGCAGTAAGGTACTGTCAGAGTGCCGGGTTCCTTTCCATAGTGCCTAATAGCAGCATCCCTGCCCTTAATTATAAGGTCAGCCAACTGGTCAAGATGAGAGTAAACTCTGGAAGCCCCCCCCATTTCTGAATGGATCCATTGAAGAGGCTCCCCTCATTAAGTTAGGGCTGTGGAAGACAGTTGAGCACTGGGAAGGATCCAATGACAGAGAGGACATTCAGGCTGATATCGAGCTAACTGGGCAGAATTAAGGGCTGCTTGAATCTTTTGGAGTATTTGTTGATGGTCCTGAGTCAGAGTAATGACATCTGTGGGATCTTTGTTTCATAATAAGTCAAAAAGAGGGAGCATAACCTCTATAGAGACATGAAGCCAGGGCCGTAACCAATTAAGTTCCCCCAGTAACTTTTGTAGGTCAACTAAGGAATAGGAGGACTGGAGGAGTATTTGGGGTGTAAGGGGGGCAAACAGAATCCAATTTAAGTTCAGCTCCTAATATTTTGAAGGGAGGGACAATTTGGACCTTATCATTATATATATGTAGGTCCCCTTTTTCCAGAAGGCCTTGAAGCTCTTTGTATGTAGAGCTCAGCTGTGAGGCATTGTTGGCTCCTACAATGATATCATCCATAAATATATACAGTGTAATTTGTGACCTTCTTCGAAGGGGTTGAAGGAGCCGGGATACAAAATTTTGATAAAAGGCCAGGCTGCTGGCCATGTCTTGAGGCAAGACCACCCACTCATAGCATTCATCTGGCCCTTGATAATTAATGGAGGGTGCCAAAAAGGCAAATTTTTTCACAATCATTAGAATGGAGTGGGAATGAGAAGAAACAGCCTTTAATACCAATAACCAAGAGTAGATCTTTGTGAATGGAAGGGATCCAAGGAAGACCCTGTAAAGGGGTTCCCACTGGGACCATACAGCTATTGATTTTTCTGAGATCCTGGAGCATACTCCATTTTCCTGATGTTTTCTGATTGACAAAAACTGGACTACTCCAATGGCTCAGAGATGGTCTTATATGGCCTAAGGAGAACTGCTCTTGTACAATGTTTCTTAGATGTTGAAGTTTATTTTAAGGTAATGGCCACTGTTCCACCCATGCAGGGGGACCTGGAAGCCATTGAATGACAGGTATTGTTGGAACAGTGGCCTTTAGGATTGGGGGTGCGGCCTTACCCTGCAGGGCTAGGACCCTCTGTCTAGAGGCCTCAAAAAGGGGGTCTCCCCTATAATTGCTAAAGGGACCAGGTAGATTGAATTGTTGTTCATATTCCTCCTGTTCCAGGAGGTCATCATACACTTCCTTATAATCAGTTGTTATAAAGACTTCGGTTTCCCCTAGAGTATCTTGCCCTAACAGGTTTGTAGAAAGACCAGACACCACAAGGGGGCAAAGATCTCCTTGAGAACTGTCCACATTCCACCACTTAAGCCAGTCCTTGGTCACCTCTGACTTAGTGTCAACTTCCACCCCAAGTAATTGGGGACCAGGAACCAACTTCCATTGTGGTGGAATTTCCTCCTTTCTTAATAGCATTCGATCCGCTACAGTGTCTATAAGGCAATGGAATTTTTTTCCTGCTATAAAAATGTCCATGTTTGGTCTGACCCCAGGGACAAAAGGAAGAGTCCAGTGTGTCCCAGAGGGGTATTGTCGGAGAAACCTCTTTGTTTGACGGGGCTGGAGGGTTCCCCCCCATTAGTTTAAAGACTTCCCTTCAATGTCAAATTTAGATTTGCAGTTCCTCTGCCAATGGAATCCCTTTTTGCATCTTGGGCAAGGTATTTTAGGAGTGGGTTGCTTTTGGGTTGAGCCTGCATGGTGTCCAGGTGGAGTGTCAGAATGTACTTGGCCCATGGGACAGTACCACTTAAAGTGGCCTGGTTGCCCTCAGCCATAGAAGACTCCTTTGCTCCTTGTTGCAGTGATAAATCTGCAGTGAGTGCCTCAGTAAGTGAGGCAGTTTGGGCCTGCAGGGCAGCAACCAGGGATTTAGATGGATGTGCTTGCATGTCAATGTCCTTGGTTGCTACAATCCACCTCCCCATGGAGCGGTCTTTCATCCCTGCACAGGCCCACTTAGGATCAGTAGTCATTCCTTCCCAAACTAACATTTTGACAAATTGATCTCTCAAAGGCCTAGGAGGGAATTTCCTTTGGAGGCTTCTTTCTATCCTTTCAATAAATGTTGCTAGGTCATTGGTAGCCTTTTGAGTGATCCCCGCAATGGTGGGTTCTGATGGGCCCTCTCCTAGCTTTTTCCAAGCTGTCAGCCCAAAGTCTCGCATTTGCTCCTGATATGGGCCCGGAATAACAGCCTGCAAGAGGCTGGTGGAAAATTCGTTGCTAGACCCACAAAGCATCCCATAAGTCACAGGGACTAGAGGTTTAGTGGCTGGTTCCCCTCAGCTTGGGTGTAACACTCTTCATTAAAAAGGCACACAGTTTCAGATATAAGGGACCAGGGTCGACAGCTTTAGTTAGCTTTTTCCAGTCCTGAGTGGTGCATTGCTGGTGAGTGAGGCCCTAGAGGATAGTTTCAGTCCAAGGAGAATTTGGCCCGTCTTCTGAAACAGCCTTTTTTAATTCCTTTAAATCTTGTGCCTCCCGTGGGTACCAAATAGCACGTCCATTGCCTCCCGGATTAACATTTACTGGGAAGGCCATGCAAGGAGGAGAAGGACTGAGGTCTGTTAAGGCCTTCTCAGTGTCACAAAATGGTCACCGGGGAGGTTTCCCTCCATTTGCGCAAGATGACAGTAATGAACCCTGGGAGGGGGTAAGTTTCCACTGCCCTCAAGGGTTGACTACCCTGTGGTGCCTTCAGACAGGACTATAGGGACTGCTCTCAAGATGATGTCGGGCAATAAGTCAGAGTGCAAACGCCCTCAGCAGAGCCTGCTGAAGATTTGGAATCAGCTGCCACCACTAGAGCATTGGAAGGGCCAGATAAAATGTCAAAGGGGTCCTGAGAATCTCCCTTAGGGCCCCCATCTTTGGGAGGAGCAGTCTGGGATGGACTGACCTCCTCCTCAAAGGTTTTCCAACCTTGGCCATTAGTGGGTTTGTCTTCTGAAGGGGGCATAATAGACTGAGCTGATTGCACTTTGGGTGGGCCCCTACGACCCCCCTTAGGGGTCCTGGAAAAAAAGCAAGCCTGAAGGGCTGGAAGCATAGGATAGATCCCCAAGTTGATCTCCCTTTTCCTGACAAGTTGCTCTACACAGTTCCACATGGACCAATTGAAAGGGTTAGTGGCTGGGGGCCAGGGGACCACCTGAGTAAAGGTGCCCAGGCTCTTTCTGCCTGTGTATCTGAAAGCTCAAGACCCCTGCTCTTTAGCATGAGCCTAAGAGCTTTAAGTGCAGGGTCATCATATTTAGTGTGCGTTTGCCCCATCTTTTCAGGGATGCCCCTAACTCGAGACTTGCTTGGCCCAATCTGCCAATACTTTGGGTTTTGACAGCCTCTCTTTCGCCTTGTTTGTGGCTTCTTTGAGTTAGCCCCAAAATCCCCCACGTTGGGTGCCAAATGTTGGGGTTTTTAGCTTCTTTGCCCCTCTTGACCCGCAAAAAGGGGAAAGAAGCACGCCCTGACAAGGCCAGACCAGGAAAGGCAAAGGCCAGCTGACCGCCCTCACCCAGCCCTCCAGTGGAGGACAATTAGACGTTTCAGTGAGTCCAGTCACAGGAGGAACTCGTTTATTGAGGAAGTCACACATCTCTTATGCAGGGTGAGGGACAGGAGGGGATCAATCAGCTTAAAAGGTAGCAGGCCATAAATGGTTCATGAAAGTTAGCTCCCATATGAAGGTACAGCAGGCATGAACTGATCACGTTCACAGAACTATTGTGGACCAATCCCCAGTGGTGGTCCAATTCACTGTTATTACCTCTGGTAATGCCCCAAGGTCTCAGGTTGTGTCTGCACTCCCGAAGTGAGGAGCAGCTTAAGAGTTAGGTGTCATTTTCCTAGACTAAGCCTGTGAGTTAAGCTTTGTTTCTCTCCTAGCTGACGTGTCCTTCATGGCTCCCCAAAATAGGGAATAATCCAAATTAAATGGAGTTTCAAAAATCAGAATGACTGTATATTTTATCTTATTTTTATATTCTGAAAATGGTTTTAAACAACTCAAATAT
>JAJEJO010052455.1:0-52429 GCA_020662805.1 Glaucomys volans
CAAGACCTTCAAAGAAGAGCTCATTCCAGTACTCTTCAAAGTATTTCATGAAATAGAGGAGGAGGGAACCCTTCCAAACTCATTCTATGAAGCTAATATCACCCTGATACCAAACCAGAGAAGGACACATCAAGGAAAGAATATTTCAGACTAATATCCCTAATGAACATAGATGCAAAAATTCTTAACAAAATTTTAGCAAATCACATACAAAAGCATATTAAAAAGATAGTGCACCATGATCAAGTGGGTTACATTCTGGAGATGCAAGGTTGGTTCAACATCTGGAAATCAATAAATGTAATTCACCACATCAATAGACTTAAAGTTAAGAACCACATGATTAATTCAATAGATGCAGAGAAAGCATTTGATAAAATACAGCACCCCTTCATGCTCCAAACAGTAGAAAAAATAGGGATAGTTGGAACATTCCTTAACATTGTAAAGGCTATCTATGCTAAGCCCACAGCTAATATCATTGTAAATGGAGAAAAATTGAAAGCACTCCCCCTGAGAACTGGAACAAGGTAGGGGTGCCCTCTTTCTCCACTTCTATTCAATATTGTCCTTGAAACTCTAGCCAGAGCAATTAGATAGACCAAAGAAATTAGAGGAATACGAATAGGAAAAGAAGAGCTCAAAATATCCCTATTTGCTGATGACATGATTATCTATTTAGAAGACCCTAAAAATTCCACCAGAAAACTTCTGGAACTCATAAATGAATTCAGTAAAGTAGCAGGATATAAAATTAACGTTCATAAATCAAATGCATTTTTATTTGTAAATGATGCATCCTCTCAGAGAGAAATTAGCAAAACGACCCCATTCACAATAGCCTCAAGAAAAATAAAATACTGGGAATCAATCTAACAAAAGAAGTGAAAGATCTCTACAATAAGAACTACAGAACACTAAAGAAAGAAATTAAAGAAAATCTGAGAAGATGGAAAGATCTCCCATGTTCTTGGATAGGCAGAATAAATATTGTCCAAATGGCCATACTTCCAAAAGCATTATACAAATTCAATGCAATTCCAATTAAAATCCCAATGAGGGACCTCATAGAAATAGAGTAAGCAATCATGAAATTCATTTGGAGGAATAAGAGACCCAGAATAGGTAAAGCAATTCTTAGCAAGAAGAGCAAAGCAAGGGGTATCACAATACCAGATCTTCAACTATATTACAGAGCAATAGTAACAAAAACAGCATGTTATTGGCACCAAAATAGACAGGTAGATCAATGGTACAGAATAGAGGACACAGAGACAAACCCAAATAAATACAAGTATCTCATACTTGACAAAGGAGGCAAAAACATGCAATGGAGAAAAGACAGCCTCTTCAACAAATGGTGCTGCGAAAATTGGAAATCCATATGCAGCAAAATGAAAGTAAACCTATATCTCTCACCCTGAACAAAACTCAACTCAAAATGGATCAAAGACCTAGGAATTAGACCAGAGACCCTGCACATAATAGGAGAGAAAATAGGTCCAAATCTCCATCATGTTGGCCTACGACCAGATTTCCTTAACATGACTCCCAAAGCCCAAGAAATAAAAGCAGGAATCAATGATTGGGATAGAGTCAAACTAAAAAGCTTTTTCTCAGCAAAGGAAACAATCAGCAATGTGAAGAGAAAGCCTTCAGAGTGGGAGAAAATATTCGCCACACACACTTCAGATAGAGCTCTAATCTCCAGAATCTACAAAGTACTCAAAAATCTTTACACCAAGAATACTAATAACCCAATCAAAAATGGGCCAAGGAAATGAACAGACACTTTACAGAAGAAGATCTACAAGCAATCAACAGATTTATGAAACAATGTTCAACATCCCTAGTTATAAGAGAAATGTAAATCAAAACCACCTTAAGATTTCATCTTACCCCAATTAGAATGTCTTTTATTAAGAATACAGGCAATAACAGGTGTTGGTGAGGATGTGGGGAAAAGGGTACACTCATACATTGCTGGTGGGATTGCAAGTTGGTACAGCCACTCTGGAAAGCAGTGTGGAAATTCCTTAGAAAACTTGGAATGGATCCACCATTTGACCTAGCTATCCCACTCCTTGGTCTATACCCAAAGGACTTAAAATCAGCATGCTATAGTGATGCAGCCACATCAATGTTTATAGCAGCCCAATTCACTATAGCGAGATTGTGGAACCAACCTAGATGCCCTTCAATAGATGAACAGATAAAGAAACTGTGGTATATATACACAATGGAATATTACTCAGCCACAAAGAATAAAATTATGGCATTTGTAGGTAAATGGATAATTTTGGAGAGTGTCATGCTAAGTGAGATTAGCCAATCCCCAAAGTCCAAGGGCCGAATGATCTCTTTGATAAGTGAATGATGATGCATAATGCGGGGGGGGAAGGGTGGCAAGAATGAAGGAAGGATAGATAGCATAGAGGGAAGGGAGGGGTGGGGTCTGGTTTTGGGGGTAAGAATAATAACAGAATGAGACAGACATCATTGCCCTGTGTACATGTATGAATACATAGATGGTGTGACTCTACTTTGTGTACAACAAGAGAAAAAATAGCTGTACTCCATTTGTGTTCAATGGATCAAAATTAAATGAATAAAAAAAAATCAATACCAAGAAATGGGGAGACAGAAAATTCAGAAATTGTTGCACAAAAGGACACCTCATGTGAGTCAACACTCACACTCGGACACCCATAGGCCATCTGGAGAGTACAGAACTGAGAAAAGATAAAAATGTAACATAAGCCCCCAAGGAGCCTCATTGTGAAGCTAGTGTACCAATAAGCTTAACATTTTTTTGATCATGAAGTAACATGTATATCTGAGGTTGATAGAAAAACAAGTTTAGCATTCTTTTAATACTTCATTAGCATGAATATTGAGCAGTGCCCTAGCCAGCAACAATGTAAGTCCCTAGACTAAAGCACTTGATTGCAATCCTCTCTTAGGTCCCTTCTCATTCAGCAAGAGCTCTGTTACTCTGCTTCTCATTTGAATAAATCTTATTCTTTTTGTAATCACATTCCACTGTTGGTAGATTTTTCTTCTTACTCATAAAACAAGAATCTGAGAAGCAGTCACTGGTGGTTTGTTGTTGGATAGTAACATTAGCAAGTGTTGCCTGATGTAGATCTAAGAGAGCTCTAACAAACGGGCCCTGCCTGCTGCCATCATACAGCAGAAAGTCCAGTACCATTGGGGCAATGCTGACCTTGTAGAATGAGTTGAAGGAGAGGTGATACTTTCTAATATGCATTAACAATGAATACTCAAAGAGCATACCAGAGGTGTTTATGAACTTCAGAAGTCCTGATTCACTTTTTAAAAATCTGATGCCATCATTGACATTAAGCACTTTGAAGTCACAGTGATGTTATCTCTGTGTAGTTTTCTTATGCACTGAACACTATTACAATGAGTGAGTGGTAGATGCAGACCAGAAAGTGACAATGTACTGATGCTTCCTGCCCTCCACTCTTTTTATGTGGTTGTCTTCTCTTCTCTGAGACTTTTCTATTGAGCTGTATATATTTTTTGCTGTTCTGTCATCTGGAAAGTTTCTAAGTATGGATTTTCTTGTTCTTATTTAAAGCTAGAGCAAATCTACTTTTTGTTGCAGTAAGCCCCCTCTCCCATCTCATTTTCATTTAAAATGAAAAAAAAATCATTTTTGAACATATTAGCCAATATGTGACAATTCATTTTTGGGGAAGATCTACATTCTCATCTGGTTTTCTCCTCTTTCTTCCTGAAGATCTTGCTTTCACTTGTCTTATATTGAAGGTCTGGTGGTAATAAATACCCTCATCTATTTACTTTCAGAGACTCTTTATTTTGCTTTTATCTTTGAAAAGGGTATGTGTGCTGGGTATGCTATTTTATAGTGACAGGATTTTTTTTGTTTTATATTTTAGAATGCCTTTTGCATTTGCAATTGCTGTAGTTTTCCTGCCTTCAAACGTTTCTGAGAACAATTTGGATAATGTTTTCTTTCATTCCTTATACATGATATGTCTTTTTTCTCTGGCTGATTTAATGATGTTTTTAGCAATCTAATAATGATATGACTTAGTATCCTTATTGGAGGTGTGTATTTGTTCTTCTATTTTTCTAGTTATATAGTTATCACATTTGGAAAAACACAAGTCATTATTCCTGCAAACATTTTTTTGTCCCTTTTTTCTGGAACTCCATAATATTAGGTTATTATTGTTCACTTATACTTCAGTCTTTTTTATTTGCTGAGGGCTTTCATTTTAGTTTATATTAATATATGTTCAAGTTCTTTGATACTTTTTTCTGCAATCAATCTCAATTGCTATTCTACCACCTACTATCTTTTTCATTTTAGACAGTTTTTTTTAAAAAAATAGATGTACCATTTGTGCCATATATTATTTTTCTATTTTTATCTTTCATCATGAATATATGGAGCATATATATAATAGTTATTTTAAAGCTATCTCTTATTTTAGGGTCTTCTTCCAATGGTTTAATTTTATCCTAGATAGAGACCATATTTTAATGGTTCTTAATAACTTTTTATTGGATTCTAGACATTGTAAATTTTACATTGCTGTTTTTTCTATTTTATTAGATACTGCTTACCTCATATTACACTTGTTTTTCATGTGCAGATTAGCTTCTTGGAGTCAGTTTGATTTGTGTATAGTCTTAGTGTTAAACCCCTCCTTTTTTTTTTAAGATGAGCCTGGCACATGCTTTAATCCAGAAGTAATGAAATGTCACCTCTGAGGTGATATTCTTCTGGGGACCCTTCCCAATATTGTGCGTACTATAAAATCTTTCAGTTCTGCATAATGAGAGCACAGGTTATTCACAGCTCATTAAAACAGCAGATATTTTGGGCTTTTACTTTTCAAGTTTCCTTGACTAGGCTCAGGTGGTTTCCTCTTACACAGGCATGGACACAAACTTAGCCAAAGGAAACCATTAAGGAAAACCATCTTCAGATCTCTAGAACTCTTTCCCTTTGGGTATCTATCTCCTTGCTGTTATTCTGTCTCTCAAATTTTAGTTGTTTTGACCTCTCTGACTTTCAACCTCTATTTCCTTAACTCAGCACAACTATTAGGTTTGGTTGGGATACTCTGTCAATCCCCTGGGCTCCCAGTGTCTTCTATAGTAAGTAATTGTAGGACTCACTTCTTTTGATTCTCCTTTTTCCAAGGAACAAGACTCTGAAACTACCTGTTATCCAATATCTGGAAACACTAATATATATATATATATATATATATATATATATATATATATATATGTGTGTGTGTTTCTAGTTTCCTATTTTTTTAATGTGGGGAAGGAAAATTCATTTCGGTATGACTGAGGCAAATCTACAAGAATTATATCTAAGCCTGTAATTGGAACTGGTACAGAAATGTTATTTAAGATTACATCTATTATATTCTCCTTAATTCCTCCTTGATATGGAAGTTTATTCAGTTGCTTTGTAACTTTGTAGAAGTACTTTATAGTAAAAATTACAGGCAAAACTGATTTTAGGCCTTGAGATTGTGTTGCCTGACCTGAAAACTCTTGTAGTCTGATATTTTTGTTGATATTTTCTCTGAGTAATACTTAGCTATATTAGTCTGATTTCTGTCATTTTGGTGAAATACCTGTCATAATTATCTCACAAAATGATTTAATTTGGCTCACATTTCTGGAAGTTACAGTCCAAGTAGGGTGAACTACATGGTTTGGGTTTCTAATGAAAGCAGCACATCTTAGCAGAGCAAAACCACTCACCTATGAGCCAGGAAGAAAAGAGGAAGAAGAAGAAACTGGGGTCCCACAATCTCCTCTGAGGGCATGTATCCAGTGATCTAGGACCTGTCATAGGTCACACCTCCTAAAGTTCATAGGATCTCCCAGTAACACTCCTCATGGACCAAGCCTTTAACACATGGATTTTTGAGAGACTTTCGTCATCTAAACCATAGCATTTATTTAAAGACACCACAGAAGATGGAGCCAAACATCAAATATTTTTTTCCTTAAATTTTCCTCTGAAAAGTAAAACAAGAGTCTGAGAATGGGAACTGTGGAAACCACACACCATTTATGACTACTCTTCTGGCTTCCTTGCATTTCTGTGGAGATCAATTATTTCATGCTTCACAATCTGTTCCGACATAAACATAAAGCATTTTCTTTAGAAAGAAACTCTCTGTGAATGTTAACCAACAGTGCAGACCACACCCAACGCTAATACTCCAGGCTAAACTGCCCCTGCTCCAATTAAGATAGTCTGACCCTAGTAACTCTTCCTGGTCTTTCTTTCTTTCCTTTTTTTTTTTTTTTTTAGTACCGGGGATTGAACTGGGGGGTACTCAACCACTGAGTCACATCCCCAGCCCTATTTTGTATTTTATTTAGAGATAGGGTCTCACGGAGTTGCTTAGCACCCCACCATTGCTGAGGCTGGCTTCGAACTCATGATCCTCCTATCTCAGCCTCCTAAACCACTGGGATTATAGGCTTTTGCCACCACGCCCAGCTCTCTGTAGTCTGTTCTATAAATTACTATGGAAACCCTACCCTCACCTTTCAATTTTGTAGAACCAAAATATTATTTGAGGGAGATCTTCTAATGTGAGTTCTTTACCTTCAAAAATTTTAATATTTAGGAGCTAACAGATGTAGAACACTGTTACAGCATATGCTTAGTATGTGCAAGGGTCTGGGTTTGCTCCTCAACAGTACCAAAGCAATTCCATTATTTAAAAAGGTATAAAAAGCTTTACAACTAATTAGAACAAATAAAATTAAAAATAAAAATGATATAGTAAAAAAAAAATAAAAATAAAAAGGTATACAAAAGTAAAGATAAATTATTTCATTTTTTATTTGTTCTAATTAGTTATACATGACAGTAGAATACATTTTGACACATCATACATAAATGGAATATAACTTCTTGTTTGTCTGCTTGTATAAGATTAGAGTGACACAAGTTGTGTAATTATATAAGCACAAAGGTTAATAATGTCCAATTCATTCTATTCTTATTCCTACCACATGCCAATTCCTCTCCCTTAACTAGCCTCTATCTAATCCAAAATACCTCTATTCTTCTCCCACTCCTTATTGTGAATTAGTATCCACATACTAGGGAACACATTCCATTTTTGCTTCTTTGCAATTGGCTTATTTCACTTAACCTAATATTCTCAAGTTTCATCTATTTACTGTCAAATGCCATACTTTCAATCTTTTTATGGCTGAGTAACATTCCATTGTGTATATATACCACAGTTTCTTTATCCATTCACATGTTGAAGGGCATCTAGGCTGCTCCCATAGTTTAGCTATTGTAAATTGAGCTGCTATAAAAATTAATGTGGGTGTGTCACTATAGTATGCTGACTTTACGTCCTTTATGTATAAATCAAGGAGTGGGATAACAGGGACAAATGGTGGTTCCATTCCATATTTTCCGAGGAATCTCCATACTGCTTTTCATAGTGGTTGCATCAATTTTCTGTCCCACCAGCAATGTATAAGTGTACCTTTCCCCCCACATCCTTGCCAACATTTATTTTGCTTATATTCTTAATGATTGCCATTTGGACTGGAGTAAGATGGAATCTCAGTGTAGTTTTGATTTGCATTTCTCTAATTGCTAGAGATGTTGAACATTTTCTCATATATTTGTTGATCTATTGAATTTCTCCTTTTTGAAGTATCTGTTCAGTTCCTTGGTCCATTTATTGATTGGGTCATTTGGTTTTATTGGTGTGAATTTTTTTGAGTTTGTTGTACATCCTGGAGATTAATGCTCTATCTGAGGTGCATGTGGTAAAGATTTTCTTCCATTCTCTTCATATTCTTGATTATTACATTTGCTATGAAGATTTTTAGTTTCAATCCATCCCACTTATTGATTTTTAATTTTACCTGTTGTGCTTTAGGAGTCTTGTTAAGGAAGGTGGGTCGTAAGCTGACATAATGAAGATTTGGGCCTACTTTTTCTTCCATTAGGTGCAGGGTCTCTGTTCTAATGTGTAAGTCTTTGATCCACTTTGAGTTGACTTTTGTGCAGGGTGGAAGGTAGAGGTTTAATTTTGCTACATATGGATTTCCAGCTTTGCCAGCACCATTTGTTGAGTAAACTATCTTTTCTTCAATGTATCTTTTTGGCACCTCTATTTTGTATGAGATGACTGTAATCATGTAGGTTTGTCTCTGTGTCTTTCATTCTGTACCAAAGGTCTATGTATCTGTTTTGGTGCCAATACCATGCAATTTTTGTTACTATGGCTCTGTAGTAAAATTTAGGTCTGGTATTGTGATCCCTTTTGCTTCAATTCTCTTGCTAAGGATTGCTTTGGCTATTCTGGGTCTCTTATTTTTCCAAATGAATTTCTTAATTGTTTTTTTCTGGTTCTATGAAGAATATCATTGTGATTTTAATAGGAATTGCATGAAATCTGTATAATGCTTTTGGTAGTAGGGCCATTTTGATAATGCCAGTTCTGCCTATCTTTCCATCTTCTAGGGTCTTCTTCAATTTCTTTCTTTAGTGTTGTGTAGTTTTCACTGAACAAGTCTTTCATCTCTTTTGTTAGATTGATTGCTAAATATTTTATTTTTTGTGCCTAATGTGAATGGAATAGTTTTTCTAATTTCTCTTTCAGAGGATTCATTAGTGATGTATAGAAATGCATTTGATTTATGGGTATTGATTTTACATCCTGTTACTTTGCTGAATTCATTTATTAGTTGTAGAAGGGTTCCATGGAATTTTTTAAATCTTCTAAATATAGAATCATGTGGTTGGCAAATAGGGACAGTTTGAGTTCTTTTCCTATTTGTATCTGTTTAATTTCCTTCTTTATTTGCTGTGGCTCACGTTTCAAGTATGATATTGAATAGAAGTGGTGAAAGAGGGCATCCTTGTCTTGGTCCACTTTTAGAGGGAATGCTTTCAATTTTTCTCTATTTAAAATGATGTTGACATTGGGTTTAGCATAAAGAGTTTTTACTGTGTTGAGGTACATTTCTACTATCACTAGTTTTTCAAGTGCTTTGAACATGAAGTGGTGCTGTATTGTATCAAAGGGTTTTTCAGCATCTATTGAGATAATAATCTGATTCTTGTCTTTAAGTCTTTTGATGTGATGAATTATGTTTATTGATATCCATATGTTGAACGAACCTTTCATCCCTGGGATGAACCCCACTTGATCATGGTGCACTATATTTTTAGTATGTTTTTGTATACTATTTGCCAGAATTTTATTGAGATTTTTTGCATCTATGTTCACCAGCGATATTAGTCTGAAGTTTTCTTTCCTTAATGTGTCTTTGTCTGGTTTTGGTATCAGAGTGATACTAGCTTCATCCAATGAGTTTGGAAGAGATACCTCCTTTTCCATTTCAAGGAATAATCTGAGATATATTGGCGTCAACTCTTCATCAAAGGTCTTGTAGAACTCGACTGAGAATCCATGTGATCCTGGGTTTTCTTAGTTGGTAGGCTTTTGAGGGAGTCTTCTATTTCACTGGTTGAGATTTATCTGCTCACATTGTATATTATGTCCTCCTGGTTTTGTTTAGTTAGGTTGTATGTGTCTAGAAATTTGTTGATGTTTTCAAGATTTTCTATTTTATTGGAGTCCAAATTTTCAAAATAGTTTATAATTGCCTTCTCTATTTCAGTTGTGTCCATTGTGATATTTCTTTTTTCATTACGAATTTTAGTAAGTTGAGTTTTCTCTTTCTCTTCATTAGTGTGACTAATGATTAATCAATTTTATTTATTCTTTCAAAGAACCAACTTTCTGTTTTCTCATTTTTTTGAATTCTTTCAATTTCATTGATATCAGCTCTGATTTTATCTTCTGCTTTGGTGTTGATTTGCTCTTTTTTGTCTAGTCCTTTGAGATCTAATGCTAGGTTATTTATTTGTTGACTTTTTATTCTTTTGATGTATGAGGTCAATGCAATGAACTTTTCCTCTTAGCACTGCCTTCATGGTGTCCCAGGGATTTTGATTGATATATATATATATATATATATATATATATATTTTTTTTTTTTTTTTAAGGAACAAAAACTTTAATAATATGTGTCTGGACAACATATAATCTATACTTCAAATAAAAAGATATTTTCTGAACATATGATTAAATCACAAAATTTATATTTTGTGAAATATATATATAAAAGATGGTAAAATTACCTCATCTCCATAGTCTCATTTACCTCAAAGCATTGTTTGTATTTTACCTCCGATTTCTTCTGTTATGCATTTGTCATTCAATAACATACTATTTAGTCTCCAAGTGTTAGTGTAGGTTCTATTGTTTATTCTATCATTGATTTCTAATTTCTTTCCATTAAGATCTGATTGGCTGCAGGGCATTATCACTATTTTTTTTTTGTATTTGCTTTATGGCATAAAATGTGATCTATGGGGGTGGGGTGGGGGGTAAAAATAACAGAATGTGTGACAGATACCATTGCCCTGTGTACATGCATGAATGCACAGATGGTGTGATTCTACTTTGTGTACAACCAGTGAAACAATAGCTGTACTCCATTTGTGTTCAATGAATCAATAAGTAAATAAAAATAAAATAAAATAAAATAAAATAAAATAAAATAAAATGTGATCTATTTTAGAGCAATGTCCATGTGTTGCTGAGAAGAAAGCGTATTCGCTCTTTTTGGATGAAATATTTTATATATATCTGTAAAGTCTAAATTATTGATTGTATTATTTATTTCTATAGTTTTGTTGTTTAGTTTTTTGGGGGATGATCTATCCAGTGGTGAGAGAATTGTGTTAAAGTCACCCAGTATTATTGTATTCTGGTCTATTTTATTCTTAAGTTGAGAAGAGTTTGTTTCATATATGTGGATACTCCATTGTTTGGGACATAAATATTTAGGATTGTTATATCTTGTTGATGTATAATTTCCTTAATCAGTATGAAATGTCCTTCTTTGTCTTTTCTGATTAGCTTTGTCTTGAAGTCCACTTTATCTGATATGAGGACAGAAACCCCTGCTTGTTTAGACAATCCATGTGAGTAATATGTTTTTTCTCATCCTTTCACCTTCAGTCTGTGGATATCTTTGCCTATGACATGAGTCTCTTGGAGATAGTATATTGTTGGGTCTTGTTTTTTAATCGAATCCACCAGTTTATGTCTTTTGATTAATGAGTTTAGGCTATTAATGTTCAAAGTTATGTTCAAGATGATTTGTTTTCCCAGTCATTTTGGTATTTCTAGTTTTTAATTTGAATTAGTTTCATCCTTTTGTTGACTATTCTTTTAGTATAGTTCCTCCCTTCACTGGCTTTCACTTTAAAAAAAAATTCATTCTCTTTGAATATTTTGTTGAGAATATTTTGAAATGCAGGTTTTCTCATTGTTAATCTTTTAAACTTTGATTATCATGGAATGTTCTTATTTCATCTTCAAATATGAAGCTTAGTTTTATTGGACATAGGATTTCTTTCAGAGCTTGTTGTATATTTTTCCAGGACTTCCTAGCTTTGAGGGTCTGCGTTGAGAAATCAGCTGAGATCTGTATTAATTTTCCCCTATATGTAATCTGATATTTTTGTCTTCTAGACTTTAAAATTCTATCCTTATTTTGCCTGGTAGGCATTTTCCTTATTATGTGACTTGATATTGATCTGTTGTAATTTTGCTCATTTGGGGTCCTATAAGCCTATTGTATTTGATTGTCCTTTTCATTATTCAGATTTGTGAAATTTTCTGATATCATTTCATTGAGAAGATTGTCCACTCCTTTGGTTTTTCTCTTTGCACCTTCATCTATCCCAACAAATCTTAAATTTGGTCTTTCTGTGTTTTCCCATAATTCTTGGAAGTTCCATTCATTGTTTCCTAATACCTTCTCTCTGTGTTTGATTCTGTTTTCAAGATTATATGCTTTTTTTTCATTGCCTGAGGTTCTGTCTTCCAACTGGTCTAGTCTGTTGGTGGTGCTTTCTATTGAATTTTTAATTTGGTTTATTGTTTCCTTTATTTCAAGGATTCCTGTTTTTGTTTGTTTGTTTGTTTGTAGAATCTCTATCTCTCTATTGATGTGATATTTTGCTACCTGTATTTGCTCTCTTACAATATCCTTTACTTCACAGGTCAGTTTAACTATGAACTCCTCCTCTTACATTTTCTCCACTGTGGTGTCAATGGATAATGTTATTGGAATATCTTTGTTTGCTTCAGGCAAAATATTCCCTTGCTTTTTCATGTTGTTTCTGTCTACTCATCTAAAAGTATGGATCTGAGGCAATAGAGTTTCTACCCTGTGGATTTATAATGTCCCAGATAGTTTGAGTACCTGACTCTTTAGGGGGAAACAAATGATAACAACCAATGCAAAAATTTACAGCATTAATCCAAATAGTACCTACTATGATCTTTATAATTTTAACTATCAAAATAAACAGAAATGATGTGATCAGTTATTGCCTATAATAAAAACAGTAAGTTTGCAAAAGGGTTTACTTTTTCAAATGGTGGATGGGGAGAGAACAGAAGTGATATAGGAAGTTTTGATTATATGGGAGGAGGAGAGAAGACAGAAATAAAAGATTAAAGGAAGAGTGAAAGAGAGAACAATAGGGATTGGCTATTAGCAGAAAAAATGGAGAATCAAAGGAAACAGGAGAAAAAACATATATAAAGCAAATTTTTTTTAAATTAAAAATAAAAATAAAAGAATACAAAACAAAACTAAAATATACTAATCAAACCTCCTAGTTCACAAAATACTAATCAATGTAAAATAACTGGCTTCAAAAATGCTAGAGATGAGAAGAAAAAAATAGGAAACTATAAATGTCTATGTACCATTAAGGTCATAATTTAACAGTGAAAAATAATTTTTGAAAAACAGAGAAGAAAAAATTCTTGATGAAAATGTAAAGAATTCTTTTAATTGGAGTTCAAAATAGCCTCAGCTTCTCCTCCGGAGTTTAGGTGGGGTCTTCTACAGTGTGATGCTTTACCCTCTGGATTACTGTAAAGAGAGAGGTAATTCCGTAGGTGGAGTTCCTGGAGGCAGGGGTTAGGTTTAGGAGGACTCCAGGCTCTTTGCTGAATGCTAATTGGTCTGGAGATTTTAAATCAGTGCACCTTCAGCACCCAATATTTTCTGGTCCACCCAGGGGTCTCTCCACTCTTGTGGTGGGGGAGCTAATTATTAGTCCCCTACCTCACCTACAGACTCCGGGTTTCCTGATCTTAGGTTCCATCTCCAAACAATTTCTCCTGCCCCTGCCCTTCTGAGTTTCCAGCCAGATGCATCCCTCCCAGCAGGTCCTACAAGCAGTTGGATTGGAAGGGAAGGGGTAGAGCTGGGGGGGTTCTGCAACCAATTGTCCCCTGTGTAAACTTCTTTTCATGTTTGATTTTCTTCTCATCACTTAAGCACACTCAATGTCATGAAGCTTGTGTTATTGGGCCAGTATTTCAGGCCAAACAGAAATTGGCTTCCTCAATTGCTGGCCACTGCCCTGAAGCTGCAATATTGTTCCTTCGTTTGTCCTCAGCATGCTGCCTAGAGAGATGGTAGCTTCTTTCCCCAAACACTGACATCATGCAATGAGTCCTTCAGGTTTGTTAGGCACTTTCCTTGGTTTTAAATGATCTGTACCCAGACACACCTTTGGCCTTCCCAAAATGTGGGATCCTTTTAATTCCCTTATACCTCTATTATGCCACAGAGGGACCTCTCTGGCGGAAGCTTCCAATCCAGCTATCACAGCAGCTGTGCCACTTGAAATATTTTTCCTTGCTCCTGGTCTGTTTTGAATATCCAGTTTTAGGTTCAAGTAAAGTCTCCTTTTTTTTTTTTTGTTTGCCCAACTTGCAGAGAAACAGACTATCTGCTTTCTTGGTTTTGCATCATGGAGTAGTCAGGAATGGGACCTTCTCTATTCTTCCATCTTGGATCTCTCAAGAAAAATTATTTTAAAAGATATACAGGCGAGGTGCAGTGGTGCACATCTCTTATCCCAGCTACTGAGAAAGCTAAGGCAGGAGGATCACAGGTTTGACGTCAACCTGAGCAACTTAGCAAGTCCTTGTCTCACAATAAAAGTTTTGGGGAAAAAGAGTCTGGGAAGGTAGCTCAGTGGTATAATGCTTTCTTCCCTTATACACAGAGCCAGGATTCAAACTCCGGTTAAAAAAAAAATCCACCCAAACCTTGATATACAGATTATATAAGCATATACAGATTATATGGTGTTCCACATCATGTATAAGGGAATACAAATTAGAGCAGTAATAAATACCACTATAGATTTATTTGAATAACAAAACAGAACACTGATAACACCAAGTCTTGTAAAGATTTGGAACATTAGGAACTCTTCATTGCCAGTGGGAATCCAAAATGGTACAGCAATATTAGAAAACATTTTAACAGTTTCTTACAAAATTAAATATTTTAGCCATATCATCTGGCTAATATGCACCTTGATATTTACCCAGAGAAGTTGAAAAAATTCTGCACATGAATATTTAGCATGGTTTTATTCATAAATGCCAACATTTGAAATAACCAGTAGGTGAATGGATAAGTACATTGTAATATATCTCAACAATATAAAATTATTCAGCAAAAAAAAAAAAAAAGAAATGAGATCCTATACCATGAAAAGATGTGGAGGGCACTACAACACATGTTACTTAGTGTAGAAGCCAGTTTGAATGGCTACATACTATATGAATCCAACTATATCATAATTTGGTAAAAGACAAAACAATGGAAAAAAAAATCAGTGAGGGAAGGATGGATAAGTGGAACACAGTATACAAAGAACAGTGAAAATACTATGATACTATAATGATGAATTAATATTCTTATACATCATCTCATCTCACAGAATGCACAACACCAAGAACATAGTCCTGCCTAAACTGTAAACTTGGAGAGACAGTGATGTGCTCTGGTAGCTTTATTGACTGTGCAAGGTGCAGTTTTGCTGTGTGATGCTGATAATGGGGGACACTATGCACCAATGGAGGTACGAGATGTACAGGAAATCTCTGTACTTTTTTCTTAATTTTGTCATGAAACTGAAATGTTCTAAAAGTAGTCTGCATTTTAAAAAACTAATGTAAGAACAAATTATAAAACATCACAGTCCTATGTTTTCACATCGCATGATTTTCAAAGGCAGAATCCCAGTTCTCTATTTGCCAGAGGTAGATTGAAATGTCTCAGAAAACAACATGAAAACTGTTTGGAATAGAGAATTTCATAGACAATGAGTAACACTGAACAACATTAATATTTTGTCATCTGAAAACAAAGTCATGAAAATATGTGTGGTATTGAGGAAATTAGTTTTTCTAAATATCCCAATATTGTGGCTCTATGGTGGTCTTAATTATGCTGCACATCCAAAAATCTTGTTTATGCATCTTTCATATTGAATTTTTAGAGAAATTATATAACCTAATATGCTCATATGTGTTTTAGCATTGTGCCATCACTAATAAAGAATAAATTAGTAAATGGAAATAAATCTTCAAGGACATCACTGTCACAGTCATCATGATCATTATCATAGGAATCAGAAAATATTAGGTTAATTCTACACTAGTTTTGAAGTCTAACATGTGTGCATGTATGTACACACATACATGCCTTCTAATTGATTAGAAATGCATGCACATATGTGTACATACACACACATAACTTTGTCAGGCACTGGATGAAGTTTTTGAGTTAGGATTCAAATGATAAAATATGAACTCTAATATATCTATAAATATATAAATATACATGTATAAGTGCACACATTTTTAATTTTTAAAAAATTTCCAGTGGTGCAATAAGGTCTTAGCTGCTCTTTATATTAAAAATTATTTGTTTGAAATTTAAGCAAGAAGTATCATTTGCAAGTTTCCACTTCTTTTACAAAATCAATTTTGAGATATTGTTTCTGAGGGACACCATGCAAAAATGTTATTTTATGTAAAATCCATAATAACAAGTTTTAGAGCTCTGGTAAGGTGGTAACATGGCTTGTGACCTCCTTTTAAGGGTGTTCGGGGAGTAGAACAGCCACGAATGTGGGAAATCTGTTGAGTTTGTCTAATTGTATGACTGGGATGACTGACAAGGTTCATTCTGGAGTTAGTGTTGTTTGTTAAGTGTTAGGTAGGTCATGAACTTCTCGCCTAGGAAGAAGAAATACATCCCATTACCAATTCCTCAATTCTGCCCCCACAATTTGTGCCCAGGCTCTTATCCTGTTAACTGTTATCATTTATAACTTACATTTATAGTTGTTTTTCTTAATATTCTCTTACCATTATACATAGCCTGTGGAAGAGTGAAACTTCAGAAGAGTTTAAACCTCATTAATTTGTGATAAAATTATTAACACCGCACTAATCACTATAAAATCTAATTAGATAATAAGATTGATTATACTTTTACTTCTGCCTTCTAATTGATTATAGATCTTAATCAAGACCTTTCATGGTGTTGAAAATATAATTCATTGTCTGTGTGTCTGAAATCCTCAAACACCTTCCCAAAGTTTCGTTCTGCAGAGTGATTTGGAGAATCTTTCATAGACTTATTTTCTATATTGTTATAATTTTCTGGGACCTTTGTGTGTTGGGTCAGAGGAAAGGAGAGCCCATTCATTTCTTCTCATCATTTTCTTCTCTTCCATTTTTCTATCGCTCAGAGCCTATGCCTTGTATTACCTTCTCCATCATGCCTAAATACCATCTCTATAAGTCAGAATTCTCTAATGATACAGAACCAATAGGCAATAGATAAATTGATAGGTTAGATAAATAGATGACTAGATAGATAAATGGATACACAGATGGATAGATATATTAATTCATTTTTTGTGGAAACTGACTCATGCAATCATGAATGCTAAGAAGTCCTATAATATGCCATCTGCAAAATGGAGAATCAGGAAAACTAGTGGCACAATTAAATCTGATTCACTAGTCCTAAGCATCAGGGAAGCTGATGGTGTAGCTCCCAGCTGAGGGCAGAAGATGGATGTATCAGCAAAAGTAAAGAGAAAATTCACCCTTTCTTCACTTTTTCTTTCTTTTTTTGTGTCCTTAATGGATTGGATGATGCCTGTTCACATTGGTGAGGAAAGATTTTTTCATCTCAGTCTATTGATTCAACCAGTAATCTTTTCTGAAAACCCTCACAGGCACCAGCAGAAACAATGTTCCTGGATCTAGCATCCCTTAGGCCTGCCCAATCGACATACAGGTTAATCATTACACCATTATTGTGTGCCCCTTATTTCATCTTTCCTCCTTAAGGCACATAGTTTTTGATCAAATATATTTGTCCTAAGGAAATATAAGAACTTTTTGAGGACCACCATCCAAAATTGTGCCAAGATACATAGGTACCTTCTCCAGATGTATTAATTATGTCAGTATAGCTCCGTAGTCTGACTCTCCATAAAATTCATAGGGCATATAATTAGTTGTAGTTTTATACTTTGTGCCCTTTTTCCTTGTTCCTCAAATTAGTCTAGACCTTATAGGTTTTGGCAAACTATCAAATGCAAATTGAGCCAGGTGCAGTGCCCCAGTCCTGTAATCCTAGTGACTCAGGAGGCTGAGGCAGGAGGATAGAGTTCAAAGCCAGCTCAGCAAAAGTGCGGTGTTAAGCAACTCAGTGAGACCTTGTTTCTAAACAAAATACAAAATAGGGCTGGGGATGTGACTCAGTGATGGAGTGCCCCCAAGTTTCCTGGCACAAAAAAAAAAAAAAAAGAAAGAAAGAAAAAGAGAAGAAAAAGAGAAGAAAAAAAAGAAAATTGCAATGAACTACCATTCGAACACAACTCATGTTTTTCAAAATTTTTGATGACCTTCAGTCACTGATAAATACTTGTTAGCTACATACAAATATTTTGATTTTATATTAATGCAATTTCACAAATTTTGAAATGTAAACACAAATCAGTAAAATATGAAAAAAGGAGATAAGAAATATGCAGAACCCAAGAAAAGCCAATTTGAGAAAAAGGAGAATCTTCCCATGCTCCTGGGCGTATTGGTTTAAACATCACATTCCCTATTCTTTTTCATTATTTATCTGTGAAAGTGAGTACTTTACCTGTTGTTTGCACAACATCTAGCACATAAATCAAGTGTTCAGTTTAAAACAAGGTGATGAAAAATCAAACCCTTATAATGTAGAGTTCTTATAATCTAATAAGTAAGAATATATCCACTTCAGAAAAATCTTGAAGTGGAAACTACAATACAGGAAAATACAATGAGCTAATGACCACTTTTAATAGAATTAGCTTTGACAATTTTGCCTTCAGTAAATTTTCAAAAATAAAACTTAAAGAGATTTAAGATACCTTTTGCTGATATTTGGAGTAAATTATTTAGCAATACATATCAAAATATTTTCAACAGTTTAAGACCTTTGACATGTCAAATAAAGGAACAAAAGTTGCCCAAAACTACAAAAATATAAAATATAAATTTCTGTTACATGAAGAATTGAAGAAATAACCTAAGTGTATAGCAGTGGTATATTTTTTAAATAAACTTATCTCCATAATAATGATTCTGTGCAGCCTGATAAACATAAATTTCTTAGGGACAAGGGAAAATTTTGGAAAGTTCATGGAAAAATGTTGAGTGATAAATGAAGAAAGTAAAATTATCTATACAGTATTATCTTAGTTTTGTATTATTTATAAGGGTATGCAAATATGCTTACATTAATATAGAAAAATTATGGAAAAAGCCATTAAAAAACTAATACTAGCACTCTGAGCATTGAAAATTTTATTTCCCTTATACATTCTGTATTTTATTTATGTTCAGAACCAACAGATGCATTATTTGTATAACTTAAAAAATCAATAGATTGTTGTTAGAATTTATAGACAATGCCTAGTGGATTTGGGTGTATAAATATGGGGATATTAGGAATGTTATCTCAAATAGTGACATCTTACATTTTATTCTAAATAATAATTTTTAGTGAATAAAAATTAAACCTAAGATCACTTTTGTTTAAAATTATATTAAATTTTAAATTTATGGGAGCAAATGCTCTAAATATTTTCAAAAGCATTTCTCATTCTTCTTTGGGGAAGTATTTTTAGCAGCTTTCTGAAAGACATCTATGGCTCTCTTGAGGGAAAACAGAATTCTGAAATAATTACAAATTTTTGTAACTGTAAATCTTCTAAATCACACCATATTATTTTGAAGTTTGCCAGCATTAAGAGTGTTAAAGAAGCAACTAGAACAGCAAACATACCAAAAAACTAGTTCATCAGCATGCAAGGAATCAAGGACATCCTCTTGTTACTAGCAGGAAAAAAAAAAAAGAAAGAAAAGCACAATTAAAGAAAATTCCCCATGCAAAATCATGCATATTATAAATTCTCCAAAACTAATGAAGGTTACCTTTCACAAACTGAAGCTATAGTCACAAGCAGCCTCAAGACTCAATCTAAATGTAAGCACAAAAATAGTATACTTGTTGTAAATACAGCAATCAGGCAGTATCAGCACGAATTATGCATAAGAACTACTTCAATCAAGTAAGGCAGAAGGTGAAAAATCACCAACCCTGATCATCTTTAGACCTAGGAGACAGCAAGTTAAAGGAAAAGAGAAGCAAAAGTGGCAGAATCATTTTGAAAAATCAATTATTAATGAATGAGGCAAACAACCCTATGTAAATATTTATCAAATGCATAGCTTTCCTAGGGGTTAGGTCATCATCATTAGTCTAGTATTATCATAGCCTACTCTCTGCTCAGGCAGGAGGGTAGCCAAGTGAACTCTTTACATAAATACCAATGTCGTAGAAGTGACAGCGTTGTCAGATTTAACAAATGATAATATCTATCTGGAGATCCTAGGTGGTAGGGAAGGGAAAGGAAACAAAGGGAACTGGAGAAATGTATCAGAAGCCCATTTTGGACTTGGCTGCTTTTATAGCCATCCAAATTCTGTGACACAGAATTCATGAAAATGGAAGTTACTCTCTGAGGCAGCAAATTGTCAGCATTCCTGTTACGATAATGGCTGGCTTCTCCAAGACTCAGCTCTGGAGAGTCTCTTGTCTCTCAAATTCATTTCAGGTTTTCATTGAAAATTCTAAGATAATTCAGGGACAGGAGTTTGTGGTGTTCAGGAACCGTCACAACTAAGCCTCATCTCCAGCAAATAGCAAGCTTGAAATTTGAAAGTGAGAAGCAAAGGTAGAAAGAAAAGAGTATTATGAGGACAAAATAGCTGATTCTCATGATATGTGTAATTGAAATTAACTGCCATCTTGATCTTCTGTACATTCTTAAACACATACCTTATAATTCTTACAGGATTTTCCTCATCCTCTTTCCTCCTTGAATAAATAGTAGTTAAACGAGTAAGTTAAAAAGAGTTCCAGACATCCCAGTATTTGTGACATTATATATCCCAGTGCAATCTAACTGATGAACAGATGTTTGGGTATATCTGTTTGGGATTATGCAAGTGTATCTTTTTTCTTCCAACCTCACATTCCATTTACGATTTGCTAAGAACAGTATCCATTATTTTTTCTTGTACCTTGTAATGTTAAGATAGCTGTATTTCTAATTAGCGGTTAAGAAGAGAAAAAGATACCAAATTATGAAGAAAATTAGAGTTTATGAAGGATAATTGTTTTATTTTAATTAAGGAATTCATATTTGAATAAAGAATTCTAAGAAAAAAGTGTGCAAAGCTACATAATAGGAAAGATTCTTTCCTTTCTCTCCCCTCCCCTCTGCCTTTATTCACCTATTCACTCAACAAATACTATATTCCAGACAATGTTCTGGACTCAGGGTAAACAAATATAAGATGCATTTATAGTCCTGAAGGAAACTGCACATGATTTTAGGGGGCAGACTTTTAAAATTACACCACAGTAAGAGCTATTAAAGTCATAGGAGAAGAGATGATTGACTCTTAGTCCCAACAAGGATGTAAGAGAGTGTTTACAAGAAAAGGTGATGGTAGAAGAGATGGAGTGTTATTCCAAGCAGAGAGTACGGTAAGTATCTTTATGGAGAATTAGAACACTATTTTTCAAATATCAATGTTCTTTCCATTTCTATTCTTTCATTTCTTACTAGACACTAAAATTATCCTTCATTGATATCCTAGCATGAAGTGACATTAAGATAGCTTCCAAAAATTACAATAGAGTCCCTATTAGAATGTCAGGAAATTTCATTACCAGAAAGTGGAAGACAAGGGAGAGAACAGGAAATAGGGACATATTAGGCTGAGAAACACAATTCAGTTGTTGTTGTTGTTTTTCTGGCCACATTTGTCTATGGTTAAGACTCAATTTTTAGTTTAAATCTATCCCATTTATTGATTCTTACCTTGATTTATTGCACTTTGGGAGTCTTATCAAGGAAGTCTGGTCCTAAGCCTACAAAGATGATTCAGGCCTACTTTTTCTTCTATTTGAAAATAAATGGGATGGATTCAAACTAAAAAGCTTTTTCTCAGCAAAGATACAATTAATAACATGAAAAGAGAGCCTACAGAGTAGAAGAAAATCTTTTCTGCATGAACTTCAGATAGAGCACTAATCTCCAAAATTTGTAAAGAACTTACAAAACTTTACACCAAAAATATAAGAACCCCATCAATAAATGGGCCAAGGAACTGGACAGACACTTTACAGAAGAACATATACAGGCATTTAACAAATATATAAAGAAGTGTTGAACATCTCTAGTAATTAGAGAAATGCAAATTAAAACCACTCGAATATTTCATCTAACTCCAATCAGAATATCTAATATTAAGAACACCAGCAATAATAGCTGTTGGTGTGGATGTGGGGAGAACGGCACACTCATACATTGCTGGTAGAGTTGCAAATGGGTGCAGCCACTCTGGAAAGCAGTATGAAGACTCCTCAGAAAACTTGGAGTGGACCCACATTTTGATGCAGTTATCCCACTCCTTGGTTTTTACCCAAAGAATTTAAAATCAGCATACTACAGTAACACAGCCACATCAATGTTTATAGCAACTCAATTCACAGTTGCTAGATTGTGGAACCAACCTAGATGCCCTTCAATAGATGAATGAATATAGAAACTGGTAAATATACACAATGAAATATTACTCAGCCATAAAGAAGAATAAAATTATGGGATTTGCAGATAAATGGATGGAATTGGAGAATATCATGCTAAGATAAATAAGTCAATCCCAAAAAACCAAAGGCCAAATGTTTTGCCTGATAAGTGGATGATGATATATAATGGGAGTGGGGGGTGGGGGGTAAGAGAACAATGGAGGAACTTCAAATAACATAGAGGGAAATGAGAGGGGTAGGGGGCAGGGGTATGATAGATGGTGGAATGAGACAGACATCACCCTATGCACATGTATGGTTACATGAATGATGTGAATCCACATCATATACAACCATAGAAATGAAAAGTTGGACCCCATTTGTGAACAGTAAATCAAAATGCTGTCTGTAAAAACTAAAAAAAAAAGACCCAACTGCCCAATACCTTTAGCTTCTTAACTTTGTCATGTCATATTTTATTTCCTCTCCCTTCTGTCCCAGTTACAATATAGGTACTTTGAAGTCAAACTTGTTCTTTTTTTTTTTTTCTCTCCCTTCAGTTTCTCTTTGGAATTTTCCTTCTCCTAAGCTAGGTCCTCATCCACATGTTTTTTCAGTTGACTCTTGCTACATTGGAACAAGGTTTGTATTTCCAGGCCTTTTTTTTTTCTTCAATAGGAAAATGCTCAGTACCCTTCCTCCCCTGACCAGATGATCTCCCATCTGAGTTTGAGGTATGTTTTTCTTCCCTAGAGGGTCTTTCTACTCTAAGCTTTCTCTCTGATAATGGGCAAGAAGATTATATTCTTAGCTGACAGCATCTTATGCACAGACACCAGGAAAGGCCAGGTGACTGGGATGTAGGAAACTTTCCAGTGCTCTTTTAATTTATACCATATGCTTTAGCAACTCATGTATGAATACTGCCCTAAATTTTAGCTGCCATTTTTTTGCCATTCAGGAAGATATTTGGATGTTAGAAAGGTTTCTAAGTAAAAAAGATACATTTTCAATGACAGAATTTGTATTTTTAAAAATTTTTATTTATTTTATTTGCTCTGATTGGTAGCAGACATATGACTAATAAAATCTCAAACCCTAAAGTTGTTCCTCAATTTTTTTTACAACAACTACATAATATCTCCTTATAAAATATGCTCAAAGCATTTTAAAAAATCCTTTACCCTAAAAATTACCTTTTTCTTACATTCAAATATTCTGAAAAAGGATGACATAAATATTACAATACATATATGAATTTTTGGATTTTTTTTAAAAAGTTTAATTTCTGGATTTAAACCTATGTGTATTTTATATTTTCCCAAATATTACCAATTCAGTGATGAAAGTTTCACTCCATATGAGCAAGTAGCAGCCCTGCAACTACTATTCTGGAGGTATGATTTTATGGAAAGGGTGGAATGGAGAAGGGTTAGGGACATGGGTTGAATTAAGAAAAGCATATAATGCCATGAATTTAGATGTCAAATCCCTAACTCGAGTCTCCAAACTGCATTTCAAATGAACTATCAACACACTTAATCTATGAAATTACACACACACACACACACACACACACATACACATGTAATTGATCGGGAAAATATAAGGTCCAAACCAATTTAAAATCACCAACATTCTCCATCTCTATCTACTTCAAACATCTGACATATCAGAAACATAAGAAGCCTGAACTTTTGCCTTGATTTGTCTCTTATTCCCTTTTCATTTTGTAATTCACCACTGTATTCCATAATTTTTCTACCTAAATATTTACAGATCTTAATTTAATTTTTCTATGCTGGCTATAATAGTTACCCTTGTTTAAGATACTTAAAAATTTCACCTGAAACTCAGGAACAATTCCTTTGGTTTTTGTACAATTGCATTTTCTTATCTCTCTCCCTTTACTTGGCAATTTTTACACTTAATATTTCCACAGTTCACCCTGATTTTATATCATATACACTTAACAAATTCTAAATTTAATATATATTAATCCCACCATCCAAAAGAGGCAAGGAGCTTAGAAAATTACATGTGTTTGAATTCCCTCCCTGCCTATGTTAGTGGTTTTTTAAAAAAAGTTTTATATGTTGGTAAACATTTAATTTGTTCATTTTTTATATGTGGTGCTGAGAATTAAACCCAGTGCCTCACACATGCTAGGCAAGCGCTCTACCACTGAGCCACAACCCCAGTCCCATAGTAGTGAAGTTTTCAAAATTCATTTTTCGCTCATTCATTTGACATTGTTGTTATTTATATAGATAGCTTTGCTTAAACTATGTAAGTTCTTCATCTGTGAGGCTTATTATTTATTTTGTCTTCTTGCACTAGAATGTAAACTCCCAAAATACAGAATTTTATTTGCTTAGAACTCTATCCAGTATATTGTTGATACACATTGCTCATTTTAAAGAAAAACACACATTTACCTAAATGTTTACCTGTTTCTTGGTTTATTATTTTCTTTTTCCTGCTACATTTCTGAGGTACCCTTCCATCCTTAAATGTATCCCTTTTAAGTTTGCCATGCTTATTTGTTCATGATTGAAGCTTTTTTATTTCTAGAAATAAACTTGTCTTGCCCTATTTATGGAAGTCCTAAGTCTAATTTGATAGTCTCCTCTTCTCCTGACCACACACCTAGAAGGTAGTTTTTCACTGTCCTCTGGTTTCCATTGATTTTATGCAGATATCTGTTAATGATTTAATCACCTGTCATGGTAGCTGATCTGGATATTTTTACTGAGATGTCTATTTGTGGATTTGTTTTTCTTTCTCTCTCTTTGTTCCCTCCCTCTCACTTCCTTCTGTCTTCACTCCAGGCTGCCATCTCTTCCTATTTCTCTCCCTCAAAATTTTCTTTTTGTCTGCTGTTATTTATGTATATAACTATTTCTGTTTTCATCATTTCTGGATTTTGAGATATTTTCTCTTTAAATATAATTTCTACTCTATTCATTTTCTCCAGTTCTATCAACATATACACTCCTCCTCATTCTAAGGTCTATTTTTCTTTAAGTCTCCATTCTTTCTTCTCTTTGCAGTATTCTGATGAATTCTTTAGATTGGCTATCTTATTCATTCCCCACCCCAAGAGTGTGTAACTTGAGTTTTGACATATTGTTTTACATTTTTTCAAATCGTATTTTTCTAATCTGTACTTTGTCATTGATAAAAATCCCTGCTTATTAGCTCATTTTTGTGATTTTTTTATTCCCTCCTTTTCCATAATTTACATATTGTACATTATAATTTGGTATCTTAAGAAATTATGGGTCAAAATCTATTTTTATTTTTAAAAATTTTCTGATTCTTACCCATATAGCTTAACTATTTAGGTTTAATCTTAGATTTTCAATGATTTTCATTCATGGAAATCATGAGGACCTGTCTAGGAATGATTTACTGTGAAGAGATTTTTTTTTATTCTAGATCCATGAGGGATCTAGAATAAAAGGGACTATTTCCTTGGCAGCTCCCAGATTTAAAACAAATGTTTCAAGTACAGATTCTTCATTTTCTTAGTGCCTCAAAATTGGTCTCTAGAGCTCTGATATTGTCACATGGCCTCAGAATATCACTTTCTTCTTTTCGTTCAGTTTTCAGGTCTGTGTTCTAGTTTCTTAGCTTATGCTTACTTTTGTGTTTAGCATTGGCAATTGCCCTTCTGTGATGGTCAATCTTCAGTGTCAAGAGACTAAAGATACCCAGGTGCCTGAATATTTTTTTGCATATCAGTGAGAGTGTTTCCAGAAGAAATTGGCTTTGAATTAGTGGACTAAGAAAATCTGCCCTCTTCAACATTCATAGACATCAACCAGTCTATTGAAGTACAACAAAATGGCAGAGGAAGGTTGAATTTGTCCTCCCTTCTGGAGCCATGACTTTCATCTTTTCTTTTCTTCTGATGTTGGATCTACTACTACTTGGGCCTTGATACTCTGGGACTTAAATTAGTACCCTTCTTAGAAGTTTCTTAGGCTTTTGGGTCAAGAATGAATTACACCACTGGCTTTGTAACTACTTCAGTTTTCTGGTGGCATATTGTGGGGGTTTCAGCTCCATAATTTTGTGAACCAATACCCACAGAAATCTTCCTTATCCTTTTCTTTGAAAAATCTTAATATACCTTCCCTCCTGTGAGCTTAAACAAGTTTATTAAAAGTCCTTGAAAGGAACAGGGAATTCCTGATACAGCTTCTTAACAGCTTTCTATGTCTCCATTGATGTCTGTCTTCTATTCTTTCTTCCCTTTGCAGCAGATTTGCCTATTTACTAGAAATACCATTTTACTCAGTGCAGAGTGTTTTCTAGATAAAATTAAGAGCAAAAATCCTTAGCATGTTTACCTTATTCTTAATAATTTGGTTCCTAAAAATATTTCAGTATCATCCCTTACCACTCTAATCTACCTCTCCCTATTTCAATACACATAATTCCTTTCATGTTCTTAAATATGTCATATTGATTCTCACTTCTAGAGACATACTGTTCTATCTGCTTTTATTTGCCTCTATAAATCAGTCTATGGATTGCATTTGAATGTGTAGTCTAAGGTTTCCTTCAGTACACAGGGTACTCAGTAGACAAAATAATTACTATGATATGAAAATTTATAATATGATTATTTAAAAGTATGTTTCTTCATTTAATTCTTTTACTTTAAGTTTTAATGACTTAGTCACTTTTGCGTATAATAAATATACAGTGATATTATTAGATATATATTTTGCTTTAGTCATCTTTTTTACCACTGTGACTAAAATACCTGACCAGAACAACTATAAGAGGGGAAGTTTATTTGGGGATTCACGGTTTCAGAGGTCTCAATCCATTGACAGTAGATTCCATTCCTTGGGGCTCAAGGTGAGGCTGAACATCATGGAAGAAGAGTGTGGCAAAGGGAAGCTATTCATATGATGATCAGGAAGCAGAGAGAGAGGTCCACTTGCCAGCTACAGATATATACCCCAATGCCACAGCCTCCCAATTCCCAACTCCTCCAGACACACTCCAACTCCTCCAGACACACTCTGCTATTTCAGTTGCCACTCAGTTAATCCCTATCAGGGGGATTATTGATTATTAGTGATCCCTATTCACTGGTTGGGTTAAGACTCTCATAACCCAATCATTTCTCTTCTGAACCATCTTGCATTGTCTCACATTTGAACTTTTGGGAGACACTTCACATTCAAACCATAAAAACTGTTATGTGTAAATATTCATATATTTACATACACACAGATAAAAAGTACCTTCCTATCTACATACACATGCACACTTACGTGTACATACCCATACACATGCACACATACACAATGAACACGTGGACTATGGCACAATATATATGATTTTGGGGGCATTGTTGTATGATGTGAGTCATTATTTCAGCTGTTGGTAGTTTCAATTGTTAAAATGGTAAAAAATGGTTGATACACAAGCAGAAAAAGAAATTAACATCTTTAATTTTTCTCTAACTGATCTTCAGAAATTAACAAAAGGAAATTAAAGTTGCAAAGATCTAAACGTAGGAACTGGGTCCCTTTTTATGCATGACAATGAATGTCTCCTTAGGCTAAACCTACTAAAGCTGTCATCATGATGGTAATAGACCTACAATGAACCTTAAGAGCTTTCTTGGTTAATCTAATAGTAAAGAAGAGCTCTTCCTTACTGAGGGCATATGTGACAGCTCTTTGTTCTTGGCAGCTAGTGAATTTGCTCCTCCTTTTGCAGCAGGACAATAGAACTCCCATGAACAAGTGGTGCTGTTTTTGTTTTCTGTTCTCATTTTCTTCTTCCTCAGCTACATTATTTTGACCTGACAGTCAAATTGTAAGAGAGAGAGGGAGAGAGAGAGAGAGAGAGAGAGAGACACCATCGATGTGGCAGAAAAGGAATAGAAAGGCTAATGTTACCCTAAAGCACTATTGCAAACACAAAGAAAGCATAATTCCATGTCATGAGTATAACCTGGAATGACACACTCACATGAATTACCTCTTTGGGTTTTTGACAGAGGAGAACAGAAACTAGCTAATGAAGTCACTAGAGGCTTTGGGAGTTCATATCCTGAAAACATTCACATTATGACAGTGTCAGGACAGGTCAGTCTTACTGTTTCAACCACAATATGGAATATACTTGTGATTTCAAGGTAAAATTAGACTTTGAAAAATTATAGACTGAGATGTGTTTTGAGACCTTTATCATAACTTCCTTTTCTGAACATGTATTTGTTTGTGCTTTAATTTTAGCCTTGTCATAGTTTAGTGTGATAAACCATTAGCGTTAACATTGCTTTTGTTTTCTTCGAATAGAGGTTATGCATTGCTCAAAACACAATAAAATAAATATTTTTTGACTAAAATGAAATTAAATTCAAAAGACATCTGTAGATTTGACTAATTTAAATTCAGAATATAGATCTTGATTCAATACCTGTTAACAATTGATTTTAAGTTCCGTTGTCCTGAGTTCCACAACAAAGAGAGTGAAATGAGTTTTCGTTCCCAGTGTGTGAAAGACTGAAGAAGGTTTAGTCCTGAATATTGTTTCATTTGCAAGAAAGCAGAAAGGTACAAAAATATGTCCCTCATCATGTTATAAATATCTGTAATACTAACATGGAATTAACACAATATAGAATTAAAACTAAGTAATATTTCTATGAAATTTTAAACTTTAAAATGGATTCTATAAACTATTTCAAAATGAATAAGGTAGGCAGGACATATGTTATTGCAATCATTTTTATTGTAGATACGAGTAAATTTTCAAGACTATATTTCTAGTCAGGTAAGAAAGCGAAAGTCAAGTCTAGAACATTTGACTCCAAAATATTTGTCGATCATACTCAAAAAACATTGGTTTGGGTATTAAGTTATGTTCTCTGCGTTAAAGTGTAAACTTATTAAAATCCATTCACATCTTAAATAATAGTAATATATTCTTTAAAATAAAATCCTAAGAAAGAAGAAAGGGGGAAAAAAGAGAGGGAGAGAAGGAGAGAAAGAGAGGGACAAAGGAAAGAAGGAAGAAAATGAAATAAATGCAAATGATGAGAGATAAACAGAAAAGAGAAGAGAAAGACAGGACCAGAGCACTGATTAATTAGTACTTAATTAATTTATTTGTTTATTTATTTTGGTACAGGGAGTGAACCCAGGGACATGTAATCACTGAGTCACATCCCCAGCCTTCACATTTTTTCTTTTGAATTTGCAATGCTCCTGCCTCAGCCTCCCAAACTACTGGGATTATAGATGGGCACACCACTCCAGATAATCAGGACCTTTAATTGCAAGTGATAGACAGTTAACTCAAATTGGCTTAAGAGTATTGGGATTCTTCCAGAATGCAAACAAGGGTAAGAAAGTGAGTATCTAAAAGGACAGGAAGTGAGAGTTCTGTCAGGGCAACAGAAGTAGTCAGAAACCTAAGATTCTCTATCATGGCTTGATTTCTGCTTCAGTTCTCACATAATCTTCATTATGTCTTCAGAAAGTATAATTCATTATACTTTAGGGAGCATGGATACTGCAGTTCTGGTTTGTATTCTCAGAATTTTCTTATTAGAATAAAAAGGTACTATATTTATTAATTTTATTTTAAAAACTCCAGAGAGAGCAACTGACTTAATTAGGCCTCATGCTCACTCCTTTGTCTAATCATATTATTTAGTGGTAATGGAGATGGTTTGACTCATCTTGGCTCAAGTGAACATGACCTGGAAATAAAGAAACTTTATAATTTGTACCATGTAACTAGCATGAGTAGTAGAAGTAGCACCAAATTTGCCTCAGAGAATCTTGGTGTGAGTGAAGAAGCTACTCTAGAACAACTGTATGCAACACACAGAGGGGGCAAGGACCTTAGCATGTGACATACATTGTCCTAGACATTGAGGAATCAATATAAGGGCCATTGGGGAGATCTACAGGATTATAGAGAAGCTAAAGAAAACAGAGGTAATGGGAGAAAATGGTGGGAAGCAATTGAAAATAAATTCACTACTTACACAATCATTTCAAATGTCATACTGACTTTGAAAAATTGACTCAAAAGTAAAACAAAACAGAGAAGGCTTAGAGAAAAGGGGCTTGGGAAAGTCAGAGCACTGTGGGAGTTTCAGAATAGAAGGAATGTTTCTCCAAATGCTATAGATCATTTTAAGTAGAGATAGCAACAAAGAAGGTCAGAGGAGGGAAAGGAAAAACAGATAAATGTGCTGGTATTAAATAAAGGAAGGAATCAGACTGTAGGAGGAGATATGGTCAATGAAATATTGTCCTAGCATAGAGCCTTTCTCTCTCCCATCAGAGTGTCATAGTAAACAGAGCTTTGCTTTTGATTTAGAGTCCTGGACTGGAATCCTAAGTCTTTGACTTATTAGTCAATTGGTGCTAAAAAGATGCTTACCTTACTAATTTGTTTCCTCATTTCTACTATTAGATATTTTTTGGTAAAAGTTTGAAAAATATGGTATACTCCATTACAAGAATCATAGTTCAACACATTATTGATTTTTAACAAAGATCGTGCTGCAGATCAGTGGGGAAACAATTGGGGATTTAAAAAGTAGAAGGAAGAAAAAAAGATATCACGCACTGACCTGATACCATCCACAAAACACAATTTCAGACAGATTAAATGCTTCATGTAAAAGATAAAGTCAAAATGATTTTTAGCATTTTTCATTACTTTGGGGGTAAAGATTTCTCTGACAAAATACCATATGAATAATCTATAATAATTCACTTAGAAGTTCTATTGAATTAAAACCAAGTGATTCCTTTTTTATTCAAAAGTTTAGATGACTCTTGTACACTTAAAGAGAAGACAGTAGCATATGTTGGTGTGGCTATGGACATAGGAACTCTCATGAAGATTGGTGTAGTGTGTCTCACCACCTACTTTGGAAAACAATTTGCATCCCCCAATGAAGAAAAAGTTATGAAGACCCTATGAACAGGGGGTAAATTCCAGGAAAACTTGTGCAAAGTTTCATCAAGATATATGTGCAAAAATGTTCAGATTGGCATTTTTCATAATTCCTGAAAGTCAGAAAAAATCAAAATGTTTAAACACAAAAAAGAAATATAAGATATTGGATAATTTTTACAAATAAAAATTACTAAATTGTTCCTATATACCACAAAGGTGAATCTTTTGAATAAAATGTTGAGCACAAGAAGCCAGACTTCTTAATAGAGATAAATATTATAATTTAAATTGTAAACATTTTTCTTTTAATTTAAATGAGTTTTATTTCCTGCATTTATTAAATGAGAAAAAATATTACCTATTTTCTATTTCTTTAAAGGTTTTTGTGATTTGATCTGAGGTTCATAAACCACAACAGAAGCTCAATAATTGAAATGTCATGATCACTTTTCTTTAATTTAATAAATCTTCCTTTCTTTTTCTTTTTTTTATTATTTTTTTTTTTATTTTTACAGACTTCATTTTGATTGAGAAAAGCTTACCTATTTTATTTGGGCATATGTAAATATAAAGTAAAAACCCAATTTTGGTAAGAAAAGGGCACACAAGGGATTCTAAGAGCTGGAAATATTTTTTTTTTTTCTGATTAGTGAAAAATCTGGCTCAATTTATCTTTTTTACAAAGGACCCCACGTGATGTTTTATATAATTTCAAATTAAAGGCCTTCCTGTATTAAGGTGTTTCTATCTTTCATATTCATATCTGCATTGCTCATTCCCTACTTTTGACTTCTGTATGAACTCTTCACTGAACTTTTTGGAACAAGTTTCTCTTGTCTTCCAAATTCTGGTGGATTTGATGAATTCCATCAAGAATGAGGGTAAACGAAGGATACCTTTTCCTCCATCTTCCTTGGATCACAAGCTCCTAATATGCAGTCCTCCCAAAAAAGTTTATCTAGTTTCCCACCTTCTGATTGACTGCAGTTTCCTTCCTTTACCACTGGAAGCAATAATGGCACACTCTGTTTTCAGCTCTTTTATTGACTCATTCCTTGCTGGTTTTCCTTAATCCTTCACAAACCATTAAAAATAGACCATGTACTCTTGTACTCAATATTGCATTTGAATATGGCATCTGTTTCCTGTCAGACAATTTCCCTACTGATACAATACTTTTTTCCTTCTTCATGATCCAATAAAAATGGAAACAGAATTTCTAATCACTTTAGGTGAAATTCCATATTCTCATAACACACATTGGGCAATGTCTTATGATTAAGCAATCAAATCGTTCCCCTGTTGGGTTTTATATTATTTATAAGATCATGTAGCTCTAGACAGCAGGGCCATCCAATGATTCTGTCTCACACCACATTTTGTTTATGACAGCGTAGTCAATAAATATTTTCAAAGTGTTCTGTTCCTATCTTTAATCAGGTTATAAGTTGTCTAAGTCTTCAATAGCATTTGATAGTGTACAAAATAGTACCAAATGTAGGAGCTCAGCAGACACTGTTGAATATTAATATATGAATATTAATATATTGTGTTGTGTATTAATATATGGTATGGTTATATATTGTTTGGTTAGGCAAGTGAGGTTTATGTTTGTGATAAGTTTAAAAATTTTCTCAAGTCTATCAATTAATAAGTGACTTGTAAAATTGTCCTTTATGATTTTCTCATAGGTATTATTATTTATAGACATTTTCATATTGTAACAGAATAATACTAATAGCATCTCCCATAAGCTATAATAAGAAGAAAACTATATGAAATAATAGAAATGTGTATATAGCTTAAATATTTGTTGTGAAAATAAAATTATATTTCCATTATTTTATCAGGATATAATCAGACAGCATCTAGTTGCATAAGCCCACATAATATCTAATATTGTGGCAGAGTAGAAATGGGTCTTTATTTTTACTATATTGAGTATTGAATAAAACTGCATGTTGGAACTTTAAATTAACTTTTAATGTTACTTTAATATGGCAGAATTTCTGCCAATCCAACCCCAAGGCAATATTTTTTAGCAGCTCTTTTTTTTCAGCTTTGTACTGGCATAAATGCACATTACTATGGGGAATTATTAGATGCAGTTCCAGTGTGTTCAATAGACCTTCTTTCCTACAATAAGACAACTAACAAAGACAAATAAAACTCACTGACTCTGCAGGTGATAGACCAGTAGCTATACCTGTAGGATGTAATTATTGCTACGATGTGGTGTTTATAATATGTTTATTTGATGTTTCTATTTTTCAAGATCACAAATTAATTTCTTAATGTCTGTGTCTTCAATTTTTTAAAGAACTTCCTTTGAATCATTGCAATCTATTACTTTCTACTGTGGCCACCTCCTCCTTTTCCACCATCTTCTGTCTTTATTGAAATAAGTCATAATAAAAAATTTTGAAGAATTTTTGTGCAAAACTTTACATTTGTACAAATAATTATAAAGAAATTACAGACTTCAATATCCTTATGCAAATGAGTATAATTTTTTTAAAAAATAATACAAGGTAATTTGAGATAAATTTTTTAAAGTTAGAAACTTGCCACAGTCTGTTTTTTGAAATTATGAACTCTACTTTAAAAATATCACTCTTAATTATGATTTATTCAAAATCTCCATGCATTGACTAACTTTTTAATCTGATTTTCTTTTGAAAATAGCTTTTCTCACCTCTTCTCCACCCCACGGTCAAAAAACAAAATTACAGTGAAGAAAGAAATCTCACATTCCTCCAACACAAGGACGGAACATTCTGATGAGTAGATTGAGTGAATGTCCCAAAGAATCATGGAACACCCAGGCATTCCTGTTGGGTCGGACACTGCACTACTATGTTGGCCTATGTATGCTGAAATTAGGTCTGAAGTGAAAGAGAGAAAAATGACAAATCAAATGGCTTTCAAACCTGTCGAAATCTGGAATTCTCTTTCATAACCCTTCTGACATGAAGGCACAGGGTATCACAATAAGGTGCTGCAATTATTTTTAAGTAACCATCAATAGGTATTTTCAAGTGTATGTTTAAAAAAAAATCCTAAAATAAGAATTTCAACATACTTAGCAAGGAAACACAAATGTCACTTTTTTTGGTGGGGGTCCCACTTGCTTATTTTTTTAAACTTCTAAAAAACCCAATTGCTTTTTTTAAGGTACTTCATTTTTCAATATCTTTTTTGCTTTAAAAAGGTTAATATGAGGCAAAATATTTGTTATATGTTGCATGAAAACACTACACAGAGTGATGAAGACTGTGAATAAATTCATGTCCTTTAAGAACAGAGCTCTATTAGTGCAAAAATGTTTCTTTTTCTTTGATTAACTGCTTTTAACTACCAATAAAGTGAAGTGAGACTTTATTAGGTTAAAAATTAGAATCAACTTTGCACACTTCAAAAAGAATATTAAATATTCCTATTTATATTATTGCAAAATATGTTATTAAATAAATATTCTAAGAATGAATAAGATATTATTCCTATTTCAGTATTTCTATAATGTTATCTATCTAACAATCAATCCTCAGATTATTTATGTAGCTAGTGACTTTGCCCTTGGGCCCCAAATTTAGACTCCTCACCTGGGAAATTTTTTTGGTCTTACCTAGATCAAAAATACCTATGTATCTCCTGACATCTGCTACATTGATTTCTCTGCTTCTGGGGGTCTACTGTCTAGGGCACCTCCATTCTTTTTTCCTCCCAAAGGAGCGTTAGGTCTTCTTTCCATAGTGGTTGGGCAGGTTCCCTAAAGGTAAGCAGAAACGTGCCTCACAGCTTGAAGCATCTTGAGGGATAAACTCAGAACTTATATATTGTCACATTCCCACATTCTGTTGACCAAAGAAAGATTTAAAAGTTGGCACATGTGTTCTATCCCTTAAGGGGAAAAGATACAACATTTTTACATTTCTTACTAGGACATACCTGGTGGGATGGGAAAATCTGAGGGCTACTTCATAATCAAAGTATCACACCATATTATGACAAATTGAAGACCTTTAAAATAGCTTCTTCATTTAATTGTACAAAAGAGGTAGTAGAACACCCAACTCCCCTTCTTCCTGGATAGAAACTAGACTATACAATGAAAACTAGCCCAATTTTCAATAAACGTAGTATGATCACATGATTGGGTTCTAGCTAGTGAAATCTGAGCAGCAATGTATGTGCTGGGCTATGTGAATCTTTCACGTGTGATTATCTATTCTTGGTTTCTATCTGCAGCCTGATGAATGATCCTAAGCCATAGCTTAGGAAAATATAGAGCCCAAATATGAATATTCCCTAAACATCTGCAGAAAACTGTCCATATAACAACAAGGAAGCAGGACTGCACCTGATGGGAGAACATGTTTTTTTATGTGAATCCATTGAGATTTGGAGTTGATAGGTTATGTCAGCTAATAGCTATCAGAAGTTATGTAAATTCATTATAAACAAATATTGTTTGTATATTATTTTTAAAAATATTTATTGGTCTCAGTTTTAAATGGCTCTCTTCCTAGCCACTAGAATAATTATTTAAATAATTAGTATGAGAAGAATAGCTACATTTGGAAATCCTTCAAAACTTAGTGTTAAAGAAAATAAATGCAGTTTACTAGTCAAGACACTTGTTTCTGTGTACCAGAGTTGATGAGACATTTCATTTTGATTTGTTATGTTGATTTATTTTGTCTTAAAATTAACAACTGTCTTCTGCTTTGTTTCTCAGTTATTTACTGGTCATAAATCAAATATTAAGGTACTCTTACTGGTTCTCAACTTTTTCCTTATCTATAAAAATAATGGAAAAGAAAAACCACAAAGGGATGTGTGCTGTACATGTTCCTGCTTCCTGGAGAGAAAAAGTAATTCAACAGAATAATGGAAGCCATTGATAAAATAACAATTAAGTATTAACCGTTTTTATTAAATGTTAAAATTAAAACATCAAGTGATTCCCCTAAAACAGCACAAGCATAATCAATTTCATAAATATGTATACTGAAAGTTTAACTCACAGCTATCTGATAGAATCTAGAGGCATTATCTGTAATTCTTGATATGAAGAATTTCCACTCTGAGTCATTACCTACAAATAAAAAACAATAATAATAAAAATTGTACCAAAAATATCTTTGGTTCACAGTTTGATTTTCTTGTGTCCCTGTTTACATTTAACCTATGTATTAAAGGTTGGTCTGGGGAAAATATTTCATGTTATATTTTAATTTTAAATAAATTTAGTGATCAAATGTATTTATTTCCTTTTCACATCTGAAGGTATTAACAAAGTAACTTCAATTTCAAGGCTGAATATAAAGTCTTTCACTGGAAAAATACTGTCATCTTTCATAATTTACCTATTGTACCATATATTCATTAGATACATTTTTTTAAATATCTAGGTATCAATGTCTATTGTTTGTGATAAGTTCAACTGACGAATGCATGGAGCAATTTAAAATGTTTCTTTTGTGTTCCCTTTATAAAAGTCCAATGCCATTGGCTCTTGTGAATAGAAGTATAATAGGATTTACTGAAAATGAATTCAGTGAGTATACCCCAATTATATTTGAATTGCAATCACTCTTTGGATACAAGTGCTATCATTTAAGGGACTATTTTTCAGAAATTCATCATGTTTTATCTAAACTGGCTGAATCATATTTTATGTCTATATTAGTCATGGTTCTCTAGAGGAACAGAATCAACAGGAAGTATGGCTATAGAAAGGGAATTTACTAGGTTGGCTTGCACATCCAGAAGCTGAATAGTACACAATGGCCATCTGGAGAGCTGGAAGAACCAGCAGCTGCACAGTTCAAAGGGCAAAAGCCCCAGAAAAAGAGAGATCAATAGTGCTACCCTAGCCAGAGAACAAAGTTTCTGGAACCTCCCTGGAGAATCACTGGCAGAGTCCACTTTGAAAGAGTGAACAGCTAAGAGTCCCATATTCTCAGCCAATTGAAGCAGCAATCAAGAACCCATTCAAGACAAGTTGAGTTTGCTTCTGCATCTGCTTACTTGTTCTTCCAATTTTTTATTTATTTATTTTTTATTATTAATATTTTTTATTTTTACAGACTTCATTTTGATTCATTGTACACATATGGGGTACAAATTTTCATTTATAAGGTTGTGCATGATGTACATTCATATCATTCTTGTTAATCACACATATACGTAGGGTAATGATGTCTGTCTTATTCCAACATTTTTTATACCCTCACCCCCTCCCCATCTTATTTTCTTCTGAATAATCTAATGATCCTCCATTCCTCTCTCACCCTACCCCCAACCAGATTCTATATCATCATCCACTTATCAGGGAAAACATTCTGCCCCTGTTTCTGTGGAATTGGCTTATTTCACTTAGCATAATAATCTCCAATTCCATCCATTTATCTGCAAATGCCATAATATTATTATTCTTTATGGCTGAGTAGTATTCCATTATGTATATATACCACATCTTCTTTATCCATTCATCTGTTGAAGGGTATCTAGGTTGGTTCCACAGTCTAGCTATTGTGACTTGAGCTGCTATAAACATTGATATGGCTATGTTACTGTTGTGTGCTAAATTTAGGTCCTCTGGGTATAAACCAACTCTAAGATTTCATCTTACTCCAATGAGAATGGCTTTTATCAAAAACACAAACAATAATGAATGTTGGCATGGCTGTAGGGGAAAAGGCACACTTTTACATTGCTGGTGGAGTGGCAAATTGGTACAGCCACTCTGGAAAACAGTGTGGAGTTTCCTCAGAAATCTTGGAATGGACCCACCTTTTGATCCAGTTATCCCACTCCCTGGTTTGTTCTTCCAATTTTTATTCCATCCAAGCCACCATCCTATTGGCCATTGCTGCCCATGTCAGGGAGGGATTCTACTTCTGTTCAATATCCCACATTCTAATCATTTCTAGATATGCCCTCCTTGACACAGACAGAAGCCTCTTAATCATTTGCATCTCTTAATCCAATCAAGTTGACAATTCAAATTAGCCAGTACAATGTCATAAGATTTAGACCTTGATTTCACCCTACTTCTAACTGAAAATATGTAGGAGTTTTTGTGACAGTGAACTTTGGTGTGGAAGTTTTTCTGATTTTCTAATCTTGAAACCAAGTTTTCTTTAACTGTTCACCAAGTCTTTTTAAAAAAAATCATTTTTAGAATAGTTCTATATTTACAAAAAACTTAGATGTTAAAGTTCCTGTATATCTTTCATTCAGCTTTTCCTATTAGTAAAATCTTAATTCAGTATGACACATTTGTCACCAGACTAATTAATGAACCAAATAAATCCCATTATTAAATTCCATAATGAGTTTATTTTTGCATATTTTTATATAATCTTTTTTTGGTTCCAGAATCCCATATTACCTTTAGTCCTGTTTCCCTAGACTCCTCTTGGCAATGACAGCTTTTCAGATCTTCCTTGATTTCAATGAGCAAATGTTTCGTAGATGGTACCTCAGTTGGCATTTACCTGATGCTTACCTTCAAGATGAGGTTGAAATTGAGTTTTGAAGAGGAGCATCACAGAGGTAAAATGCCATTTTTATCACATATACCATGCTGTGTGTTCTATAACTCATCACTTTGGATGCTGATCGATCACATATCTGAGTCAGTGTTTTTTGAGTTTTCTCTAAAGTTAAGTTATCCCCTAAGACTATACTGTGTTTAAGGAAATCACTATGCATAATCTGCTAAAGTTACTTTTAATTAATTTTTAAAATGCAGATACTTTTTGAAAATTATTCTAAGTAGCAGAAGTATATTTATTTCCTATTCTGATTTTATTTAGGCCTTTGTCTAACATATTACTTACATTAATATGTATCTATTATAGTGATAGTGACAAGTTATGTCTACATTAATTGATGACAGTACATAAAAAACAAACAAGATTATTGGTTTGATTTCATAAACTTTAGGGGTCTTGTTAAGGAAGATGATGCCTGCACCAATATGTGGAATGCTTATACTATGGTTTCTTCTATACTATAAAGTTTCTGCTCTAATTTTTATGTTTTTGATCTACTTTGTTTTTACTTGGGTGGGGTGAGAGATAAGGGTCTAGTTTCATTCTTCTATATATGGATAATCAGTTTTCCCAACAACATTTTGAAAAAGACTGTCTTTTCTCTAGCATATATTTTTGGCACTTTTGTCAAGTATCAGATGGCTGTAAGTATATGGATTGGTCTCAGTGTCTTCCATTCCATTCCAATGGTCTTCATGTCTAATTTGAAGACAATACCATGTTTTTGTTACTATAGCTCTATAGTCTAATTTGAGGCTCATTATTGTGATGCCTCCACCATCACTCTTCCTGCTCAGAATTGTTTTGGTTGTTCTGTATTTCTTATTCTTTCAAATGAATTTAAGGAATATGTTTTCAAGTTGTTTGAAGAATGTCATAGATATTTGAATGGGAATTGCATTGAATCTGTATAGTGATTTTGGTAATATGACCATTTTGACAATATTAATTCTGCCTATCCAAGAACATTTTTCCATCTTCTAAGATCTTCTTCAATTTCTTTTTTCAGTATTCTATAATTTTCATTGTATGTATCTTTTATCTTGGTTATATTTATACCTAATAATTTTTTGAGGATATTATGAATAGAATGGTTTTCCTGATTTCTTCCTCAGTAGAATCACTGTAGCAATATAAGGAACCTAATGATTTATTAATGTTGATCTTATATCCTGCTACTTTGCTGAATTCCTTTATCCATTCTAAAAGTGTTCTGGAGGAGTTTTTTTGGTCTTCAAGATAGAGAACGATGCCATCAGTGAACAGTGATGTTTTGACTTCTTTTTTTAATATTTGTATCCCTTTAATTTCCTTCTCTTGCCTGATTGCTCCAGCTAGAGTTTGAGAACTACATTGAATAGAATTGATGAGGGTGGAGCTCAAGAAATAAAACCAAGAATCAATACATGGAAGCTATCAAAATAAAATGCTTCTTCTTAGCAATGGGAATGATCAAGAGTATGAAGAGAGAGTCTGTTGGCTAGAAAAAAATCTTTGCCAGCTACTCCTCTTACAGGGGATTAATAGGCAGAATATATTTAAAAAAAAAAACTCTAAAAGGTTAACACTAAAAAAAAGAAAAAAATCAATCAATGGGCAAAATAACCAAACAGACATTTCTCAAAAGAAACACAAATGGTGAAAAAAATATATGAAAAAAACAATGTTCAACATCCCTGGAAGTAATGCAAATACCATTCAAAACTACACTGAGATTTTATTTCACTTCATTCAGAATGACAGTTATCAAGACTACAAGTAACAAATGTTGGCATGGATGTGGGGGAAATGTTACACTTACACATTATTGGTGGATTTGGAAATTAGTGCAACCACTGTGGAAAACAGTGAGGGAATTCTTCAAAAAATTGAGAATGGAATCACCATATTACTCAGCTATCCCATTCCTTGGCATTTATCCAAAGGAACTAAAATCAGCATACTCTAGTAATACTATAGTAGTACAGTGATATAGTAACATAATAATTACATAATATAGTAATTCTATAGTAGCATAATAATACAGCAATAATGTATTACCCAGCTATCTAGCTCCTTGGAACTAAAATCAGCATATGATCATAATACAGCCACCTCAATATTTATAGCAGCACCATTCAGAATAGACAGCCTTGATGTTTGTTGATAGATGAATGGATTAAGAAATTGTGGTATATGTTCACAATGTTTTACTCAGTCATAAAAAGAATGAAATTGTGGCATTTACTGATAAATGGATGGAAATGGAGAGCATCATGTTAATGAAATAAGCCAGTCTCAGAAAATTAAGGGTCAAATATTTACTTGCATGTGTGGAAGCTAGAGTGAAATAAAGCAAAGAAGAAGGATAGGATAAGATATCATAAGGATATAGGGATGATCAAAAGAGTAGAAAAAGAAGATAGAATGGAAGAGAAGCGGGTTGGGAAGGGGGAGAAAATAAAATGATTTTGACAAAATCATGATATTTGCATATATAAATATGTCACAGTGAATTCCATCTTAATGTATATCTCTAAAGCACCAATTGAAATAAATAAAAAATGAGCCAAAGGAAGATCAATATAGTAGAGGAAGGAGAATGGGGGAGGGTGAAGAGGAGGAAAAATGGGAGAACTGAGACTAAATGGAGTGAATCAAATTTCATCCATGCATGAATTTGTCAAAATAAACTGTTATGTATAACCATAATTTTCTAATAAAAATTTAAAAACAAACAGGAAACATGCTTTGGAATACCCAGATAAATAGATAACCTGAAAGAAATAATTCTCTTGAAAGTTTATTTCTGGTAAAGAATATGACAGCAAAAGTTTGGGGTGTCAGGAATTATTGTCACTTTACTGAATTGAAGTTCTGTATTTGTTAGGGTGTCATATGTAGGACACAGGAGTAGAGCAATTACAAAAAACACTGATGTTTTGATATATTATGTATGCACTATTTAAGAAAGATACTATAAAGTCAATGATTTAGTTTTGTATAAAATGTCCTGCTCAAAGGCAAAGAAAATGGGATATGAACTGAGGAACCAGGGGAAAATATGGTGGCAGGTTTATTTAATTGATGTTAAGGTCCTTAACAAAAACAATATACAGTTCTTAAATTCACATTTTACCCATGGGTATGTGGGTATGTGTTTTTGTTTTGCATGAACTTTTAAAACAAACTATTTTATTAAACTGGGAGTTGAGGTCTATTTATGCTTTCAGTGAATTAATCAAAGATGTGTAAAAGTCAATGAGATTAAATGCTTAGGCTTTTCAGGAAGTTCTGGAGAAATGCAGTTTCCTTCTGATGGGATTGATAAACTAAAAGGCCCTTTGGCTGGAAATGCTGGTTGGCATCATTATCAACATTTGAAGACACTTTCTTAAAAGCTTTTTAGAGGAAAATAGGTAGAGAAATGGAGAAAGATATAACCCTTATTATGCCATTTTTGCACCTGATCCAAACCACCTCAGTTTTGTAACACTGAATATTCCCTATTTGATAAAATTGGTTTATAGAGAATTTCTTTCACTTGTGTCTGAAAATTTCTTATTACATATTGCACCAAATATTATTAGAATTATGATTGAGCAACTATATTCTCAAAAGAGGGGATAAATTCTGAGTGCTTATTTTAACAAGGGTACTAATTTCCTCATAAAATTAGATAGCTCTTGAATTAGAAGGAAATGTAGAGAAGAAAAGGTCAACAATTTTTTTAAGATTAAAAAAACTCAGAGTTTTTTAAGATGATGGAGTAGAGGAGGTCACATTTCTGGCTGCTTCATGGGGTGAAACCAAGAAAGCAGATAGGCAACTTCTCATCAATGTAGGTTTTAAAGAAAGAGACATTACTGGGAATTAATACTTGTCATTCGAAGCAGATTGGGGACTCAGGAAGTTGAGAGGTTGGAAAAAATAAAAGAAGAAAGAAACCCAGAACCACTGCTGCCACTGCTGCTAGTGGAGCCAACCAGATTGGCTCCTCCAGTGAACAAACTGAAGGGACAAGGGAATTAAAGGAACCTGCATTTTTAGGAGGCTTGAGGGCTTTCTGGGCACAGGGAAATTGGAGATCAAAGTCTTGTCTTGACTAACCTGAAAGGGATGCTGCACAGTATCTTTGTGCAGGAAAGAAAGGACATCTCTCCTAGCTGCCCAGGGAGGACAGAGGAAAAAAACATTTTGCAGCCACTATGGGGCCCAGCAGTTAGGGGAGCCAATTCCTGGCGAAATCAACATTGCTCAAAATATAAGCCTGGAAAACACATACCATATGACATAAAGTGTGCTTAAGTGACTAGGAGAAAATCAAATGTAGATATGGGTTTACGCAGGGGAATACTGGTTATGGGTTTACGCAGGGAAAACCCAAATACTGATATGGGTTTACGCAGGGAAAACCCACCAGACTCTCCTCTTTCTCCTCCAATCCAGATGTTTGTAGGACTAGCTGGGAGATATGTGCATTGCTGGTAACTCAAAGGGCAGTGGTGGGAGGGATTGTTTGGAGACTGAACCCAAGAGACCATGAAACACTGTGTCTGTGGGTAATGGAGGGGATTAAGGATTGACTCCACCACCTGAGTGTAACCAGGGGAGATATCCGGGTGAAATGGAAAATCAAATACAGGACGCACAAAAAACACCATAAAAAAACAGCAGGTCAGATTTTAGAAGGAAACTAAACGATCTCAGCTAGTTTCTCAATCAAGACCCTCAAAGCTAGGAGATCTAGGAATAACATATACCAAACTCTGAAAGAAAGTGGATGCCAACCAAGAATAGTATACCAGCAAAATTAAGAATCAGAATTGACAATAAAAAACACTTGGATGATAAACAAAAGTTTAAGAATTAACAACTAGAAAGTCTGCACTACAAATCATAATAAAATATTTCATGAAGATAAAATGAAAAATAAAAGTGAAATAAAGCAAATGGAGGAATTACATTAGAAGAATAGTCAATAAAATAAGAAGCTAATTCAAATTAAAAACCAGAAATAAATCAAAATGACAGGGAATAAAAATCATTTCTTAAAAATTACACTGAATGTCAATGGCTTAAATTCATCAATCAAAAGACATATACTGGTAGACTGGATTTAAAAACAAGACAAACTATATGGTGTCTCTAAGAGAGGCAACCCATAGGCACAGACATATATAGACTGAAGGTAAAAGGAAGGGAAAACAAAACAAGTCATTCACATAAATCTCAAAACCAAGAGGGATTAATATCATCATATCAGATCAGTGAACTTCAAGCCAAAGTTAATCAGAATGGACCAAGAAGGTCATTTCATACTCCTTAAGGAAATTATACATCAATAAGACATAATAATCATAAATATTTATGTTCCAAACAATTGAACATCTATGTACATCAGGCAAACCCTTCTCAAGTATCAAATAGATCACAACAAAATAACACTGGATGATTTTAACATACATCTGTCATCACTGGATAGATCCTCCAAAAAAAACAAATTAAAGAGCAATAGAAGAAAAAAATGCAAATAATAATTTAGACATAACAGACAGCTATAGAATATTTCATCCATCAATGTCTGAGTACATTTTCTTCTCAGCAGCACATGAATCTTTCTCTAAAATAGACCATCTCTTAGGCCAAAAGTATCTCTTAGCAAATACAAAAAATGTACTATCTTGCATTCTATCATATCATATCATAGTGGAATAAAATTAAAAATAAGTGTTATAATAAAAATAGAAGATGCTCCAACACCCAGATACTAAATAATGCACTATAAAATGACTAATGGATAGCTGAATAAATCAGGGGTGAAATTAAGAAAAATACTAAGAGGTAAATGAAAATAGTGACACAATATATCAAAGTAACTTGGACACTATGAAGGCAATTCTAAGAGGAAAGTTCATTACATAGAGCTCATTCTCTAAAAGTACAGAAAATCACTAAATAAATAACCTAATATTATATCTCAAAGTCTAAGAAAAAGAAGAATAAATGAATACCCAATGCAGTAGAAGATCAAGTCAATGAAATTGAAGCAATAATATTTCCCAAAATCAACAAAACAAAAAGTTGGTTCTTTGAAAACATAAACAACATTGATAAACACTTAGCTAAGCTAATGAAGAGAGAGAGAAAACTCAGTATAATAACCAATTCATGATGAAAAAGGAGTATCACGATGGACACTACTAATATACAGGCAATCATCACAAACTATTTTGAAAATTTATACTTTAATAAAATAGAAAATCTTGAAGAAATTAACAAATCCTAGATACTTATGACCTACCCAAACTGAATCCGGAGGACATGTATAATTTGAGAAGATCAACTTCAAGCAATGAAATTGAAGATGCCATCAAAAGCCTATCAATCAAGAAAACCCAGTATCAATGGATTCTCAGCTGAGTTATACAAGACTTCCAAAGGAGAACATTAGTCTTCCTCAAATTAGTTCACGAAATAGAAAAGGAGGGAATGTTCCAAATGCCTTCTATGAAGCTAGTATCACTCTGATACCAAACCAGACAGACACATCAAGAAAATGAAAATTAATGCTTACTAATATCCCTGATGTAAGTAGACATAAAATTTTTCAATAAAATTTTGGCAAATCACATAAAAAGTATTATAAATCAGTATACCATAATCAAGTGGGGTTCATCCTAGGGATGAAAGTTAGGTTTAACACATGGAAAAATAATTATAATTCTTCTTTTTTTTTTTTTTTTTGCAGTCCTGAGGATTGAACCCAGAGCCTTGTGCTTGCCAGGCAAGCAGTCTACCAACTGAACTATATCCCCAACCCAATAATTATAATTCTTTACATCAATAGACTTAAAGACAAGAATCATGATTATCTCAATAGATGCCAAAAAATTTTGAAAAATACACCACTCATTCATGTTCAAAACAATGGAAAAACTAGGGATAGGAGGAACATCCCTCAACATTGTAAAAACCGTATATGTTAAACTCAACGACAATATCATTCTAAATGGAAAAAAAATTGATGACATTTTCTCTAAAACCTCAAACAAGACAGGATATCCTGTTTCATCACTGCTATTCAACATAGTCATTGTAAGTTCTACCAGAGAAATTAGAAGAAAGAAATTAAATGAGTACAAATCAGAACAGAAGAGCTCAATCTATGCCTTTGCTGACAACATGATTCTATTTAGAAGACCTAAAGAACTCCACCTGAATAGTCTTCTAGAACTCTTAAACAAATTCAACAATGTAGCAGGATATAAAATTACACCCATAAATCAATTCTGTTCCTATATACCAAAGAGGAATCAGTGGAAAGAAATCTGGAAAACTATCCCATTTACCATATTCTCAAAAAAATTTTAAAAACTTGGAAATCAATCTAACAAAAGAGGTTAAAATCCTCTACAATGAAATCCACAGAACATGAAATTCATTTGGAAAAATGAGACCCAGAATAGCCAAAGCAATCCTTAGCAAGAAATGCAAAACAGGACACATCACAGTACCCGACCTTAAATTATACTACAGAGCTTTAGTCATGAAAGCAGAATGGTATTGGCCCCCAAACAGATATAAAAAACAATGGAACAGAATAAAAGACACAGAAACAAAAACCCACATAAATACTATCACATAAATCTCACATTAGACAAAGGTTCCATAAACATATATTGGAAAAAAAGATAGTCTCTTCAACAAATGGTGCTGGGAAAACTGGATATACAAATGTAGCACAATGAAATTTAACCCTGCATAAAACTATCTTTCACTCTGCATTAAACTCAATTCAAAGTGGATCAAGGAGCTAGGCATTAAATCAGAGACCCTGCAACTGATAGAGGAAAAAGTAGGCCCAAGTCTAGAACATGTTAGCTTAGGGACCAAATTCCTCAACAATTCCTACAGTACAATAACTTATATCAAGAATCAATAAATAGGAGAGTATCAAACTAAAAAGTTTCTTCTCAGAAAAGGAAGCAATCAAGAAGTGAAGAGACAGCCTACACAATGGGAGAAAATCTGTGCACCTGAACCTCAGATACAGCATTGATCTCCAGGATATAAAATGAACTCAAAAAATTTAGCACCCCAAAAACAATCAAATTAATAAATTGGCAAAGAAACTGATTACACTCTTCACAGTAGAAGAAATATGATCAGTCAACAAATATATGAGAGAATATTCAACATCACTAGCAATTAGAGAAATGCCAACTGAAACTACACTGAGACCCCATCTCAGAATGTGGCAGCCTCCATCTTGGGACTTTGGCCAGGGCCTAGAAGTCCATTGTCAAGGCACTTGCATGTTTGATTACACATGAAGTCTTCCTGCTAAGTGTGTTAATAGCCAACATCTTGCCACTTCTTCACATGGTCACTCTCGTGTGAATGCTTTCCTAATTGTAAATTCAAGCAACATTGAGACTTTGGGCCTGCCAGTCTAGTGCCCACCAGGTTTCCAAGGCCCACTTGGGCCAGCACTCCTTTGGCCCCAGCAGCAGCATGGCCCCTATTCCTTCCCAAGTACAGTATTCACCGATCCCTGGTCCCACAAGGTCCAGCACCCAACAGGGCACTCTGGCTTCCCAATCATCACATCAATAGACTTAAAGACAAAATCATATGATTATCTCAACAAATGTGGAAAATGCATTTGACAAAATATATCACCTTTTCATGTTCAAACCATTGGAAAAACTAGGGATAGTAAGAAAACACTTCAAAATTGTAAAAGTGATATATGCTAAATTCAAGGCCAACATCATTCTAAATGGGGAAAAATTGAAAGCATTCCCTCTAAAACTGGAACACCACTTCTATTCAATATCATGCTTAAAACACCAGCCAAAGGAAATAGAAGAAAGAAATTAAATGGATATGAATAGGAAAAAAGAACTCAAAGTATCACTTTTTACTGATGACAGGATTCTATATTTTGAAGTTTTAAAAAATTCCACCAGAAAATTTCTAGAACTAATAAACGAATTCAGCCAAGTATCAGGATATAAAATCAATACCCATAAATCAAATGCATTTCTACACATCAGTGGTGAATTCTCTGAAAGAGAAATTAGAAAAATTACCCCATTCACAATAGCCTCCAAAAATAAAAAATTTAGGAATCAATCTAACAAAAGAGGTGAAATACCTCTTCAATGAAAACTACATAAAACTAAATAAAGAAATTGAAGAAGACCTTAGAAGATAGAAAGATCTCTCATGCTCTTAGATAGGCAGAATCATTTTTGTCAAACCAGGCATACTACCAAAAGCATTATACAGATTTCATGCAATTCCTATTAAAATCCCAATCACATTCTCCATAGAACCAGAAAAAACAATCATGAAATTTATTTGGAAAAATAAAAGACCCAGAATAGCCAAAGCAATCCTTAGCAAGAAACAAAACAGGAGGCATCACAATATCAGACCTTGAATTATACTAAGAGCTGTAGTAACAACAACAGAATGGTATTAGCCCCAAGCAGACATGAAGACAATGGAACAGAATAAAAGACACAGAGAGAAACCCACATGAATATGGTTATTTCATACTAGACAAAGGCACCAAAAACATTCATTAGAGAAAGGATAGCCTATTCAACAAATGGTGCTGGGAAAAATGGAAATCCATATGTAGCAAAATGAAATTAAACCCTTATTTCTCACCCTGCACAAAAGTCAAGTCAAAGTGTATAAAAGACTTAAGCACTATAACAGACACCCTGCACCTAATAGAAGAAAAGTAGGCCCAAATCTTCACCATGTTGGCTTAGGATCTGACTTCCTTAACAAGACTCCTAAAGCACAAGAACTGAAATGAAGAATCAATAAATGGGCTGGATTTAAAGCAAAAAGCTTCTTATCAGCAAGGGAAACAATAACATGAAGAGAGAGCCTACAGATTGGGAGAAAATATTTCCTTACATGTACCTTAGATAAAGCATTAATATCCCAGATATATAAAGGGCTTAAAAAACTTAACACCAAAAAGCCCCCAAATAACCCAATCAATAATTGGACCAAGGAACTGAACAAACACCTCACAGAAGAAGAAAAGCAATTGATCAACAAATATGTGAGAAAATGTTCAACATCTCTGGTGGTTAGAGAAATACAAATCAACACAACTCTAAGATTGCATCTCATTCCAGTCAGAATGGAAATTATCAAGAATACAAGCAATAATAAGTGTTGTAGAGGATGTGGGGAACAAGGTATACTCATACATTGCTGATGGGAGTGCAAATTGGTGCAACCACTATGGAAAGCAGTATGGAGATTCCTCAGAAAACTTGGAGTGGAACCACCATTTGACCCAGCTATCACACTCCTTGGTTTATAGCCAAAGGACTTAAAATCAGCATACTACAGTGACATAGCCACATCAATTTTTATAGCAGTTCAATTCACAATATCTAAGCTAGAACCAATCTAGGTGCCCCTCAACAGGTGAATGAATAAAGAAGTTGTGGTATATATACACAATGGAATATTATTCAGCCATAAAGAAGAATGAAACAATGGAATTTGCTGATTAGTGTGGAGCTGGAAAATATCATGTTAAGCAAAATAAGCCAATCCCCCAAATCCAAAGGCCAAATGTTTTCTCTGATGTTTGGATGATGTTAATTCACAATAAATGGACCAGGGCAGCTAGGGAAGAATAGAGGTACTGTGGATTAGGCAGAGGGATATGGGTATAAGAATGATAGTAAAATAAATCAGACATTAATTCTCTATGTGCATATATGACTATGACCAGTGTGATCCTCCATCATGTACCACCAGAAGAATAAGAAATTATACTCCATATACTCCATTTATGTATGATATGTCAGAATGCATTCTATTCTCATGTATAACTAAATAGAACAACAACAACAAAAAAAATCTAAAATGAGATTTTTTCTCACTCCAGTCAGAATGAGAGTTATCAAGAATACAAATAACAATAATTGGAGAGGATGTGGGGGGAAAGGTACATTCATACATTGCTGGTGGAATAGCAAATTGGTGCAGTTCCACCAGAGTTCTGGAAAATAGTATGGAAACTGCTCAGAAAACAAGGAATGAAACCACCATTAGATCCAATTCTCACACTCCTTGGTCTATATGTATATCAAAGGACTTAAAATCTGCATTGTACGGACAATGATGCAGCCACATCAATATTTACAGTAGCTCAATTCACAATAGCTAAGATATGGAACTAACCTAGGAGGTGACCTTCAAAAGATGAATGGATAAAGAAAAGGTGAGTCCTTCTCTCTTTCTCTCTCTCTCTCTCAGTGGAGTATTACTTAGCCATAAAAAGAATGACTTTATGACTTTTGCTGGTAAATGGATGGATCTGGAGGCTCTCTTGCTAATAAATAAGTCAATCCCATTCTCTCTGAAATGTGGATGCTAAGATACATTAAAGGGGTTGGAAGAATAGAAGTTCATTGGATTAGACAAAGTGGAATGAAGAGAGGGGAAATGAAAATAGAAAAGACAGTAGAATGCACTGGGCATAACTGTCCTATGTTCATTTATGAATACACCACCAGTGAAACTCCACATCACTTACAACCACAAAAAAAACTCAAGTCAAAGTTATACTCCATGTATGTATTATTTGTCAAAATACCCTCTACTCTCATGTATATCTAAAAAGAACAAATAAGAACAAGAGGAAAAAAAGAAACTCAGATGTTGCATCTTTTATTTTGTTTCCATATATCTGATCAGTGGTAGATTGAGAACTTGCTTCCATGTTTTAAGTATTCATAAACATCTTATACCATATTTTAGTGACAGTACAAATCTATAGTATTCCAAAAAATTGTTAGTGGACTAAGCAGTATGACTTGTGGAGACCTACTTAATTTCAAGTGTGTGTAAATTATATCAGAAAAAGACTAAATATCGTGGGGAGTTAAATATTCAGAAAACCTAAAAGAATGATATAAATGATGGAGAAATGAAGAGATCATGGTGAGGTCTATTATTATTGTTATCATTCTTGAAAAGTAAAATATTGTGATAGTAGTTTCATGGTCAATTTCTTGCTGAGGTCTATGCAAATTTATTTTAGTGTTATTTCTTTAGTTATTGAAAATTCAGTTCTAGTGATTAAGAGAATTCCTGTAGTACACTATGTATATGTGTTTGTATTTGTGTGTATGTACTATGTTTAACAAAATGTGTACAACAGTGACCTTTTAGAAATTTTTTTCTATTTATTGTATATTGAGCTATATTTTCCAATACAAAAATTTTTTTAAAGAAATGTAGCAAGTTATCAATGGTTTCTCTATAGTCCTTGTGATATTTACCGTATTAAACTCCATGTTAAATTGTACTGTGCCTCATTATTCAATTTGTATTATGCCTAGTACTAGACTGAAGTATATAGTGATTTTGAAGATTTTGCCAATTTACACACCAAAAAATGGCATTTTGGCACACACTATTTCATTTATAACCTATTGCTTTCGCTTTGTCTTGTATACCTAATTTGAATATAATTGTCTTTAAAATAAAAAAGAAACTAATTTATCCTTTGACAATACACTTTTTTCTTCACAGTGATCATTGCTGGTACCTTTATTGAACTCTGACTAAATTAATTCAGTCTCTTGGAAGCTCTTTGATTTTTCATAAAAGTCCAGGATAGAAAACTTCTCCACTCACTGAAATATGATATCCTATAAGTACAAGCATGCTAATCTCCAAAAGGAAATGAGTTTCCTATTTGGAAACATAACAAACATAACAAATTCAATGAAATGAGGAAAATAAAGCTTAATACTTTAGGGCACAAATTTAATTTATTTTAGGTTTACTCAGCAGTGCTGTAATTCTATTGATGAAAGATGAAGCTCAACGTTGAAAATATAGTTAAGACAAATCAAATTGAGAAAACAATAACTCAAATGAAAAGGAGGAAAAGTGAAAAAAAATAGCCCTCCATTCTCTGTTTTTGATGGTTTCTTCATTAAAAGAAATGATTTTCAAACCTCAGAGTCTTTGGGGATTGTATTAAATATTCAGAAACATGGGCAGTATAAATGATTGGATTCAGTTTATTTTGATCAAAGCCTAGGAATCTTCACTTTGGACAAACATGCCAAGGAATTCAGATGGAGATGAATCAAATATTTTATTTGGCAAAACAAATCAATATAATCCATATATAAGCTCTGATTGAGTTGTGTAAATTATATATAGCTGTTTTCTAGCTTCCGAAAGAGAGAAAAGAGGCATTCAGGAAATAACTCTCCAACTGAACCTCAGTTCTGTGTCTTGATTTGCCATATCCCTCAATGGATACAAGAGGCAAGCAAATGAAAGAGAAAGAGAAGATGAGAGAGGCAGAGGGAGATTGTGTGTGTGTGTGTGTGTGTGTGTGTGTGAGTGTGTGAGAGAGAGAGAGAGAGAGAGAGAGAGAGAGAGAGAGAGAGAGAGAGAGAGAAGGGGAGTGGGTTTGTGAGAGAGAAGGTAAAAGGCACTTTTCACTTGAAAAACAGGGTGAAACATAAAATACCTTTTACTTGTCTTAGTGACTTCTAAGACTAAATCCCTTATAAATTGCAATTGTACTGTAATTGATTTCATTCTTAACAAAACATCAAATCCTCTTGGGGAAAAACAAAGGAAAGTGAGATTAGCTACAAAAACAGAAAAAAATTCTATTTCAATGATTAAAATTTATGCCTCAGGAATTAAGCAGGCTTGATGCTTTCCTGGATTTACAGCATTTCATTTGTTACTGCCATTAGCTTTAA
>JAJEJO010052456.1:0-79752 GCA_020662805.1 Glaucomys volans
CGCTCACTGCAGGGGAGGAAGAGGCAGGAGGACTGCAAGTTTCAGGCCAGAATGAGCATCTTAGGGAGACCCTCTCTCTAAGTAAAACCAAAAGAGCTGGGGATTTAGCTCGGTGGCAGAGCGCCCCTGGGTTCCAAGCAAGGACATCCAAATGCAGGCTGAATATTGGATGCCATTAGAAGGCTCCTGTCCGCTGTCTTCAGCAGGTGGTTGCTGCCCAGCGGCCCAGTCCAATGGCTCTGTTCTCAAGAGATGCGCAAAGGATTTAGGGCAAATGACAATGAAAGCGTCAGCGAGTGGGAAGGTAGGTGCAGTGGCTATTAGGGTTTGCTTTCGCCACTTTTTACTTGTTCTCTGTGTTTGAAGTGTCCCTAAGTCAAACTTCGGGCTGGACCTGGTGCTACGCACCTACAATCCCAGCTCCCGCAGGAGGCTGGGGCGGAAACCCTGCAGGCTGAGGCCATCCTGGGCGACTTAGCAAGACCTTATCTCAGAACAAGCTAAAAGGGCTGGGGGTGTAGCCGAGTGGGAGACCACTTGCCTATCACTGGGTCTGACCCCCAAATTGCAAGATAATAATAATAATGACGAATTGGGGAACATATTTAATTAGACAAGAGGGAACTCTCACGACATCTCTGTAAGCTATGAGAGCGAAGAATAGAGTGACCACCATCCCATTTAATACTAAGAGTAGTTTTGTGTCAATTATTCCCTTACTTTAAAAAAAGTTTAGGGACTGGGGTTGTGGCTCAGTGGTGGAGCACTTGCCTAGCATGTGTGAGGCACTGGGTTCGAGTCTCAGCACCACATAAATAAATAAAGGCATTGTCTCCATCTATAACTAAAAATATTTTTTAAAAAATTTAGTCACATAACATTAGTTTTACTTGTTTCTGAACTTTGTAAAACTAGAATCCTCAGTGTGTGTGCCTGAGTGTGTGTGTGTCTGTGTGCATGTGTGTTGTGGGGGCAGAAGCATGCTGGTCATGCTGGTCATGCTGGTCAGGTATGTTCCACTGGCCACACCCACAGCCTGGAGCCAGAGTATCTGCAACTCAGTGGACTTTCCAAGACTTGTCCACACCGGGTTACTGGTTATTCATTGTGAGATTCTGGAGTGTGCCAGATTCAGTCCTCCCCTTCCCATGGTTCAGGTGCATCACCTACCAGAGCAGCCCCATCCACACTCCAGGGTGCCAGACTCCCCTAGGTCCATGCCTTCCCACTGTCCCCTCGTGGGACAGTGAAAAATTCCAATCCTCTCACACACTTTGAAGTTAGAATCTCAATTTCTAGAATCACAACTTTAGTAGCTGAGAAGGATATGATTTTGGCACATTGTAGGTCACAATATTGAAAATAAAGTAATGCCACCATCTTGTTTTTTCGAGATAGTCATTTTATTTCATTGTATTCCCTTTGTACTATACTTAATATTCTTCCTATTTTACAAGAAATATTGAGCAAAAAATTTCATCAGACACATAAGGTACAAATAGGCTTAATCTGATGGTTATGGCTAATAAGTATATATACAAATATACACATATACATTCCGCATGTGTGTGCACTCACGTGTGTGCACGTGTGCACACAGTGCTGGAGATGGAACCCAGGGCCTCAAGTATGTCGGCAAGCCGGGCGTGGTGGCGCACGCCTATAATCCAAGCGACTTGGGAGGCTGAGGCAGGAGGATCGCGAGTTCAAAGCCAGCCTCAGCAACTTAGCGAGGCCCTAAGCAACTCAGTGAGACCCTGTCTCTAAATAAAATACAAAATAGGGCTGGGGATGTGGCTCAGTGGCCGAATGTCCCTGAGTTCAATCCCTGTTAAAAAAAAAAAAAAAAAAAAGTGTGTCGGCAAGTGCGCCCCCCAGCCCATAAACACATTTCTGCTGCCACACTTCACAGTTAGCGTTCTTCTCCTCCTTCTCCTGCTCCTTTTCCTGGTTCTGGGGACTGAACCCAGGGTGCTCTCCCACCAAGCTACATCCCCAGCCTATTTTTATGTTTGTTTTATTTTGAGGCAGGGCTCACTAAGTTGCTGAGGCTGGCCTCGAACTTGGGATCCTCCTGCCTCAGCCTCCTGAGCACTGGAATCACAGGTGAGGTGTGCTGGGCTCCTGTTAACTCTCACAGCTCTGCAGGCTTGAACATCTCAAAACCTGCTTGATGAAACCCACGCACCATGCAAATTTGTTCCCATCATCATCCCATTGGAATCCCACGAGCCAGCTCTTCAACACTGGAACGTCTTCCATTAGCCCACTTTTTTCTTTGAAGCTGTTCTTTTGTTCCATTCGCCCCACAACACTTTATCCTAGTATTTGTTCCTTGAGAGCCACTTATTAATCACCTGTTCATATGGGGGAAGACGTATCTACTGTGAGTTTGGGGTTTATTTTAACCTCCCATGGTCTTGATGCGCTAATTTCCAAGCACTGTTGCTAAAGGTGCACGGCTGATAACTTCCTGATCCCTCCTCCAGGATGCTCCCATGGTGCTCGGGAAGCTCCCGCCTGGCAAGACCTGCCTGCCCGGGGAAGCTCAGGTGGTTGACTTTTCAACCCTGATGCTGGTGTGCCTCACACCAGCAGAGGGCTGACAGCCGAGGGCTTTCTACAGTCTGGAGCGAAGCACACAAGAAAAGATTTGGGCATGGAGAGGGGAAAGTAGGAGAATCACAACTTGTGAGAGGGGAAGTGGGAACAGAAAACAGGAGGATATTCAGAAGTTTGGCCAAATAGTTTCCTTGAAAGCCATCGGTTTCTCCTAACTCCTTGGAAAGTCACGTGCACACTCCCGTTTGAGACCACTGCTGTAGAAGGTGCATCTAAAGTAGAGTTGCCGTGTGGTGGGATTTGCATGACACGATATCAAAGCCAAATGTCTCATGGTCTGCCGTCCCACCAACTGCACATGAGGGTTCCAGGTGCATCTTCGCTGACACATGGTATTGTCAGGTTTTCTCAACCTGAGAGATGGAAACCATCATCGCATCATGGTGTTTAGTTGAGTTTCTCTGATTATAAATCAGGTTGAGAACATGTTCATAAATTTCCTTAACCCCTCGTGCTGCCTCCTCTGCGGATGCCTGTTTGTATACTGTCCCCACCGTTTCCTACTGATTAATCTGTTCCTCTGTCACTAGTAGCAGTTCTTCCTTTTTTTTTTTTTTTTTTTTTTTTTTTTTGCTGGGGATTGAACACCCAGGGCCCTCTACCAACTGAGCTATATCCCCAGCCCTCTTCTATTGATTTTAATACCAATTTCTTGCAAAGATTTTCTTCTAGTTTTTTCCTTTCTTGTTGATTTTTTGATGTTGTTGTTGTTGTTGTTTTTACTGTTTTCAGCCCTTGCGATGGTTCACACCTGTAATTCCAGTCACTTGGCAGCTGAGGCAGAAGGATCACAAGTTTGAGGTCAGTCTCAGCAACTTAATGAGGCCCAGTTTAAAAAAAAAACAAAAAAAAAACTTAAAAATAAAGTCAAAAGGGCTAGTGCACCTGGGTCTAATCTCCAGTACTGATTTTTTTAAAAAAGGCTTTCATTTGATGGAGTGGTTTCACATCATGTTCAAGATATCCTTTTCCCTAGAAAATTATTCTATATATTCTTTATTTTCTTCTAAAGCTTTAAAAAGTTCACCTTTTATATTGATGTCTTTAATCTATTTGTAATTAAATTGTGTGTGGTATGTGTGAGTTAGTTTCTTCCCTCCTTCCTTCCTTCCTTCCTTCCTTCCTTCCTTCCTTCCTTCCTTCCTTTCTTGGAGGAATATCCATTACCTCAGAAATATTTATTTAAATTTCTGTCATAAATCAAATACTCATATAACCTGGGAAATAAGTCCTGGGCTTTCCCTTTGGTTTAATTTTTCAATTTGTCCATTCTCATGTCAGATTTATGTCAATTTCTTTTTTTTAATTATTGAGTGGTATTTTTATATTTTCTGTTGTACACAAATGGAGCACAACTTTTCATTCCCTTCATGCCAATTTCTTAATCACCAGAACTTTGTGCGTCTTGATATCTTGTAGAATACTTGGTTCCTTCACATTATCTTCCTCTTCATTTATGTCAAAGCTATTTTGAACTCAAATTTTTCAAATATCCTCCTGGCATTTTGATTAGAACCATATTGAATCTTATAAAGCAGTTGGGGAATAATTGAAAGGTTTATGACATTGAATCTTCTAATAAGTATGGTGTCTCACTCGACTGAATCTGATGTTCTTTATGTCTCTAAAGGAATTTGTATAATTTTTCCTAGGCACCCTATATTTTTGTTTCTAAATGCATCTTTCAAAAATATGCTTTCAGGAGTTGGGGTTGTGGCTCGGTGGTCGAGCGTTTGCCTAGCATGCATGAGGCACTGGGTTCAATCCCTAGCACCACATTAAAAAAAAAAACTAAACTAAATAAACAAAATAAAGGTATTGTGTCCATCTACAACTAAAAATATTTTTTAAATATGCTTTCATTTTCCTATTGTCTATCTTGTTCTTCTTATTTATTTTTCTTGTTTTATTGCTTTGTCTAGGACCTTTAATTATAATTCTGAATAAAAGTAATAATTTTTATTTGTGTTTTTTTCTATTCTGTTTTTGATTGTAAGATTTATTGCTGCTCTTTAGCAAATATAAAATAAACTAAGAAAATATTTGCTCTACCACCTGAATGTGGATTTCTTGTCTCTCTCATTCACTGTTGCCTCCCCAATGTCTCAGAAATGATCTGGCTCTTGGTGGTTATGCCAAGAATACCTATTAAACAGATATACTTCTTCTAGCCACTGTATCATTTCAGGGTCTGGTGTTGCAAATTTTTGGTACTTTATTTTCGCTTGTGCCTCTTTGAGTCTGAACAATTTTATGTATGTTAGCAAATAAATCATATGCACTCCTCTGTTTGAACCCTTCCAGTGGCTTCCTATATCACATGAAATAAAATCCAAAATTCATCCCAGAGGTTCTCAGCATCTCTAAGATCAAATGCCCAGTAGCCTCTGTGAATCTGTGGACCTACCACCATCCTTTTGTGCATCCTTTAATGCCCTCACATTAGCTCAGGCCCATGGCTCTGCCTGGAATGCCATTGCCCAGATCTGCATGATTTGACACCCTCACATCTTCTGGAGGGCTACCCAATGGGCACCTTCTCAGCAGGTGGTCCTTGGCCACCCCATCTAAAATGGTACCCCCTCCTCCTTCCTCCTGACTGCTTTATTCTCCTTCCTGAGGCTTAGATGTCTCATGACCCCTGGCACTATTTCACATGCCATGTGTGGAATTGTTTATGTCACTCTCGCCTCAGAGACTACAAGCTCTGTCCCAGCCTGAAGAACGTCCAGAAAGTACCAGTGTCCATAAGTCATTGTGGGCTCAGGGGGTTCACCTTCCTTGTCCTGTGGATTGCCCACCATTCCCTTCCTGACACTCCCTTTTGTTTCCCGCTCTTTGGTAAGCACAGTAGAGCACCCACTTGGGTTTCTGACAAGTGCTTTCCCCCGTGGCTCCCACACACTTTCATCCCCGATGGTCTCGGTAATGGAGAGAAGCTTCGGTTTTCATGTAGCCAGCTTCGCTAGTCTTTCCTCGAGTCCTCCCCACTCAGCAGATAATGACTCAGCTAATCCTCTTACCCAGGTTGGAAGGTTTCCTGTAGTATCTTGCACTCTTTAATCCATCTATAATTGATCTGTGGGAAGGTGGGTGGTGAAGACCTGTTCCGTCCTCCCCCAATTAACCAGTTTTCCCAAATACCTTAGATGCAACCCTTCTTACTTTTCCACAAACTATCATCAATTGTCATATGCTCTGCAGCCTATTTCTGAGTCAATCAAGCTGTCATTTCAGAAGCCCCAGTCCTGCAGCTTTAAACTGGCCCAAGTTCAAGTCCTGGGTCTTCTGGGCCAGGGTCAGTGTCTGGGCCTCTGCTTTCCCATCTGTAAACTGTGAATGACAAAAACAGAGACTTATGACTTAATGCCATGTGCCTCCTAGGTTGAGTGATGTTCCATTAGTGAGCATCAGAGCTGGAGAGTGGCTGTCTCCCATGGGCGTTGGGTCTTTGTCCCCTGGAAGCCAGTGCCCTCCTCACCACACTTGCCTCACAAGTTCCTCACTGTGTTCAGCTGTCTCCTCTGCTGGATGTATCTCAGAGCCGTCTGGTCGTGTTTCAACCCCTGGGATTCCGACTGCGATGGCGTGCACTAGCAGATGAGCTTGGAAAGCCCTGTCACCTCCACAGCCCCTGGCCTCCCACCCAGCACATGCTGGATTCCCTCTCACTGCAGCCTCCATGGTTTCTCTGCTCCTGACGGTGGAAGGGGACTCAAGGGAGGACAGGGTGCAGTCTGCGTCTGATGGGGGGGTGCCAGTGAAGAGGGGCCCATCTTACTACATCATGGTGTCAAGACCCAGGCAGCCCAAGAACAATCATTCCAGTGCGAACACAGTCAGCTCAGGCCTCGGAAGCACAAGGGCGGATGTGCGAATTGTGCTAAAGCTGTGGGCTTCCACCTGGCCAAGGGCCTAATGACTCCACGCTGGACTATAACCCCCTCCCTTCCCCGGCTGCCAGGTGGCGGGCTGGGTGATGTGGAGTGGAGGAGTTACTATTATTTACTAATTATTATGGTAAGGACCTCCCCTTCCTTCCTCCTCTCATTGATTCATTCATCTTGAGAGTGGTCTCCAAGGCCCAAGGGACTGGGTGGATAGCAGGGCCAGTCAGCCCCTCAAGAGCTCTGGGCAGCCAGGTGGACTACCATGAAGGTCTTTATGCCCCCTTGACTTGCCAGAGGGTCCTAACTGCAAGGGTGTGGGACCATGAACCCCTTAAGGGCTATCCCAACCTTTGCAGAGAGGGGGGGTGTCTTGGGTAAGAGAGAGGGTCCCTGTGGTGGGGGTGGGTGGCCCAGCCCTGCAGCACTGCCCCGAATTCACATCACATCTGCATCCACCAACTCTGAAGCTCATCCAAGGGCTGTCTGAGATCCCCCAGCAGCTGCCCGACTCTGGCTGGCTGTGGTCACCAAGCTCAGGTGGGTGAAACTGCTCCATGGTTCTGAGGCAGGAAGAGGCTCACCAGGGGATGGCATCTGAGCAGAGACCAGTGCCTGCCAGGGCAGGAGGCCTCTGGCCAGGCTGCGCCCTAGGCATCCAGTGAGGATCAATGTGCTAGCTCAGGGCCATGGGGGCCCAGAGTGCCCTCCACTCAGGTACTGAGATGTCAGCCCCAGGCTGGTGGGGTGGATGCCTGCTCACCCCTCACCATGGCCCTGGCTCCCCTGCTGGGCATGCTTCTTGCCCATGCCACCTGAGAACACAAGGGGGCCTTGCCATGAGCCTCAGGGTACACTAGTGCCAAACGCTGGAACTCCCATCATCCTCCGCCTGAGTGCTGAGAGCATGAACCGCACCCAGGCACCTGTGGGTCCCTCTGCCTTGCTCAGTGCCAGCAGACATGTGCTCAGTGGGGGCAGTTGTGCCTCCTCAGAGGTCACATGACTGCGATGCACTCCAGCAGGCATGGACAGTCCCCTACCAAAGAGGACTGTGCTGCCCCTGGAACCACCAACCTTGGTGGAGAAGCTCTGCATGTGGTTGCACTGGGTAACTAAGGAGGCCCCTCATCTCGCCCGGGGGCTCCACCTTGCTGCCCAGATGCCTTGTGGAGGGACAGCAGTTAGAGGTAAGGAGGGACATCTCCTGACTTTACAAATGGGACTTTGCAAAATGAGCCTGGAAGACAAATCTGTCTTCACTCCGATTCATTAAGGAAAGTCCTTTATAAATCCCAAATTAACAATTTCTCATTTAAAGATAGGTGATTATCATTCTTTTTGGCAATTTATAGCTTTAAATTTCCTGAAATATGAAAATTACTGGGGGGAGACCTCAGCTGTGAGTATGGAGATCCACTTCAACATTACTGATAAACATTTAAAATGATCAATAATCTGAAGTTCAAATGTAATAATCACATACATACATATTAAATGGCTGCTTTGGTATCACATGAAGGTGGATATTCCAGATCCAGGTGGCACAACTCCCCATGTTACTGGAAAACCACATGATGAGTTTGGATAGATTTTTCCCAGCATGGAGATTCTCTGACTAGGGATGGCACTGAAATTCTTATTTTCATTTTACACTGCCACCTGATCTTTAAATCAGACTGCTCAGCAGCAAGACCGGTGAGTCTATGCAAAGGAGGAATTGTGTAGGTACTAGGAATGATGAAGGTCTCTCTCTGAAACAAGACTCCATTGCATTGTTCATAATTTACACATTCACTGTGACCTCCCCTGGGGGATAGAGCACAATGCTAGACCCAGGGACCCCCAACTTGGCATGTAAGGTATTAAAGCGGGTTGAAGGAAACTGGTATGTGGGTGGTTGAAGCCATTTGTTTTTCATAGGGAAATCCTGAGCTGAGATGGTCTTTGTGGGTTGAAGGGCAGAGTAGTCATCTGCTGAGACATCTCTTGGCACAATGGTCACTGGCCCACACAGCCACCCCACCTTGACCTCAGGCTGCTTCAGGACTGAAAGCACCAGGGACCTGAGACCGGTTGGGCAAGTGAGTCAAGAAGATGTCACTAATCGTATAACGTCTCCACACAGAGCAGAACTAAAGGGAATGGCCTTGAAAGGGAGCGAGAAGAGCCTCTGCACCGAGTAGGCAGAAGGTTCTCGCTGGAGAACTTGAACCACAGGCCGTGGGTTCTGAACAAGAGAAAGAGGGTATGCCTCCGTGAGGTTAGGGACAGAAACAGGCTAGTGTCCATGGGCACTCACTCCGTGCCCAGCACCAAGAGCTTCATCAGCCCAATGGGTGCTGATGGGGAGCCTGAGGCTCAGTGCCCAAGAATGGGAACCTCAGGGGTCCAAGACCACAACTTTGCCCCTTGGCCCCTCGCAGGCTGTTCTGGTGGCTAAGATGTTATCATGTGCTTCATCTGTATTCCAAACCTCCCCAGGAAGCAGGGCTCCTGGAGGTTGGCTGGGACCTCTGTGCCTGCTGGTCAGGCCAGCACCTCCACCCCCTCCACCATCAACAGCGTTCCAGCTCCCCAGTCCATCTCACCTCTCCACCCTTCCCACAGGCCACCTTCTGCCCTTGCACTGGACTCCAGGGAAGGAGCTGACCAGTGGCTTCGCCACAGAGCCCAAGGCTTGTGGGAGGGGCAGGCAGGCTTTGGGGCTCTCCAGGCTGGTTCTACCACAGGTGTGGGCTGCCCAAGTCCCCTGCCTCATCTGACTGCTACATCTGGGAAAGGGAGCCTCATCCTTACTGACTGCTGCTGTGAGATATGAGCAGGTAGGTAAGGTGCCCGGTCCAAAGCCCAGGAAGGTGGGGATAACCCTGGAAGCAGGAGGGTAGAGCCACCCAGTGTGGATTCTGACCGCCTGGATTGGACCGCCTGTGCTGGCCTGGAGGTCAGTGCAGGCTGGGGTGGGGTCCGCCCCTCCTTTCTTTCTTCCTTGGCCTGGCAGGTCTTGGCTTTTGTTATTCAGAGCCCTGATTGAGCTCCCTTCCTGGGGTCAGGCGGCCACTTCCAAACCCCCATGGTGTTCGGCTCTCTGCGGGTCCCGGCCAAGCCAGGTGCACCCGCTGAAGCCGGGTCGGGGGCCGGCAGAGGGGAAGGGCCGGGGGTGGGGGATCGGAGCTGGTCGGAGCCCGCCCGGGACGGCGCTGGCGGGCAGACTTAATAGGATCAGGTCAGTGTAATCCCATTTCAGCCATTGTCATTCAGGCGGCGGGAGCTCGAGCTGGGGGACCCGGCCCTTTAAGACAACGAGCGGCCACACCAGAGACGCACCGGCATGACAAAGGCCACAAGGGATCCAGTGGCGGGAAATAAAGAGATGAAGGCGTCGGGGGTGGGCGCCCGGCCTGCCCGCGCCCTGGCCGCGCTCCGGTGGGGGGCGCCCTCGCTGCGGCTCCGTTTCGGCCTCCGTCCCCGACGGCCTCCCCGGCTCTCCGGAGCTCTGCGCCACCCGCGCCGGGCCACCTGGCCTCCGCCTCTCCGTCGAGGCCCGCGAGAGGCTCGACGAGAACGGGAGCAGGTCCCCTCGCTGTCGGGCCGCTGCTGCCTGAGGCCAGCGTGTCGCGCAGCTCCGTGGCGGCACGTGGGAGTTCCCGGTGCCAGCTCCAGACAGAAAGTGTGTCTGGCCGCGGCGGGGACCGGTGGGCTTGGGGGAGGAACGGGACCCCAAACCTGTGTGTGTGGCGGGTGGGGGCTCGCGAAGAAGGCGGGGTTCAGGGGGGCGCGGAGCTGCCCGGAGGCCAGATGGGAGCGGGGACCAGGGGGACCAGAGAACAGAAGGTGTGCGGGTGCTCCGCGCGGAGGAGGTCGGGGTGTGCGTGGAGAGCTGGCGGCCGAGCGGAGGGGGACATGCGGGCTGGCAGTGGGAGGAACCCCAAGGACTCGGGGCGCCGCCGGGGAGGCTTTGTGCGGGGAGGGAGACCGGGTGAGAGGAAGCCCGCGGGTCAGCCCGCGCGCACGGACGCTCCACCCAGTAGGGCGCCTGGCAAGGCTTTGGACTCTGCCAGTGGGGCCGAGCTTGTCTCTGGATCCAGGAACGTGGAGACAGCGGTAGAAGCGGGAAGGGGGCTCTCACGCCACACTGATACGCCCACGTGCTCACACGCGCTCGCCGCGCACGCGGAGAGCTTGCACTCCCAAGCGCACCCACCACTCCCACCCCGCTTGCCACGGAGCCGGCTCCGTGGGGCGGGAGGCGCTCACGGGACCCTTGGGTCTCAGCGACAACACTTCCGCAGCTTTCGCTGCAGCAACACCCTGCACTGCCAGAAAGGACGAGATCGAGGACCCGCTGGAGCCATGACCAGCAAAGTCCCGGTGCCCTTGACGCCCCAGTTCAACAGGCGTAGATTGCGGGTCCTCGTGCAGCCCTCACGGTTTCGGGCCTGTTTCCACGACTTCCAACCATCAAACAAGCAGGCAGAGCAGGCTTAGCGCCTGCCAGACACCGCACCAACCAGACACCGCACCAACCAGGCAGGAGCCTGGCGCTGGCAGGAGAGAGGGCCCAGGTACTCGGTCTGCAGCTTGTTAAGGAGAAGGATTGCCTGACCTTTCCCCCAAAGCCACAGAGGGCGGAAGTCAGCTTAGGTCTCCCACTTCTAAACTGTTCAAATAGGCAATCAATTTTTATGATGTAATTTATAATTTATGCAGGTTGTCTTCATACATATGGTGTTGCTTTTGAGCATCGGGGTTTCAGGTGCTTTATTACTCTGACGGTATGATTTGCATTCATGTTCGGTTACCAAGATCATATTTCTCCTGTTTACACCATAAGGGCCCCGAAATGAAGATTGATGCTGCCTCCCTTTGTCCAGGCCATCCCTGTAGACCTCAGGCCTCCCCCCAGACCTTAGAGCTGAGCTACCCCAGAACCCTCCAAGCTGTGTGGGGAAGGGAGCTGCACCTCTCCAAGCCATCTGGAAGCTCTGGAGCACCAGAGGTCAGAGTAGGCCACCTGCTCTGTGTTCACTTGGGCTTCAGCTGAGGGTCTCCCAGTACAGAAGGAGGTGCATGTGCACAAGCCATAGGTGGGGGTGAGCAAGCAGGCCACTCTACATCATAACCCAAGTCCAGCAGGTGAAAGGAGAGGGCAACAAGCCCGAAGCAGCTGCCAGGGCTGCCAAATGTGCAGGCTACAGTTACTGAGGACAACCACAGGGATCTAGGAGGGCCCTGGGGCACTCAGTGGGGACACAGTCCCCAAGCTGGAAGCCATATGTCCTCCAGGCTTTCATGCACCCCCTGACAAGGAGGGCAGCATGCAGCTCTGCTCTGACCAGGCCCTGGCCTGGAGGGGTCAGCCTCAGTGGGCCTGTGCCAGGCTTGGCAGAACCAGCTGAAATGATTGGCTCAATTAGGCTGAATCAAGCAGAAACAAGGGGGACAAGCCCTGACCCTCAGGGAAAGGACATCTTGGAAGGCAGTTCCTGCAAACAACCACACTGTCAGTATGGTTCTGGGAAGCAAATCCCAGCTGGAGATGGCCTGAAAGACACCCCCCCCCCGCCCGCCAACCCTCATTTAGTTAAAAAGGTGCCTGTGGAAGAACCATCCTGGGAACTGAAGAGTACGAGGCAGGGGCTGGGTGCACAGCATGCACCAAGTCTTGAAAATTCCAGTGTAGGTTGGGTTTGGAGAAGATGGCTTCAGTTGCAGGGTGACAGTCTCCAAAGGTAGCTAGAGGAGGAGGCTGCTCTAGGCTCAGGACTGAAAAGATCTGGCTCCAGCCTTTCCAAAGGGGTGGAGGTGCCTGGCTCCCTGAGAGCAAAGCTCCCGGGGGAATGAGGACTGGGGGCCAGGGTCAGATGGCTGTTCCTTTGGCCCCCTTGGGCCTCTGCCTGGGTCAGTGGACCCAGGCTGCAGGCAGTCCCAGGCATCCCACTGCACAGCTGGGGGCGCAGGTCCACGGTGCTCTCAAGCGTAATTATTTGATCTGCAGATGTAAGTGGAATTTATTGTAACAACAAATATAGTGATGTCAAAACCCAACCTTGGATTAAAGCCGGCAGCCAAAGGGGAAGTGTATTAATTTCCAACAGCATCTCAGGCCAGAGCCTATTAGAACAAGCTATTCTTCAGGCCCCCCCATCAGAATTAATCATTGGGAGTTAATTTGAAGCTCAGACAAGTTGCTGTTAATTTAGTGCAGGGAGGACGGGATGGAATAAAAAGCTGAGGTGCTGGCCGAGCCTCGTGGGTCTCATTAATCAGCCAGCTGAGACGGCCTGGCTTGATTACAATTTGCAAAAAAATTCATTAGGGCCCGGGCGATTGACAATTTTTCTCTCTGCCTGTGATGTGACTCATTAGGCAGCCAAATGAAAGCCATGATGACGGCCATGATGACAGCGGCCATCAAGCGCCGCTTGTTTATCTTCCTCCCCTCGGCCTGTCTCCAGGGCCTCTGACTCGCGCTGGGCTCTCTGGGCCTATGGAGCTCAGAGGGTGGGAGGGGAGGAGGACGGCGTCCTGAAAGGGCAGGAGGGCCTGCGGTGACTCCATGATTGTCCCCTCCTGGTTCTTCCAAAGTGCAAGAAGTGTGGCTGGGGATGAGTGGGAAGCTTGGGACCCGGAATGGGGCTCCCTGAAGGCGGTCTCCTACTCCTAGGGGGCTTCACTTTGCCGTGGGGTTGCGGAGCAAAGGTCGCCGCCTGCCATCTTTGCCATGGGCTTTTGGAGAAGGACTAGTAGGGTTTATGGGGTTCGGTGGAAGGGCAGGTGGGGGCACTCTAGGATCTGCAGGAAGTGCTGGACTCTCAATGTCCAGGATCTCTCTCCCAGACCCCGAGTGTCACTGGGGACGGGAGTCCACACATTCCTCTTGTCCTCAGGCTGCACTTTGCAGCCACTAGCCTTAGTCCCTTGGGGCGGATATTTGGCCCCAGGATAAACTACCCAAGAAGTCCAGGGGTATGTACGTGGGGGGAGGAAAGGACGCTGTCCCTGGGCATCTCAAATGTCGCAGCAGCAGTGGGCGGCCAGTGGAGACCTGCCCTAAGCAGACGGCGTCCATGGGCCACCAGGGCTGTGGGCGCAGGAGCAGCCCGGCCTGTGGACCAGTCGTCGGGCGCCAGCTTCTCCTAGGCGGGAGCTGCCACAGTTCTCCACACCTGGAGGAGCCGCCTGGGGCCCTCGGAGGACCCGCCGGTCCGATTTATTGTGCTCAAAACCCAATCCCAGGCCATTTTCCGCCACCGGAAATGTTCGAAAGGCGGCGGGAAATCGTGACTTGGTCGCTCCAGGCTTTCATCACCCTGAGCCTGAAGTTCGGGCGGCGGCCTCGGTCCCCGACGGTGACGGTTGTGAGCCGTATTAATTCAGTCAATATTAGTATTGACCCATGTCGCCGCGTCTTAGGCTGAGAAGCAGCAAGTGCCGGCCGCTGCTCTGCAACCAGCTCCCCGGCTCCCTTCCCCTCACTCGGGAGGCTGGGTGGCCGAAGCCACCGGCTTCTCTCGCTCTCGGGGCTGCTGGTTTGGTGGCTGAAGAGCTCTGGCGTCTCGACAACCCTCACGCGCGCTCTCCATGTTTCGGGGACACCGGGGCCTTTGCATCCCAGCCTCGGGCGGGCCCGGCGGCGCTGGTTCCTAGGAGAGCCTCGGGGTGCGGAAGGGGCCGGGGAGCGGGCGGCGCTCGGGGCGCCGCACCCGGCGAGGAGGTGCGGGTTGGGGGGCCGCCCCACCCAGGCGGGGAGGCGCCCCGCTCTCAGGCCCTGGCGGACGCAACTCCAGCTCTCCGCGGGCCGCGCCTCTTCCCCTTTTGTAGTGCTGACCGCGCGGTCGCCCTTGGGGTGGGGCGGTGGTCCGGACCCGCCCCCTCCGACCCCGCCCGGAGGGGAGGGTCCCCGCCTGCGGGAGCTCACCGCCCGCCTCCGCCCCCGAGCGGAGTGCTGCCGGGAAGCCGGGTTTGGCTTGCCGGGTTCCTGCTCCTGTCGGAAGATAACGCCTGAAGCCTGATTTATGGACCCTCGGCGCTGCTGGCGAGCAAGCAGCGCTGCTTTTCGGGACCGGGATGTTTAAGGAAACGCGTTTCTTCCCTGGCTGCCGTCGATTTAGAGCGACCGGAGTTTGTGCAAAGCCACCATCACCCACACTAGCTTTCCCTCTTCTAGGCACACTCTCCTCTGGCTGAAGTTTGCCAGCTCCCTAGGTATTGATTGGTCTGTGCAGAAGAGGACATGCTAAATATCTAAGGTGGAATTAGGTTTTCTGGATTTCATAATCCCATTGGAGCGCTTGCCCTCCAATTCAAGACCTGGTACGGTGCTGCATGAATCCCGCCCAGTCGGCCTGAGGACAGCTGGACCTGGGGGTTTAGCCAGTACTGGCCCCAGACCAGTTGCCCAGCCACACCCTTGCAGAGAGCCCTTGGAACAAATTCTGGACACATTTATGAGGCCCAGGGATAGATCTTTTTTCCTTGTTCCTTTTTATTATTCACAAGACTGAGATTGTTTAAATGGCATAACTTATAAGAAAATAAACTACATTGAAATAAATTAAACACATGGAGACGCGCTTCAGACATGGCTCAGATAGGATATGCAACCCCGAGAAAGAAAGCCAGGCAAAGCAAAGCAAAGCAAATTCCAGGCTGCCCAACAATCTGTGCTTTGCGGTCAACTCAAAAAGCCAGAATAGAAACAAAAATAAGTTTAAGCCCCAGTGTTTGTTCTTGTGTTTCATGTTTACCTTTGGAAAAGTATGGAAAGGTGGCTGCTAAGCACGGCAGGTTACAGCAGAGGGTTTGGTTTCTTCTGGAATGTGAGAGGAGAATATTACTAGGTAATTTGGTCCTATAACTTTCAAAATACTGCAGCTGAGATCCAGTCTATATAGATATCTATGTACAAAGTAGGATAGTATAATAAATATTTAGTGTATCTTCGGGTGTGGCTGTAGCCCCTTCAAAAGCAGTCTCTTAAGCCTGTTTAGTGAATATAATCTCGATTTGCTTGGGATGTCCACATCTGGGACGATTTTTAGTTTTGCTTCACACATAGTGGAGTCCACCATGGGTTCCCTCTGGTGCTGGGTCTTCTCCACAGCTGCCAGCCCTGGCTGGGCGCTCAGGGTCGGGCCTGCTCCAGCTGCTGATGCTGACTTCTAATAGCGAACCTGCTGACGTGGACAGGGATGGGGACGACAATCTTGGGGTTCCTGGAGGGCTCCCCTGTCTTGGAGTTAGCATTGCCCGCCTTCACCCTTTTCCACTTGGCTCGGCGGTTCTGGAACCAGATTTTCACCTGCACCTCGCTGAGTTTGAGGGCGTGGGCGATCTGCGAGCGCTCGGTCAGGGAGAGGTACTTTTTGCAGTGAAACTCCTTCTCCAGCTCCAGCAGCTGCTCGCTGGTGAAGGCAGTCCGCCGCCGCCGGTTCTTGCCGGTGGACGTGGTACTGCCCGCTGCACTGCCGCTCGGCGGGGTCTCCTCCAGCGCATGGCCTGGGTCTTCCTCCTTGTGAGCCGCCTGGCCAGTCAGATTGTCATCCGAGCTGTAGTCCACATCGCTCTCCAGCGAGAAGCTCTCCTCCTTGCCCTTCGGGTCGTCTTCCACTTTTGACTCGTCTTTCCCTTGCCCTCGGACAGCCCCGGCTGAAAGCAAAACCAAACGGCGTTTTATTACATTTCGCACACTGGCCTTCCCTTCCCCTTCCCACCGTCACTTGGCATCTCCCCCCTTTGCGGATTGTCTTTCTATGACATTAACACATTGTGATTTCCTGGCCTTTGAGGAGTAGAGAAGGAGGGGGGAGCGTGAGAAAGCTCAAAGGAGAGGAGGAGACAGCATAGGCGACGGCCCTTTGCCCAGAACCATCACTCAAGGGGCCGACGGCCTCCTGCACACACTCCCAGCCTCTGTCAGCTTAAGGAGAAGTAGCAGGGCACATGACGCCCAGGAGAGCATCCCCTTTGTCCCTGGGGGGTCGGGGATGGGTGAGGACTGGGGGTGGGGTTCACATCCATCCTGCCTCCGCCCCCAGCTCAGTGAAAATTTAGCGAATCTCAATTTCATCGCAGCTGGAGCTGGGGTGGAGGGACGTGCAAATGCCAGACCTTGTCTTTTTTGAAACAGATAATAATGTTGGTCACAGGGATGTTTGGTAGCCTTGGGAGAAGTTCTCACCAGACAGCTAAACACACACACATACACACACACACACACACAGTCTCCCAGGAATTCGGGTCTGGGGGCAAGCACAGCCCAGTGAAGGGGTTTGATAAGTCTGGGTGCCTCTGGGCAAATGCACAGATGAGCCGCACTGCCCACTGGCCTCCCCTTAAGGCTTCAACCTCCCTGGGAACCCAAGTCACCGTGGAGTCGGGGTGGATTGGGCTAAATGCGCAGGCAGATATACAGCCCGGAGCAGCAGCCGCCTTGCCGGGGGGCGCTACATGCCCTTCCCCGGAGATCCTGCTTGTTGAACGGTTTTGCTTTTGCGTGGCCTTACGCGGCAGCCGGGCCGAGTCCGCCTGTTCCTCCCTCAGGGGTCGGGCGGGGGCGCGGTGTAGCCCCCAGGTTCCCCCGGGGGCTGGAGCTGGCCCGCCCCCTCTCCTAGCGCCCCCACGTCCCTGCTGCGCGCGCCTCATACTCACCAAGCGACGCCTGCACTGCCTCGGCCGCGGAGAAGGCGAGCAGCGAGCCCTCCTTGGACAGGAAGCCTTTGCCGTCCTCGGTGTCGGCTTGCAGCGCCTCCGCTTTGTCGAAGTTGCCGCCGCCCGGCAGAGGCTGAGGCGCGAACTTGCGGGCTGCAGCCGCCTCCTGATGCTGGGGCGACGCAGAGAAGCCACCCGGCAGCGTGGCCATGAGCGTAGAGGTGAGCGCCATGCCCTGCGCCAGGCTGGAGCAGAAGCCGGTGGGCAGGCTGGGGATCTGGTGGTGAGGGTGCGCGGGCGGCAACGCGGGCTGCAGAGCGGCCTGGGGCAGCGCGGGTGGCGGCGGCGGTGGCGGCGGCAGCACCACCGGCCGGTAGGGCATGAACATGGGGTAGCCGGTGTAGACGAAATGGCCGGGGCTGGGCTGCGGCGGGCTGCCGATCAGCGAGTCTATGCTGAAGGCGGTGCTACTCCCCAGCGGGCGCTGCATCATCATCAGCGACGGCGGGAACGCTGCGCTCATAGACGCGCTGGGGAGAGGCCAGGGAGAGGCGAAAAGTCCCCGTGCCGCGCCGCCGCCGAGAAGCCCACCGGACGACGGGAGCACCACCCGGAGCGCCGGGAAGGCGCCGAGCGGGACCCGGAGAGCAGATGCCGCAGCCACTCAGTCCTGGGTCCGCTGCATGACCGGCGGGCGAGGGCGCGGGCGGTGCGTGGGGTGAGGCTGTGCGCCCCGGATTGGAGAGGGCGCTCCAGCCCCGCGGGCTCTTTGGAGTCGCTGCCCGCTGCCTGTCGGTCGGAGCCCAAGCGCGTTGCGTCTGCGGCTCTTTGCCCAGCTAGCAGCCGTCGGTGCGTCCGTTTGTCGGTCCCGCAGTCCGTCGCCTCCCGCGGGCCGCTGGGGAGCGCGGGAAGCCGGCGCACTTGTCTCTGGCGGGCGCCGCCAGCACCTTTAAATCGCGCTCCTCTTTCTCATTCACATTTTGCCTGCTGCCCCGCAGATCCCGCCTCACGTGGGGCCAGGCGCCGTGCCCCGTTGGCTGCGCAGGGAGGGGCGGGGCGAATCAGACTCCGCCCCCCCACCCTGGCTGGCTGAGAGCTAGCTGCGGGCGCCACCGTCGGAGCGCGCGAGCCAGAGAGCCGGATCCCTAGCGCCGGGACCGCGCAGAGCAAACTTGAGTGGGGCCATTGGTACCCAGGCTCACACCCTAGGGCCCTGCAGCCTTGTTGAGGCCGCTTCAAAAGGCAGCTTCCGTGCTTGCAGCCGCCACGGATGGGCTGGGAGCTTTTTATTTCCTTTTATATTTGCAATGGAACAAGCCAGCCTGAGGCTCACCTTCGCTCTGATGCTCTGGCTGAACCAGGGGTCCGGAGTTGGTTCTTGGAGTTAGGGGGAGGGTCTTACCCCTGCAGATCCACCCCCAGGCTTGCAGCTGGGAACCTGCCGGGTGGCTAGCTGCGTCCTCACGCTCCGGCAGGGCGGGGAGGCTGCTGGTACCCTATTCGGAGTTGGGTCCTCCCATGAACGATCCCTTCTCATTTTTCATGACATTCTTAATCATCTCACCTATTTACCCACTTTGCCAGCGCGCACCAAAATAACAACCACGATAATTATGATAATAAAGCGAGTCCTTTATCTGCTCCATCGGGGAGGGAGGGAGGGGAGTTGCTATGCCCCCGGATTGTATAACGTGAGATTATCCTGACGAAAGCTTTATGATGTTTGCGCAAATAAAAGCTGCGTTTTGTAAATAGGCGCTAATTAAGCACGTTGGGAACGGAGGGAGCGCTCACCCTGGCGCCGCCGCCCGGCTTCCAGCGAGAGGACTCGAGGGCACGCGATTCCCTTCCGACTGCAGGATGAAGCCGATTCCCTCAAGATATTTCCCCTGTTTTCGACAATGGTAAAAACCCTGGAATTTGGGGATTGAGGGGGTAGGGAGGACTGGGGGTGTTCTTCTCTCCTCCCTTGTGTTTAAACAAACTTTTCAGCTCTCCCGTTTCGTTTTAAAAAGGAATCATTTCGGGGCAAGGGCAGACCGTGCTAAGCGCAGTAGCGCGCGGGGCTTCCACGCATCTCCAGGGCCTCAGTTCCACTTCCTGGGTCTAGACGTCCTACCCGAACTGCCGACAGCACCCGGCCAGGGAGGAGAGGAGGGCATTGTTACCTTGGTCATTAAAAACCAGCTCACGCCGAGGAGCTAGTGGTGGGGAGTTGGCCCGTGTTGGACGTGTGTTATGTATCACTTACAAGCACATTTAATTGGGAGATAAAGATAAATCGATCTTTATGAATTTATCGACCCGATTCTTTGAAGCTCTTCTTTCTCTTTCTTGCTCTTTCTCTCCTTCTAACCCCCAACCCCCCCCCCCCCCCCCCCCCCCACGTCTTAATCCCAGACCATTTCCTCAGCCAGGAGTCTGGCCAGAGAGCCACTGCCCACCCGTCAGGCCCAGGAGGTAATACCGGAGGGTGCGCCCTCGGCGCCCTGGGGGTGCTGAGAAAACTCGCAGGCCGGGCTGCCAGCCGCCCTCTTCCTAGCCTCCTCTCCCCTCCCCATCCTCACCCGGACAAAGACGTCTCGAGCGCGTTTCCCCACTCCAGGCCGCAGTAATAGATGGCTTCGGCAGCAGGCGGCTTGAAAGGAATTCATTAGGACGCTGCCTGTGTTGCTCCGCTCACTTCTCGCCCAGGCCCGTGGTGGCTCAGGCAGTGCGAGGGGAAATTAATTCCCACTGGGATCCACGGGAAGGAGGTGTCTGTGGGGTCTCCCAGCCCTATCCCTCATTCTCTATTCCCACAAAAGAAGAAAAAGAAAAAAGATCGAAGCCCAGGGCAAAAGGCTGATTTCTTCAGGAGGATAATAAATACTCCCTCTCATTATGAGATAGTTAAAGCACACTCTCAGGTGCCATCACCTTGTTTTTCGAATACTGAGTAAACGTTCCCTTGATTTACTTGCCACAGCCAGTCCCTCTACTTTTCCACCTGCCACTGCTGCTCCTGTGTAAGCTCTTGGTCATCTGACCTAGGCAGGTTTGCCAGCCACTTTGCTATTTCGGATAAAAATATTGTTCTAGGGGCTTCCATCGCCTGATTACTCCCAGAGAGCCAGGGATTCCTCTGATTATTTTGGTGATGATTCCACATTTAAAGTTCAGCAAGAAGATTTAGGTCCGTTGAATTATAGCTACACTTGAAGTAATTTGATGGCATATTATTTGCATCCATAAATTGCCGTGAAGAGTATTGACTGCAGGGGTTATAATACTAATCTTTTATTAGTGAGTTCAGATAATTCTCATCAATATGAATTTTATTTACTAGTGTGCTTTTCTCGAGTGCAAGGCAGTAATATTTTCCCATCTAATGCTTAACTGCTTATAAAACGATTGTTCCCGTCATAAAAGAATCCTGTGTCTCGGCGTGATTAACAAGATTCATTCAGGGCACTTCAGCTACCTGCAAAACATTCAGGGTGTGGGGACTGTGGATAACAAAAGCCTTTAGAGACCTCTGTTCCTGGGAGAGATTTATGGGCTGGGAGCGACAGGTACATGGCTTATCCCTCCTTCCGATTCCTACCTACTTAGCTTGTAACTGCCTCCAACTGCAGAGTCCTGCGCGACTGGGCTGGCTCAGGCTGCGCGGGAAAACCACCCAGCACAGATCCTTGCAACTTTGCTAGGAGAGCCCCGCCCCCCTTCAATTAGGAAAAGGGCTGGACGCGCGGGGACAGAGAGCTGGGTCCTCCACTCCAGTTAACTTCTGGGAACTTTTTTCCACTGAAACCTCCCTGGCAGATGAAGATAGCCCAGACCCAGGGCACTTTACTTCGCTGGTGTCAAGCTAATATCCGGATCATATTAAAACGTGGCTTCGACGTTCGGTAGAAATGATGGTAATTAAGTTGGCTCCACGGTTCGGGGCTGCCCCAGTCAGCGTCTGCAAGCAGGTGGATGAAGGCCGAGTGTAAAATATCAAACGCACAGGTAGATGCATATTCATGCAGCAAACTTGGTTGGTCTGTCAAGACCAGGCAGGAAGAGGAGCACCGCTTCCAGCGGCGGTGTGGGCACCCGGGTCTCTGTGGACCCGTGGAAACCTGCGGGCCTTGCTGCCTGGTTTCTCCCGCCAGCCGCACAGACCCAGCCACAGGCTAGTTTCTGGGGCAACCGGGTTGTTTTTATTTATAGGGATTCTGAGTGGCCTGATCATTCGGTCATTGCCCGAGCTCTTGCTCCTGGCAATAGTTGGGAAATAACTTGGGATGGGTTTTATTTATGGAAGGGCAATTGGGATTCACACCCAGCTAACCCAGAATAGTGCCTCCGAGCCCAAGACGCACTTACAAAGGGGTGCTTGTGTAACATTCCCCATCAGACACACCAATTTGCAAGTAGCAGAAAGCATTGAAGCCTCATCTTTTTAAACTATTTTATTCAGCTTTTTTTTTTTTTTTTAATCTGAAAGCCCAAAATAGACTCCATGTGGTTCTAAGTGAAGTCAGCCCTTGGCTGGCTTTGAAATAGCTCCTGCAATTATGTAAAAGAGCCATTCACCAACAGGACGGAATTAAAAGGGATCTCGCCCGCTTCCCTTTCATTGCCAACCTCTCATGTTTGGCTTTTCAAAGCACTTCCAACACGATGTCTTTCTCCAGGACAAAAGGCGGAACAAAAAAAGTCCCCAAACTTGTAAATTGAACGTCAAGGGAACTTTAAACAATTTAAAGCCCATAAATAATGATAAAGGGGACTGGCAAAAAAGGCAAGCCCATTCAATTAATAGAGTTTCCCAAGCAAAGATCAAGTGGTGTATAAAATAAAAGTCTTTGGTTTCTTTATTCTGCTCCTTGACCATATGCAGAAAGCGGGACAGGGGGTTTTTCTAAAGCGCCCTGAAGAAGAAACACTTTGCGGGGCTGTGTGCGCCTCGACATTCTTCTGTAGAAAGTTTGCTTTTTGTCCCCACCCTCAAAGTGGCAGAAACAAAACAACTGCAAACCAGAAACGTGAAGGGGAGGGGCATTTTTTTTTTTCCCAGAGTTTTCTCCCGGGAGTCGGAAAATGTTCTCCGCCAGCCTGAAGACCGAGAAATGTGACCTTCACACCTGCGCGCTCCCGCACTCCAGCGCGGAGGAACAGGCAGAGGCACACCCCTGTGGCCCGCGGGGTGAGCCCTCTAGGGTTCTGGTCTGGGACGCGCGCCGCTGTGCCATGGTGCACACCCGGGAGCCGGCGCCCGACTGCGCACCAGGAGCAAACCCGGAGCTCTGGGAGCCCGGGACATCCAGCGGGGCTGGGCCCCCAGAGTGAGGGCCACGGCGTTCGAGGGCGCAGTTTGGGGCTCTAATTCTTTTTCGGAGCAGCCCTAGTAGTTGGGCCTGGGGCGTTTGGGAAGCCCCGCGGTAACAGATCGCCCGCCACGTTCGCCCTGGAAGCTCCAAGCCGGCGCTCACCACGCCAGAAGCACCCTGCGGGCAAAGGGAGAAGCGAGCGCACGCTCTCCCTCCCGCGGGCTCCCGGCAGGAGAAAGGCGAGACCCGGCGGAGGCCTGAGGCTGCGCTTATGTGCGCTGAGGCCTGGGTGGGGCGGGGACCTGCAGTTAGGGCGCCGGCAAGGGTCGAAGGTGTCGCAGGATTGGCGTTCGCTTCCGTCCCACCGGCCCGGGACCTGGGAGGCCATGTCCCTCTGCGAACCTGAGATTCGGCGCGGGCCGCCGGGAGCTTCTCACCTGCTGGACTCCTACCATCTGCTCCCTCGATTCCCGCGGCCCCACCTTTCGGGGACTTCAAACGTGCCCCCGCCACCCAGGTCCCGGCTTTCATCTCCCGCACGGAGGCATTGTTTGCGGGACTTCACAGAGATGCTAATCCTGGGGCCGCGCAGAGGGCACAGAGGGGTGAGAGGGTGCGCTGGCCTGGGCTAGGTGCCCTGGGGACCACAGCATGGCAGCCCCGCTCTCCTGGGGAGCGGGAGTCTACCGCTGTGCGGGCACCGCGTCCTTCCGCCTATTCCTGGAGGCGGCGGGCACGTCCTGACGCACCCGGGCTGGACCCAGCTGAAGGAAGAAGCATCGGGCCAGCTGCGGGCCCACGGAGCTTCCAGCCGTCGCCGGAGACGGTGTGTCTAGGGTGAGACCCGCCAAGGACCCGGAGCATCTCTCCAGGCGGCCGAAGCCTCTCAAACCAGGGCCCAGCTGTGGGCCCGACCCCCTGCAGGGGTGTTGTCCTTTAAAGAGGACGCAGTTTTCCAGGAGTGCGTCCTTTTAACCCTTTGGAGTGGGCAAGAGGGCGTTTGCATCAGTAGCCACCTACATCAGGGGCACCGGTCGGGACTTTTTAACTTCCGCGGAAGGAACAAGAAGCAGTGACTGCTCCTAGAGGGAACTCTGTCTCCTCCCTCCAGAAATGCCTGCAAAGCAAGGTCCCCATTCGCCGGTGATTGCCCTCCTCCCATGACAAAATGTGACCCAGAAAAGATGTCAAAGACAGGGAGGGTATCAGGTGTGAATGGGAAGGAGAGAAGATGGTCAACTGGGAAGGAAAAACCGGACCGGCCTCCGCCATGCCTAACAAATGTCCCCAGGAGGAATTCCCAAAGAGAGGTCACTGTGAGAGTTGGCTCAGAAACTGGGCTCACCTGGAAATCGCAGGTCAGGTGTGTCTATAAAGGCCACCCTAATCCAGTGAGGTTGGAGACTATCGGAGACAGCTCCTCGGGGTCACCACCCTGAGTGACGGAATTTCCAGGAAGAGAGCAAGAGGGGAGTGTGTGCCATCAGCGAGGCCACTTACTAATCACGGGCAAGGCGGCGAGAGTACTGGAGAGTACTGGACGCCAGCGCCTTTGCCGGAACCCTTCACTGTTTAGAGCGCCCAAGTTACCGGGTCAGGGAAGGAAGAGTGCTTACTCTGAACCACAGAGGCTGGCAGGCTGTGGAGGCGAGTCCCGGGTAGTGTTACTCTTGTTGGAGGGGCTCGAAAGCCAGGGAGAACCAGAACCAAGGAGCCAGAGCAGTGGGCGAAGGCTGGTCCCAGGATGCACCCCAGGCCCTGGCAGACTCTCACCTGGCTGGGGCTCGGTGGGTAGGGGTAGTCACCCTCCCAACAGGGGATAAGGCCATGGCCTCTGGTGAGGCTTGAGAAATGGGGCATAAGCTGGGACAATCTGGATCGTCTTCACAGTCACATCAGACACATTCTCTGTCCTTATTCCCTGCCACTGCCTGAGAAGCCAGGGTGGGGTACTGGGGGCGAGGCTCCTCATCTGAGTCTGTAATTGTTCCTGCTCTCTCAGCTTCCTTAAATATGCAGCCCCTTCAGCAAGAAACCATAGTTTGGCAGAAACCATTGGGATTGGTGACCTCCTTGGTCTTCGAAGCAGAGAGGACCTCTGAGTTTCCTCTGTTTGTCCTTTGGAAAAATACAGAGGACTCAATCTGTGTGACTTCGCTGAAGACAATTACATCTTCCTTATGGGTGCAGCCTGTAGTTCCCAAACTTTAGGGAAAGAAAGAACGTAGAACAGACCCCAAGACCCCAGAGTCAGTTCAGCTGGCGATTAACTGCTGGCGTGGGTGATGATCAAGCAGGAGGCCGCAGGGTGAGAAGCGGGATGGGAGTTCTCTGAGGCACAGCGACAAGAATACAGAACTGCAGAAGGTTGTCCCTCACACAGTCCTAGTGGATACTTCGGGGGTTTGTAGGGAAAGAAACGCATTTTGCTAGGGGGTGTGTTATCCATACGTGTGTGTGCGCGCGCATGCTCCCGTATGCGCATGTGTCCAGGAATTAGTATTTTTTTCCTCTCCATATGATGCACAGGGTTAAAGGAAGGTATCTGAGTTTCGCTCTCTAGTGTGTGTTCTGCATGGTGACTGTAGAGTGTCCTGCAGGAGGAGTTGCTTGTGAGGACTGTGTCCTTTTCCCAAAGCTCCACCACACTGTGGTGGGCCACACTGAAAATTACAATATATGGGGACAGAGCCACTGGCACCAGGGGAGGGGGAGCTGCTTCTGGGGGGTCTCTTGGGTGTCATGTTTGGTCTCACTAGGCCCCCCCCAGGTGGCAGAGCCGCAGCAGGGCAGGGGCGAGGGCTTTGTAGGTGGGCCCTTTCTGCCTCCAGCTCTCCCCCTGGGCATCTGAGAAACCCTGGTCTCTCTGGGAAATGAACCAAAGTCAGAAGCAATCCAGCTTGTCCCCACCCAGACCCACCTCTGGTCCCTGAAGAATGTGACAATACCAAAGATGAAGCTCTGAAGGGAGCAGAAATTGATCATGATGGCTCAGAAAACAGGCGACTGACTCTCATGGGACCAAATTAGGTGTATTCACCGAGTACAGGAACTTCCTTCCTCACCTCATCTCAGCCCCTCCTCTCTTTTTGAGAGTGTGTTTTGGAGTCTGTTATTGTAATAATCCTGTTCTATCTCTTGGCTATTATAATTTCCCCTATTCTCAAGTCTCTTGCAGATCCACAAACACAACAAAATAAGAAAACTTCAGAACCCTTAGGAGATGAGAGACTTCTTAGCTGGGCGTGGTGTCGCACACCTGTGATCCCAGCAACCCCAGGACTGAGGCAGGAGGATCACAAGTTCCTGTGAGACCCTGTCTCAAAATATAAAAAATTGAAAAGGGCCAGGGACATAGCTCAGTGGTAATGTGTTTCTGGTTCAATCCCCAGTACAAAAAAAGAGTCACTTCTTTAAGTTCAATTTTATTCTAACTAAAAAAAAAAAACCTTCAAATCCAATTCGTTCACTTCTTAAAGTTCAATTTTATTCTAACTAAAAAAAAACTTCAAATCCAATTCGTTCAGTATATTAGGAATTATTTGGAAATTTATCCTTTAGACTAGAATGAACTGAATAATATATTACTCAAGCCACATTTTATACACAGAATATGTATGTATAATAGGTGTCATAAGAGTTTAGTGAATTAATGAGGGAATAGCAGGAAACAGTCTTATTTGAAGATTCACAATTTCTAAGCTAGCCTGAGAAGCAGCGTGGGTGTGCACAGCGCCCCCTAGGGACCACGTAAGTAATGATATCTGCTCTAGAGCTTGTTGAGTGCTGTGGTCCCAGCCCCCAGGCCCTGCTGGACTGTCCTCCTCCAGGGATCAGAGTGATGAGGCGTCCATCTTTGTCATGCCTATGGGTTGGTCAAGGAAAAGGTTCCCAGAATTTTTAAAAAATTTAAACTGCTAAGCCATCATAAACCTCCATGTTTCCACAAGGTGAAATACTATCAGATTTTGGACTTGCTAGTAGGAAACCCACTCTGACTCCCTTTAAAATCCGTTTAAGGTTCTCCTGGGTCTAACTCGCTCTGAACAGGTCCTGAGAAGAAGCCTTTGACGTCTGGGCCTGAAGGTTCTCCGTGCGCAGCTAAATCCATCCTGGCCTCTGCTGTTCCATCCCAGCTCTCTCCCACCAGCCGCCTGACTTCGTCCCTAAAAGGGGAACAATTAGTATAGTGCAGTGTCACGGTTGTCGTGCAGTGCTCCCTGGCCAGGGGCCTGGCCCAGTGCGAATGCTCAGGAGGCAGCTCATTGTGAGCCCTCAAACCAGTACCTCCCGGGCGTCGCAGAGCGCAGCGTGCGCGCGCGCCAGCCTGGACCAACGGCGCGCGCCTGGAGTGAGAATGTCACCTTGTGGGCTGCCTCTGCACAGGACTGCCCAACACTTAGACACGCCACAGGCACCAAACGGAGCAGGACGTAGTATGGTATTTAGCAGTATATGTCGTCTCCCCCAGGAAGACAGAGGTCCCCAAACTCCTCCCCTGGGCAGGGACCGGTCACTCCACAGCTCCAAGGGAGTCGGAGGCGCAGAGGCCATCCCAGGCTCTTGGAACGTCCTTTTTGTCTCTCGCTTCACCAAGTCTTGCATCGCCAGGGCGTCAGGAAGACGGCTTTTACGTCATTTCGAATTTTTTCTTAAAAACAATCCTAGCGGGCAGGGTTGTGGCTCAGTGGTAGAGCGCTTGCCTAGTATGTGTGAGGCACTGGGTTCGAGTCTCAGCACCACATATAAATAACTGAATAAAATAAAGGTACATCAACAACGAAAAAAAAGATTAAAAAATAAAAACATAATTCTTAAAAACAATCATAAACTGTTTATGTGTTAAAATACATTCTTCTTTTGGGTAGGGGGCGGCATCCGCTGCACTTCGACCTCCTGCTTTCCTCCACATTCGGTGTCCTCAGCGCCTCCCGCACCCCCTTTGTTGTTTTGAGCCCCGCGGGCGAAGGGGAATGGGGTGCTGGGCGGGACACAGTTGCCGGCAAAAGACCCAGGGCTGACCCCGCCCCCTTCGCGTCCCTCCGCGATCGGCGGAGGACACTGGCTCGAGGGCGCCCCCTCCCGGCTGCGGTGAGGATCAGCCCCTCTGGGCGAAGGAGCGGGACCAACCCAGTCCAGATTAGAGGCCGCCCATCAAGGTCCTGCGGGAGGGACTCCAGTCAAGGCTCCGCTGGGACCCATCTCACACACTGCTGGGTGTCGGGTCTCTAAGCAGCCCAGGTTTCGTTTCCACGCGCTCTTTTACCGCTTCCCTCCTCCGTAGGCTTTCCTTTTTTTTTTTTCTTGAAAGGAGCAAACATTCCCAGTTTTAATGCGGCCCAATTATCTCCTTTATACGACTTAAAATGTTTCCTTTTAACTCATTTCAATCTAGTAAATATGCTTCAGCAAGTAGCTAATTTCTCAGGGATGGCTTCGTCTCCTCATTTGCATATAAAGCGCATTGGGGTTGGCCCCATTTCGGGGTGCGCGTGTAGCAGACAGCAGGACCTCCTCCTCCAGGTAGGGCGCCTAGGTTTGACCTTGGGCAGTCATAGGCTGGGGGTCTGGGACAGAGCACAGATCGCAACAGCAGGGGGCGTGGCAACCCCAAGCGCCGCCCCCCCCCCCCCCCCCGCCCCGCCGCCTGCACTTATCCGGGAATGGGTGCGCCCCTTGGGTGCCACATTGGCGGGTGGGTCGGGGATGCATTTATCCTCAAGTGTGTTTATTAAATCGTGTCTGGAGATGGATGGACGTGGATACAGGGGAAGAAATCACAGGGCTCAGTCGAGCAATCTTCTGGCTTTAAATTCCGAATAAAAGTCTCAAATATTCCCGGGTCAGGGGGGCACTGTCTCATTAAAACCACTCTCGTCCCGAAACTGCCACGCAGACATTAAAGTGCAGTATTTTTCAATTAGAGCTGACGAATTCAATCAAAATTCCATAGATTAGGATGAAATGAGGCATGGGTCATTTACAGGGGAATTTAATTGCCGAGCCATTAGACAAATAGTATATTTGCCATTCCCGCGTTATCCATCATTTTCGACATCAATACCGGGCCGCATCTCCCCGTCCCGCGGCTGCCCGGCGTCGGCTGTAAACACTCCCTTCCCTGTATCTTCTGATTATATCTGATTTCATTTAGGGCCATGGGGGATTATAAATGTTCACGCAATCAAGTTCATTAGGACTTCAAATCGCATTTCTGATTGGGATCGCTCTGCAGCCGTCCTCGGAGCGCCTTTCAAACCCCAGCGCGAGGCTTTCCAAAGCATCCTTTTGAATTTAAAGCTTCCCATCCTTTTGTCTTGCGACGCCCCCGCCCGCCACCCTCCGGAGGCCAAGCGCTGCGCTGGCCTTCCTCGCCGGGGAGCAGCCTGAACCCCGGCGCCCGGAGAGCGCGGCTCGCCGAGGAGCGGTGGCCCCAGCACCCCCAGGCCCGCGCCGCAGGCTCCGCGGGCTTCGGGAGACCCCTCCCCGAACCGCGATCTCGACGCTGGGCTGCGAAGCCCCCGGCCCGGGGTGCTGAGGACCCGAGGCCGGAGACGAGCGCGCGTTGGCTGATGGAGTGGGTGCCAGCCCTGTGTCTCCGCCCCAGCCAGTGTCACAGGGAGCGGATGAGATTCTGGGGCCCGAGTCCCGCCGCCGCAGGCCTCCGGGCAGTAGTTGGGCTGGCCCTAAGGACTGACACTGGTACCCCTTTCCCGGCTGGTCTCTTTCCCTCCAAGGTCCCGGGTAGGGGCGGAACCCAGCCGAGCAGTTCCGTGCTCCCATTAGCAAACCCAAGAGACAAAGGAGGAGGCTCTGGTGGGGAGAGCGCGACAGGAAAGGCTCACGACATCCCTTCCAGCACAGTCGAAAAATAATAGCTTAATATTAACTGCTTCTCATAAAAATATACTTTCACAGATACAGTTACAAGAAGAAAACCCTCATTTTATCCTCGTACTTTGTGCTCATCGCTGTTAGCTGCCTCAGTAATTTAATTGGAATAGAACGTGAGAAATGTGTCATTTTTGAAGAATTTATGCATCACTTCCTAGAAATCTCATTGTGTTAACTAGGAGCCTACTGCGTTCTGTTTAGAACCATAATCACATTTTTATGTGTCTGTATTATGCGTTAATGTGACCTCCTGTCTTTGGCAGATAAAAAAAAAATCTCCTTCCATAACAAACTACCGCTTACATCAAATACTCGAAAACCTGTTTTCCTACCTTCTCCAAACTTACCTACTTTCTGCTGATCACGGATAGGAAATGTGAATGGAAAAAAGTGCCTACCAAATGAATAATTACACACCAAATTAAAACCCTGCATTAAACATAGTCGACAGCAAATACTGCATTCTCAATCATGTTTATTGCTTACAAATTGCATTACAAAGAAATCCACTCTTTTTATTGGAGTGATTAAGCAGAGTGTTAGAACTGCTCCAGAAGATCAGAGGAAGGCTGCAAACCCAGTTAGTTACATCGCAATAGTAAATGTATAATTTTGTTAAAGAACACGTTTAACACACAAACGAGGACTGAGCTGTCATTATGACACCATAAACGAGTCAACTGAAAATTATATTTATTTATAAACACACTGCCTATAAAATGCACATGTTTAATACAAAGGAAGCAAGCAATTCCATAATCAATATTTTAATTACTGAATTTTTTATCAAGGCAGCACAGTTCTATAAGATACTTTATGACTCTGGCTTCCCTGTGCTCTCCTCCTGTTATCATGTGAGCCAAAACCGTCCTTCCTGTTTTCTTCCTCTTCCTCTGGTCTTTCTGGGCTGAGCAGGTCGGAGGGTGAGGCTAAGACCGTTTGCGGATGGCGCCACCTGCAGGACTCTCTGAAAAGGAATTTCCATACCTCTGCAATCTTCCCAAGGGCTCTGGGTTTATTTTTATTTTTTTTAGCAACTTAATGAAATTGATTTTGTTTTAACATGGAAAGATGTTAGCAACTTCAAGATAAATCCTGGAGCCTAAAAAGTATTTTGATGCTGCCAAACTATGTTTATATCCAAGAAATAAGATACAGTATTGATCAGAGTTGAACCGTCAGGGCTTTGGAATATTCCAGTGGCAAATAGAAAATAGGACTAAAGGAATAATTTATCCTTGAAGGAATGGAATTAAAGATGCAGTATTCTCAGCTAATCACTTGGTCCTAGGCGCCACCCTGGAGAGATGAGAAGCAATCAGCGTCTGAAACTGTAGCGACCTGGCGTCTTCTCAGAGTCCAGGGTTGGGCGGAGGAGCTGGGTTGCTGGAGCAGACAGCTCATTCTCCAAGTCTGTATTGCACACCATTTCTGCAGAGGGTTAAGTGTTCGCTGCAAAAGTTCAACAGCCTGCCCCATCATCGTGGTCTAACAGGTTATTTCAGAGATCGGAAATTTGATGATTATATAGTTACTGAGATTAGCAGATCCTCTTAGACCTAGAGAGTCAGCAGCTTTGATTTTCTACCAAACATGCTGAATTGATGACTGTTAAGTAACCTAAAATTAAACTGATACGAATACATTAAAAGGATAGCCCAATGCTGCATTTGAAATTTTAACCCTAAGTGTCCCACAGTGCCCAGCCCATGTGTCAGCTGCTGTGGACTGGGGACTGAGTCTGGGGGTCCAGCTGTGAACATTTTTTCCTGTCCTGGGGCAAGGTGCACCTAGAGAAGGCCACCTCTCTAGGACTGCTGTCGCTGGAGAACCTCACTTATGTCATTTTCAATTCTTGTGGTCCAATGACAGGCAATAATAAAAGATACCTCATGAAAGTAGGAGGAAAAGTATTCCTTGGCTATTTTTTCCCCTTTTAGTAGAAACAGCAGGTACAGGGACTATTTACTCTTTTTTTTAACCTTATCAATTTTGAACCAGGTGAGCGTACCATGAAAATCTAAATGTGAAATTAAAGAAAACAATTTAGGCTTCACAGAATCAAGTTTATGTTATATATGCAACAAGAAAAATGATGTTCAATGTGGACTGTATAAGAGAGAAAAAAAAGTTAATTTTTTAAATAAAAAATAAATGCCAGAATAAATTTTGTTTACTGCAAAAGAAAAATGGGAAAATTCTAGTCTCAAAATAGAATTTCTTTCTGGATGCTCATTTCAGCTAATTTGCCCCCTCCCCATTCCCTTCTTTCTCTCCCTACGTCTCTACTTCCTTCCCTTCCCTCTTAGTCTCCTCTGCCTCCTTCTTTCTTATCTGTGTGGATTTATGCAATTCTTGTGATTTTAGAACTTTCCCAGCAAACGTAGCATAGTGCATGGTAGACAGGTCATCAAAACAATTTTTTGTCCATTATTTTATTTATTTTGGTATAACAAAGTAAGTTGCTAGCAGTAGTTAAATTCTGCAAAACTATGAATGAATTCTAGCTCATTTGATGATTAAGATAACCTGAAAGGCACTAGTCATTTTGTCCCATAAAGTCATGGTCATAATTCAGAAACAGCATGTACTGCATCTGGACAGCCACTGGAACCCAGGTGACTCAGGACCACTGTTCAGAGCCTGCCCTACCTGGCCACTCTCTTGCAGCAGTGATGTCATGCTCCTGAAGAGTTGGGGAAGGGTAGAGGACTCCCCCTCATCCCAGGAGAGCCAGTTCATGGCTGTTACTGTCACCCGTAGATCCACAATGGCTAAGGATGCTGGCTGGAGGTAACGGGCGCCATATTCTATAGAGATCTAGGACATGTCCTGCTTGCTTGGTCAAGAGCTCCAGGAGAAGGCAGGCAGTCACCAAGCCTGTCTTGCTGCTGAAGGGTTCTCAGCCCCTGGCCCTGGGCTCCATTCCCAGTTGACTGCTAGGAAGGGCTAGTCAACGTTAGTCAGATGCATGAACAAATGTCAAAGGAAAACCAAAACAACAAACCAGAAAATAAGAGCTGGTGATGGTGCAGAGAGATTTCAATCATTGGGCATTGTTGGTGGGAACGTGAAATGGTGCAGCAGTCATGGAGTGCAATATGGAGTTTCCTCAAAAACCTAAACCTAGAACTACTGTCTGATTCAACAGTCTCACTTCTGGGTGAATATTCAAAGGAACTGAAAGCAGGATCTTGAAGAAATATTTGCATACCAATTGTATTAGTTGGATTTTTTTCCTTTTTGGTATAACAAAAAACCTGAAGCTGGGTACTTCATAAATAAAAAGGGATTTCCTTAAGTCAGAGTTTTGGAAGTTGAAATTTCAAGATTGGGCAGCCCTATCTGCCAGCTTCTGTGAGGCCCCCCTTGGGGTGCAGAAGAGATCACATGGCAGGACGGGGAGCCAGAGAGATCTAGGGACCAGGCTAGTTTTTTACAACTTCACAGGAATTAACCAAAGTTCAGAGACCTCCATCAATCCCACCCACGGACAGCCCTCGGTGACTTAGTAGGCTCCCCTTCTCAAGTCCCCGCCCCGCTCACATCACCACTCCAGGCCAGGCTTCCAACAGATGAGCCTTGGGGATAAAGCCCCTCCACACCTCTCCAAACCACAGCCCCTCACACTGCAGCTTCCTTCAGGGTGGCCAGAAGGGGAACACCAGCCAGGTGTGTGGGCAAGATTGGGGTCGTGTGGATGGAATATCATCTAGAAGAAGAGCCTTTCACTGGCTGCAGCCTAGCTGAATCTGGAGGACATCATGCTGACGGAAATGGCCAGGCCCAGAAGGACAAGACTGCACGGTTCCACGTAGGTGAGACCCTCCAGCTGCACACACCATGGACACAGGGCAGAAAGACAGATGCCGGGGCTCCAGGGGACAGGGCCTCGCTGTGCTGCCCAGGCTGGCCTCGCTCCCCCAGGCTCCGGAGATGCTCCTGCCTCGGCCTCCTGGACAGCCCAGACTCCAGGTGGTCACCACGACCTGTGAGTTCGGTTTTTTGAGAGGAAGGCTCTGGAGAACCGTGGCCTACCAGTGTGAACGCAGGTGACAGCACTGGATGCATATTTAGACATGGTGACAAGGGGGGCTGGGCTGGCGCTCAGGGTAATGTGCCCACCTGGCACGTGTGAGGCGCTGGCTTCGTCCTCAGCACCATGTAAAAGCAAATAAGTGAAATAAAGGCATTGTGTCCATCCACAACTACAAAATATTTTTAAAAAACAGTGAGGAGGATAAATTTATATTACATATTTTTTACGATAAAAATCAGAAGTGAAACATGAACAAACGGGCAGAGGATTGAATGGGTGAGTGGTGGGTGTCCCCTAAGGAGCTCTTCCTGGAGCCTCTGCATTTTAAAAGAAAATGTCTGGGGGCGGGGAATAAAACGAAGGAGAAGGAATTCCTTTTCAGCTGTGGAATTTTAGACAGCTATGGGGGACCTATGTGACTCATGATTGAGACCCTGGTTGCTGTTCTTAAGACATAATTGGGAGAAAAAAATACAGTTTTAGAAGCCAAACAATTGCTTTCTAGGACCACAAAGTAAATATGCCTGGAGAGAGCCCTGCATTCCTCCATCACACCTCAAAAACATGTTTAAAATTTGATGCATGTTAGCAATACACCCAACCTTCTTCTAGAAACACAGCCAAAGGGTTTTCCAAGGTGGGTGGGACAGATCGGGTGGCTGCGGTTGCCCTGCCGGAGTCGGGCAGACCCTGAGGCTCTCTGCTCAGAATTCAGTGAGCACCAGGCTCCTTCATGGCCACCAGGGCTGGGTTTCTAATTGTTCTCAACCTTATTATTTGTTCTTATAAATACCCTGGCTATTCTTTTCCACTGTTTGCAGTCTTTATTTCAACATTGAGGATTGTTTTCTTTAATAATAATAATAATAATAATAATAATAATAATAATAATAAAGGAATACTAGAAGGAAGTGTTGTGGAGTTTCTTCTCTGGACTGAGTTCTGGCCTGTGGCTCTGCGGCCGTTCCACCCAGTGGGGCTGTGGACCAGCAGCAGGAGTGACACCGATGTCATCAGAAACTCCACGTGTGCAGAGCTGCAGAACCCCGGCTCCACCCAGACTGCCAGTCAGGTTCTGCATTTCACCTAGATCTCCTGGGGCTGGAGAAGCCCTGCCTTGCACCGTTCCATCTCATGGGTCCCCTTCCTACAGAGAGCTGCAGATACTTCTGACTTCCCGGTGAGCAAACTGCAGCTGGTTTCACTTCAGTATCTGTCATTGCTGCAGGAGGAGCACAGCTCTGAATCCATCCCTAGGCTGTTCCCATGGGCTGTACAAGGTCTGGTGTGTTGTATCCCCTTCCAGGACAAAGCCATCTTTCTAGCATCACCTGTGACCACAGCTGCTCACCTGCTCTCTGGCTCCTCGTGCCTGTCCAGTGAAGTTCAGAAGCCTTGCTCTGGAGCCTTCCTGATCTGTCCCCACCATCTCTAGCCCTGCTTCCTTCCAGCTGCCAAGGTGGGGACTGTCTCTTCTGGCTGCCAATCCACCATGCCCTGCACTTCCCTTCACCACTGCCTTCATTCAAGTTCTCCTTTGGGTCCAGTGGTGACATGTGGAAGCTTCTTAGAGGGGCTGGGGAGACTTATCTACTTGGGTTGGGGGCTCCAGGGGTCTTGAAACAGTGTTTATGTAGCCCTTTTGAAGAACAGGTCAATTGTCCATCTCAAAGGGTAGGATGGGGATGGGTATGGGTCATCTGGAGGAGCTGGAAGATGCTATCTTATCATTCCCTTGGAAGGTCCAGTGTATCAAAATGTGACCATCCACCAAGGCTCAGTCTGTCTGCCTCCTTCTTGATGACCAACCTTCTTGCCACTCACTCGTGATGCACACAGCATCCCACTTAGATGGTAGCTGTGTCCTGGGGTCTGATCTTGCTTCCAGACAGTGACAGCAGGAGTGTGTGCCCTGCCCCCTCTGAGGCTCCTCTCATGGCATCCCTCTCTGGCTCTAACTGAAAAGAAGAGGAGCCCTGCTTATCCTCATATGATGACCACAAAGAGTTCTTGCTTTGAAATACACTGTGCGGACTGAGGCTGTAGCTCAGTGGCAGAGAGCCTGCCCAGCATGCGGTAAGCCCCGCCCCCCCCCCCCACACACACACACACACCCACACACGTGTATTGATAGAAAACTTCAGGTCCAGTAAGGCCAACAGATTGGGGGATGAGCATCTATCACAGAGCCGTTCACACTCATTGTTCCGCAGGGCCATGCAGGGAAGCATGAGCATTGGTCAGGAGGCGGGAGGGACAAGGCTGAGGTTTGCTTAGTGTGAATACTTTAGTGGCTCTTGCATGTAGACCCTTGTTGTCTAGCCTGTGGTCCTGGAGGGATCAGGACAGAAGGACAGTGGCCCTTTGTGAGAGTCAAATAAAGAAGGTGGCCGTGTGCTCTGGCTTGATTGGCATGCATGTGAAAAGGTGCTCTGTGGCCAGCTGTCCGTTTTCTCCAGGGACTAACTAGCCCTGGGAGGGGCTGTCCCTCAGGTTGGCAAGGCCCCGGATGTCAGAGCATCAGGCAGAGGAAACAGAAGATGAGATTAGCATCCCTTGATGTGAGCACATCTCCCTTGCTGGCGGTACTCAGCTGGGCTCAGGGCAAGCTCTGTCCACCCGTGCACCCAGACATCTGGCTTCCAGGACTATTTCCCAGAGTGGGTCAGTCGGGGTTGAGTGAGAGTGGCAGACAGAGAACTCCTATGGGACCAACAGTCTGACTCGACACCCCTTCGAGACCCCCCTGGGACAGTGCTGGACTGCTGTGTGCTTGCCAGCAGTGACGGGCCCCAGAAGGTGCCCTGTCATGGAAGCAGGGGTGCTCTCAGCAGGCGGGTCCAGCATGTTCCAGGCACAGAGCCTCTCCAATGGCCAGGCTCCAGGAGAGGTAGGAGGCCTTTCCTATGAGGCTGAGGGTCCACAGGCCATGGGGCAGCATGCACGCTGCCAACCCATTAGGGACCAGGGACAAACCTTGGAAAAATACCTATGCCTTTTAGTTTGGCTTTTGTTGGGCGCCAGTTTCCCAACTGCAAGTGCAACAACAGTCATGCTGTGGTGTGACCCTCACAAGCAGCCCTGAGACGCAGGAAGATGTTCATTACCAATTTCACGTTGAGGTGAATCTGAGGCTTGGCAGGTTTGTGCTTCCGCTGGTCAGATGGGGGTGAGGGGCACGGGAGGCCCATCCGATGTGCCCTCCTCAGCAGGGCACTCTTCTCCATGCCAAGACGAGGACCGCAGCCTGGGTGGCAATGCTCTTTCAGTGCAAAACACCCTCTGGCTCCAAAAGTAGGTAATCTTGCAGGGCCTTGGGCAAGGGCAGCAGGGGGATGAGGTGAGAGCACTTTCCGCCAGACAGTCTGCGGATGGCACAGCGGCAAAGATGCTGCAGGCAGCGTGGCGTGTGGGCCAAGGTGAAGAAGGACCGGTAGAAAGGCTCGTGCATCTGGAAGCAGGCGGAGGAGAGTAAGTTGGCGCGTGGAACCACAGACGCTGCTCCCCCAGGCCGCGGTGGCAAGTCTGTCCCTCTGTGGCTCACTGCACCAGGGGAGTGCAGCCGGAGGAGGGCTGTCCTCCCCGGGAGCCCTGCCGCCCAGTCAGGGGAACATGGTCTTGGGTGACCCTTTCCCCCGCCCCCTTTGCACAGCAGCCCTGCAGCTCCAGGGTGGCCTGTGACAAAGCGGTCTTGATGAGCCTTCCTTTGGTCCAGTGGTGGGCGCCAGAGCCCAGGCCCCGCCCACCAGCGCATGGTGTGTCCTGGTGTTCATGATGTGCACCTGGTGCAGGCCAGCACAATGGGAGGGGCTTATCTAGAACGACATCTTTGTGCAAGGGACAGTCACCTGTGGGCTTTGCTGTGTGCTGATGTGATTGAACCCAGGGGCCTCTACCACTGAGAGACATTCCCCAGACTCTGGCCTTTTTTGAGGCAGAATCTTGCTAAGTTACCCAGGTTGGCCTTGAACTTACAATCCTCCTGCCTCAGCCTCTGGAGTCAATGGGATTACAGGCATATGCCACCATACCTGGCATGAGTTACATCTTGGGCCATCAGAAGACGAAGCCCACACTCAGGGCCAGACTGGCATGACCAGAACGGGAGGCAGGACCTGCAGACTCGGCGGCTTCCAAGCCCTTCTCTGGATGCTGCTTCCCTAAGCTCCAGCAGCACCAAGCCAGTGTGGGCCTGTTGTGCGCTCTCTGCAGCCACAGCGCCCACACCGTCCTCCCTTGGTGTGGGGCATGGGTCCCGGACCCCCGAGGATAACCAAGTCTGCAAGTGCTCAAGTCCCTTCTGTAAAACGGCACAGTGTGTGCAGGTAACCCAGGCGCACCCTCCCCTCCACTGTGAATCACCTCTAGTGACCTAGGACGCCTGGCACGGTGTGCTAGGTACACAGTGGTTACACTGTGTTATTTAGGAGGTGAGGCCAGAAGCCGCAGCCTGTGCGGGGTCAGTGCAGAGGCAGTGCCCCCACCCCAGCATTTCTGATCCCTGGGTGGTGGAATCCGGGGTGCGGAACCAAGGACAAGGGAGGCGATGGGACAATAACCGGCTCTTGGTTGTGTGGTAACTGAGACTCCAGAGAAAACAGAATCGTGTAACTTCCCCGTTTCCCCGTCTCCCTTACTTCTTCACTTTTTTCTGGTACGGAAATGGTTCCCAGGGCCAGGCACATGCTAGGCAGTGCTCTCCTGCTCCCACCCCAGCCCAATTCTTCAGCCACGTCACGCTTCCTGAACATCCACGCAGAACTCCAGCGAATGAGCAGGAAGCAGCGTCTTGTTCCAGAGGGGAAAGGAGCACTCCTCACCCGATACACGTCCTCAGGAATCATCTCCCGCCAGGACTCGGACACGCGGAGCTGAGCATAGGAGTTGAAAAGGACCTCGATGACGCCAGGGGCTGGTGCGCAGGTCCTCAGCACCTGGTGGGACATGAGAGAGGCACTATAGGGTGACCGGCTGGGGGTCCACGTGCAGAAGGGCGGGATGCATGCAGATATGTCTGAGTGCACACCTGCCTCTCCCTGGCTGTGTGGCCAAGTTCTCAAGTCACCCCCAAGAGCCGGTGGCTGCTGAGCCCGGGAGTGACCCACAGACAAGCACGGGCTCCTCCCGTCTCCGGGAGGCCACTTGTGAAAACTGGGCACTGGGACTCAAGCCTCCAATCCCAGGAGGCTTGCAGGACAGAAGTGGCACCAGAAGTCTGGCCCCTGGAGGGTGTCCCCAGCTTCCCACCTCCTTTTTCTGGGGTCAGGAAAGTGAGCAGGGGAGACTTGCTTCGCTGCTGAATTTCCCCTTGGCGTGGCCCCTCATTTCATTCTCACAGTTCCCACTGGCGGCCACTCCTATTTCCTGATCTGCAGGTGTGCAAATCAGTCTAGCAGCCTCACTGTGAAGACGGAGCGTCTCGCTTTTGAAAAACAAATGGTTTATCCCAGAGAAGTCTGAACATATGAACAATAGATCAAATAGGAAGATAAGGCCTGTGCACCCAGCACCAACCCAGGCTCGATCCTGCGGCATCCATTTCCCCCAATATTATTTGATTACTTATTGATTGATTTTCGTGGTCCTAGGAATGTAACTCAGGGCCCTGCACACACTAGACAAGCGCTCTGCCACTGAGCGGTGTCCCCGACACTCTCCTAATGTTATTTTAAAGCAAATTCCATGTGTCCTTGTCATTTTACCTGTAATTATTTCAGTGTGTCCCTTAAAGGACCTTTTAGAAAAGACATAAACATGATTATCATGAGAACACCTGAGAAACTAACCATTGTTTTTTAATTAAAATATTTTTATTTGTTCTTTTTAACAATTGTTTCTTAGTATCATCTAATATTTAGTTAACATTTCGATTCACAAATTTCTTAAATGCCATCGTGTTAACAAAATCATGTCCCCTCTGGTACTGGGGATTTACCACTGAGCTGCAATCCCAGTCTTTTTTTCTAATTTGTTCTTTTTTTGAGTCAGGGTCTCCCTAAGTTGCCCAGGCTGGCCGTGAACGTTCATCCTCCTGCCTCAGCCTCCTGAGTTGCTTGGATCACAGGTGTGTGCCACCACACTCTACTCATTTGTTTGGTTGATTTTTTTTTTCAATCTTTGATTTGTTTCATGGGATTTATTTGTTGGAGAAACTGGGTTCTTCGTCCTCCAGTTTCTCTCTGTGGGATTTTGCTGCTTGTATCCCTGTGGGTTTTGGAATCTGCAGCTCCTCCTCTGTCCTCTGCCAATAGCAGCTGGATACAGCAGCTTAACAGAATCGAGGTGAGGTTTTAGAAGGGAGCAGGGCAACTCCGCAGCATTCTTTCTGAGGGTGAGCCTTGGTGACGTCACTCTTTGTGGACTTGGTTGAGCAAGCTGGAGTCACGTGAGTCTCCTAGGGCAGACACCACATATCTGTGCAGACCTTGACTGCAGCCAGTGGAAAGCCTGCCTGCACCCTGCTCCCCGGCCTCTCTGAGCACAGCATCGAACAAGAGTGCATTTGAATCACTCGGTACAGATGCTGCCTTACGACTCCCCTCCCTTCTCCATCCACTGTGTTGGCTCTAAGACCCTTTAAATACAGAAAGTCAAAATGTAAAAAAGAATCATGGTTCTTTGTTCAGAGATGACCACTATCAACACTCTGTGTATGCTAATGTTTTATGCCATTTAGACAACACACACACACACACACACAGTTCTAACCTGCAATGGCTCCACTTAAACAACTTTTTGACTTCACAGCAGAGTGTAATTGATACACATTCAAAAGAAGCTGTATTTTGAAGGTGGATATCCCTGGCTAGTGGCATGTGGTACCCTCTCTCTTCCCTGTGTTGCTGGACGGGGCCATCAGTCCCGTGCTCACCAGAGGAAACAACCAGGGCTTGGCACTGTTCTCTGCTGCTGAGCGCTGCAGTTCAGTAGGTCAGGTGTTCCATGTGTCTCTTCTGGAAGATGTCTTTAACTTTCAATAACTTCACTGGGACACAACCCCATTATTAACTGAGCTGCATCTGAATAACAAAAATGCTAAATGCTTTGCATATTATTTTGAAACTTGATTTTTTTCCTGCTTAAAATAGATCATGAACAATTCAAAAACTATAAATAAGCATTTCAGGATGATTTTTATGGCCATATAATATTTTATTTTTTAACAAATCAGAATATATTCATTCATTGAACTAACTATGTAAGTTGCCTCAATATTTTTGGATAAAACAATATCCTTGGACATGATTCTATCCCTTTATTCCCCAATGAATCTTATTTAAATACACTGAACTTCCAGAAATGGAATTGCAGGGTTATATGTGTGTACGTTTTAAAGCTTTTAAAACATACTGTTAATTTATAAGAACATAAATTGGTGCAGTTTTTGAAGAAACAAACATGATTGCCTCTCTCCCTTTTCCCAAAGCATCTCAACAACTTCTTAAATTTGGTAGGTGCAACATGGCATATTTACTTCTGGTTTGGTTAATTACTTATCGTCCTTCTTTTATGATTTGCTAAATTATATCTTTTGCTCATTTTTCTATTGTTCTGTTCATTTTGTTTCACTGATTTGAAAGTATACTTTACTTAAGGTTGTTTTTCCAGGTGGACAGGCATTTTTCAAATAATGGTATTTTTCTCCTTCAGTATTAATATTTCCTATGTGTTTTTCTTGTCTTATCACATTGGCTAGCACTTTTAAGTTCAATGCCAAATAACAGCATTGATAATCCTGTTCCTGGCTTTAAGAGAAATTAATAGGATTGTCTTTAATATTTTACCATAAACAAAATCTTGGATATTAGTTTCATATAAATACCCTGCTCTGAGTTCAGGAAATACCTCTCTATTGCAAAGTTATTACAAAGTTTGAGATTTTATTTTATCTGTTACTAATGAAGTTGATAGAACAGGATTTTCCAATGTGGTCTCATTTCTGCTGTTGTAAAACTAACCCTATTTGGCTCTTCTTCTCTACAATCACTATATATCGTGGGTATTTTATATACCATATGTGTATCATATGATTAATGTATTTAATATAATGCTAGATTTAGTTTGCTAAGATATCTATCTATCTATCTATCTATCTATCTATCTATCTATCTATCTATCTATCTATTTATCTATTTATCTATCTATTTTACACAGGATTGAACCCAGAGGTGCTTTACCACTAAGATACATCTCTAGCCCGCCTCAGAAAATTAATAAAGAACACTCGCTAAATATAAGTTGCTTAGGGCTTTGCTTAGTTACTGAGGCTGGCCTCTAACTTGTGATTTTCCCCTGCCTCAGCTTCCGGAACTGCTGGGATTACAGGCATGAGCTACAGTGCCCAGCTGGTTTGTAGTTTTTTTGTTTTGTTTTTAGTATTTTTTAAAATCAGGTTGACTATCACTTTATGTTAACTTAGTACAACTCTCCAAAAAATTTCAATCTTTTTGAAAGAAGATTTTTAAAGTATACAGGTATTGGAATTAAGAAAACATGACAGAGTTTAAAAACATTTGGTGGTGCTGCAGATGAAACCCAGGGCCTCATGCATGCTGGGCTGATCCTAGGTTCCATCCCCAGCACCAAACACACACAGCTAATCAATCAGATTTTATTGATCAATTCTCTTTTAAAATGCTCTAAACCCAATAATTTTAGCTTTTTTCATGATTAATTCCTAAGATCATATTATATTCCTAAGATCATGTCATATTCCTAAGATCATCTTAGGATCATCTGATCCTAAGATCATATTATTTTAAAAAACTGACCACCTTTTACTTTTACTTTCTGGTGTGCCGAACTACTCTTATGAACATCTGCTCAGGGTGGTAGAAGAAGCTGATTTGATTTGGTTCAAGATTCAAATATGTATTCATCATATTTGTGATTAGAGCTCTATAATTTTTTCCTCCACTAGATCTGTGGAAGACTGAGATGAGTTCAAGCCACCACAGCCAGCTCGAAGTGTCTTTCTTTTGCCATCAAAATGAAAGCTATTTGGCTGAGCCTAAAAATTCTAGCATCCAAAGTTTTGCCTTAAAAATCTGTATATGATTCCAGCCTCAGCAACTTAGCAAGGCCCTAAGCAACTTAGCCAGACCCTGTCTCTAAATAAAATATAAAAGGGGCTGGAGATGTGGCTCAGTGGTACCAAAATAAATAAATAAATAAATAAATAAAATAAAAATCTGTAGATGATATTTCACTCTCTTGTGCTAATAGCACAGCGGGGGAATCTGAGTCTCACTTGACATTTATTCCTTTAGGAATAACCTGTTTTCTGTTTGAACGCATTGCAAGGTGTTCCTTTTTAGAACATTTTTGCTAGACTACATATTGGTATGCCTCCTGTCAATGATTTATTTATTTATTTATTTATTTATTTATTTTTGCGGTGCTGGGGATTGAACCCAGGGCCTTGTGCTTGCAAGGCAGACACTCTACCAACTGAGCTATATCCCCAGCCCCCTGTCAATGATTTATAGATCAATAATCAACTTCTAGCTAAAACTGTAAGATCTTAGTGCAGACAGGTTTCTTCTATTAAGTCTTTGGTGATGACTTCAAGACACTTGTTCTAGGTCCCCTGGCCCTGTCCCCCGACTTACTCAGGGCTTGTCTGTGAACAAGGCAGATGCTAGTCCAGTTGCTGTGACCCAGAGGGGCCCTCTGAGGAGGGAGCTGAATCCTGTGCAGTGAAGCAGGGAGCTAGGAAGCTTGGGTCCTGGAGGACACCAGGGAGGGGCTGGGACGCAGTCGCTCTCTCCCCTCCTCTCGCTCCCTCCCTCTCGTCTCTGTCTTCACAGATATTTTGGAGATGATGGAGCTGCCGTTCTCTCCCAGATGCTGTCACCTCGACACTGTAGGAATTTTCATCTCGGCCCACCCCCCACCCCCCATCTATTACTGTCACCAGGTCAGACTCGAGCAGGCTGGAGAGGGAGACAGCGGGGAGGCAGTGCAGACGGGGCCTGCGTCCACGTTTCTGGTGTGCACAGGCCCCTCTAACCGCCTCTCCTGTGCTTTCAGTCACCCCTTCTCTGTCAGGGAAAACGTGCCACCCAGAAGGGCTCACCCCGGGCACCCCCAGACCGGGTCTGGGCCTGTGTAGATGGCGTTCTAAGCAATTCTGAGGGATTCCTTAGCCCTTGCTAACTTTGACCCTGCAGTGACCCCCGATTGGCCGTGTCACTTCTCTGCAGTGTTAAATGGCTCCCAGGGACTGCAAGGAACACGGATGTCCCCGCCTGGGAAGCGCTGCCTGCCCTTCGAGGCAGAGCACACCCCTCCCCCGCCCCCGGGTCACAGACTGTGACGAAGCCTTATTGCCTGTCTCTGGGAATTCATTTCCTGTCTCTCCTCCGTTCCACCTCTCTGGGGCGCCCGCCCTCCCAGCCCCTCGGCTCGTGCCCCTCTTTGCCAGGCAGCTGGCTGCCTTCATCATTTTTACGCCAACACAGTTTAAAAATCTCGGCTGCCTCCTTGCTGTCTGCGGAGAGGCGGCTGCCACATTACTCTGACACGCTGATGTCATTAGTGTCCACGCATACCCTCTCCAGCTAATGAGGCGGCAGAAAGAAAATTAAGGGGAAAAATCACACAGGCACATTGCTTTGTATGTAGATGGAGAAATAAAAGGAGGCAGGAAAACAGCTCTGCCCTAGGAGGGCTCGTCCCCTCCGCCCGGAGCCCCAGCACGCCCGCTGCCAGCAGGGAATGGAGGCTGGGTTTTGACTACAGCCTCCCCAGGTGCTCCCCTGAAAGCCTGTGACCTGGGGTGAATAGGGGAAGTCGCTTTCCCTGATTCTGTAGTTAGGTCAAGAAGAAAATGTGAACATTTGACGCCCTGATTTTGACATTGTCAATGTCCAGGTGAGGCAAGACCAGGGATTTCCAGATGCTTCTAGAATCTGTCATTCTCTGCACCAACCTCCATCCCCTTGTTCAAGCCATCTGGATTTTCAGTACGGGCCGTGGTCTTCCCTCTGCCTTCTACTCCCGCATGTTCTCTACAATACTGCACAGAAATAATTTTGAAACATGAATTTGATTATGGCACTTCCTCTGCTTCAAACAACAGACTAGGTTCCCATAGTTCTCGATGTTTGACACTGGGATCGAACCCAGGGCTGCTCTATCACTGAGCTACAACTTGGGCCCTTTTTATTTTTATATTGAGGCAGGGTCCTGCTAAACTGTTGAGACTGGCTTCAAACTTGCAATCCTCAGCCTCTTTTGTTGCTGGGATCACAGGTGTGCACTACTGCAGAGTCCCACAGTGTCAAGGCCAAGGCCCAGGCTCTTACCCAGGCCCCTGCCTAGCAGTCCAGTCTCTGTTCTGCTTGATCCGTGCTGCTCCTTCGTCTGGAACACGTTCCCTTCCCCCAGGCCTCACGTAGCTAGGTCTCTAGCCGCTGATCTGGTGTGCTCATCACGTGCTTGGGGGAGCCTCTCATCCCCTGACTAGGCCAGCTCCCATTTGTGCTCCCAAGTGAGGTGGCTCTTGGCTTTTAGGCAATTGTCACCATAGCAATTTCACATTGGCACATGTGGTTGTCCAACTCCTAAGACAGGCAACTCCACTGGGGTAGGGAATGCGTGTGGTCTCTGTAATTCCAGCACAGGTGTTCCCAAGAGATGTTTGCTGAACGCATAAACTAAATGTGAAAGGATGCCGGGAAAGGCCAGGGGAGGCTCCTCGGCCTGCTCGTGGCCTGGGGAAACCCTTCACTGCTGATGTTGTCCTGCATCTTCCTAATTCCTGGGCAAGTCGGAGGGGGAATTGTTTATGACCATCTGCAGGTGCATTTCTGCTCCACCGGTTACAGAAGTGCCTTTGAGCTCAACACAGGGGTCAGGGCTGGAGGAGCTAGAAGGCTGGGTCACGTGTTGAATGCAAATGACAAGTTTTGTGGAGGTGGTTGGATGATGATATGGGGGAGCAAATTAAACTGGCTACTTTGTCCAAGCACTGATCCTGGGTGGCTCCCAAATGAGAAGAGGGAGGAGGCAGGGGAGGGCAGTGCTTTGAGGTGGACGACCTTGGTAGGGTCCTGGTGCTCCACGCCTCAGCTCTGTGACTATGGGTATACCATATCAGTTTTGGAGGGACTTGGACTTAAGGGCCACCCCCAGACTCTGTGGTTCCAACATTCTCTTCTGAGACTGAACCAGAACTGTGCTCTTCAAAGAGGTGGGGGTGCAAAGGAGCTCCTCCTTGGAGCAGGGAAGCTGGGCTTCGATGACAGCTTCTGAATGCACCTTCCACGTCAGAAGGCGCAGGAGAGAAGCTTAAGCAAAGTCCTTTATTCCAGATTAAGCATCAGTCCACACAGTGGGCTTGGGGCAGGGTCAAGCACTATGAGGCCCGCCTGTTTCCACCCTCCTGCCAGCATCTCCCAGGCCTGGCTCCACCCTGTTCAGAAATCACACCAAGCTGCAACCGGCCACCCGCGCCCGCTGTGGGCCCGCGTGTCTGCCTCTGGTGTGAACCCAGAGGGGCAGAGAGGCCTGGCGTTGTCAACAGGCAAGCTTCCGGAGCCCCAGCACCCTTCGATTCTCAGCAGAGCACTGGGTGAGGCTTGGGTGGATGTTCTGTGTCCGCCCGCCGCCGAGGAGGAGCCTGTCTGGGTGTGGGGGAACGGTGATTTATGTCACAAGCTCGCTGTGGAGTCTTTTGCCTCAGTGATTCTGAGCTCCATGGGTGTCTCTTTACATCTATTTAAAGTACGGCTGCTGCCCACGAGCGGCGTGCTCTGTGGCACTCGTGTGGCTCTGTGCGCGCCTCGCCATGGCAGCTGAGTCTTGCCTGCTGAGCATCTTTGTGGCCTGTGTTTGCGAGTGCTAGGCGAGGCGACAGAGCCCTCTTCTGGCCTGTCCCTTTGATGTCACGTGTGATTAGACCCCTTCCCCCGGGGAACACTCTCGGGAAACCCAGCAGGAGGAAGATGCCGCCTCTGGATCACAGCATTTCGTCTGGTTGCCCAGGGGCAAGGCTAGGAAGTCACCGGCTCTTCTACCTTTGCTTAGAGGATTTTCAGTGCGGTAAATGCGTCTCCATCCGCCGGCTGCTCCCGGCGAGGCGTGGGGGCGCCCCCTGGAGGTGGGAGGATTTTCCGGAGGCCCACATACCGTAGACTTGCCGGAACACCTTGCATCCATCCGTTCAACATCACTGATTGAAGGTCTGCGCTATCCGCACCGTGCTGAGCGCAGGGCAGGCAATGCTGGGCGATGCTATCCGGTGAAACTTCAAAGTATTGAGATTTCTCGAAAAAAAAAAAAAAGTCCAAATCTTCCCACTCTGGTGTGGAATTGACTGGATAATCATCATGGCCAGGGGCCAAGTGCCCCTCACTGCCTCCTAAACCCAGACTCGACCCAGCCTCAGCAGGACCCAGTCGTGTGTGGCTGACATAGTTTTGGGGACCTCAGAATAGAGCCTTGAAGATGGGCCACAGGGGCTCTGAGCTTCATTTCCAGGTCAAGGAAGTGTAATTCCTGAAGCCTGGAGACAGAGTTCAGGCACTAGAGGTCCTGTCCCCAGGGGTGATGGCTGTGGGTCTGCCCCCAAAACCTGAAGCCATGGGCAAAGACATATTGACTCCTTTTCTTCTAATGGCTCCAAATGTTTTGCTTGAGGCCATGTGAAGCTTCTCTTTTCATTCTCTGTGCAATGCCATACAAGGGGCGCTGAAGTGCACCTCATGATTTAATGCAGAGGCAGTGTGATTGGCAGGGCATCAGTGGGTTTTCCTTCCATGACACAGGTTGATGAACTAAGCCTGCTAGTAATGGGAAAGGTTCAGAGCTAAACTATGACTACAGGGTATCAGAATACAAGCATGCTGGCATTTCCTCCCTTTAAGAGTCCACCATGTGGAAATAAATGCTTTGGAGGCACACCATGGGGAAACAGTGACAGAAAAGGACCATCATGTTGGTCACATCAGGAAATGGGGAGTCGTCTCGGTGGATTTCCCACTTTTACCTTTCCTTTTGTAGACGTACTTGTTACCCTGAATGCACTGCAATGCAGAGTTAGCATTTGAGAAAAATGTGTGAGTCGCTACTTCAGATGCTGTTGTTTTGGGTAACAGCTTTTTGGATACCTGTTAAAAACTTGCCAGACCAAAATATGTCACTGGCTTATGACTTTGTGTCTTGAGTGGTGAGGCTAATTTTTAAGTTATATGCACAAAAATTTCACATCCAATGGAGTGATTTCCTTCAATGAAGTCTTTGGGAAGGACAATCTCCTACTCCAACCAATATTTTGGGAACTTTCCTTTTGGAAACACTACCTGCCTTTTGGGTATTTTCTCTGATGATCAATCTTTATTCTTCATCATTATTATTTCAGGGTAGATCTGACAGGTGGAAATAGTGACAAGATGATGGGAGTCAAGTTTACAAGAGCAAGAGCCAGGGAAATGGAGTTGATGTCTCAAAGCAGCTATGACCCAGGTCAAGGCACGTTACGGATGGAAACTCAGGTAGATGGAAGACATTGTCCGCCTGGCATATTTCATGGCAGTGCGGCGAGGATTAAAGGAGGGCAATTTGCGAGGGTGTTAAGTGCTATCATTAATAAGGTGGATGATGAGGCTGGGTAATTTCATTTTAGATCAAACGCCAGATGCAACCATAGGCTATTTTTCATTCTTCTGGAAATAACACCAAAAGATGAACTGCCAACATATCGAGTCACGATGACGTCATTGAAATAAACACCAGGGGTCCCCACATGACTATTTTGAAAGGGTACATTCTGGTGTGTTACTGACAGCCCAACCTCTTAATTATCTGGCCACTAGAAAGTTTCTAGGCTTTGCTTCTCGAAAAGTGGGGTCCTAAGACCAGTAGCCTCGGCCTCACTTGGGAACCAGCTTGTTAGAAACTCCGAGCCTCCCATCCCAGAACGTGCCCCCGGGGCCTGGGCCCAGCAAAGTCTGAAAGCGCTGCATGCAAGCCAGTTCCCAAATCCAGCCTCTGCGTGGCCAAGCTCCCAGGGGGTGCTCTTCGGCCACCTGTGGCGCATGCCAGCCCGACTGGGCCGCCTTACCTTGGGGAAGGCGTCGGGCCACACGGTGGGGGAGCCGTGGTTGAGCAGCGCCTGCACGGTGCGCTGCGGCGCGGCCTGGGGCGCGCAGGAGGCCGTCTGCAGCACGCGGGCCAGCGGCGAGGCTCCGCCGTAGTCCAGCGCGCCCGCGTCGGCGCCGTACCGCAGCAGGAGGCGCGCCAGGCTGTGGCGCGCGTGGCCGCAGGCCTTGTGCAGCGGGCTGCGCTCGTCCTCGTCGCGCGCGTCCGCCGCCGCGCCGCGCTGCAGTAGCAGCGCGCACAGGCGCAGGCAGCGCGCGTGCTCGTCGGGCTTCCACGCCGCGCCGCAGGCCAGGCTCAGGGCCGTCTCGCCACGGCGGTTCCTCGCGTCCACGAGCGCCCCGCGGCCTAGATAGAGGTGCGCGTGCTCGTCCAGGCCGTGCTGTGCTGCCACGTGCAGCGGCGTGTCCCGGCCCACGCCGCCAGCGAGCTGCACCGAGGCACCGTGCTCCAGCAGCGCCTGCGCGCACCTGCGGGGAGGCCAACGCCGTCACCAGGGCAAGGGCAGGGGCAACACACATGCCCTGCTGCCCTCAGCCTACTACCCAGTGGCTGGAGTCACCAAGCGAGTTGTCCCACTTAAATAGCAAGGGTGACCCTGGGAGAAAGTGTGAATTCCGGTGTAAAGGGTACAGGAATTCAAACTGAGCTGGAAACAAAACCAACACAACACAACAACAACAACAAAACAAAAAGAGATTCTGGCAAACACCTGGAGCCTGAGCCTGGCAGGGTACCAAGTGGCAGAATAGCCTGGGACCTTTCATAGAAACTCAGTTACAACTTAGGACCAAACTGCAACCACGTGGTGCTACTTGGGAAAATAATGTGGTCCAAAGGACTGTTCTCCATGCGCTGGTCACTGGGGTCTTGTCATACCTGGACACTCAGGGTCTGATGGTCTCAGTTCTAGGGAGAGTTCCTTAGGGGGTCAGACTTCTTCCAGGACCTGTGCCTGACCTGAAAACAAGGTGAGCCCTGCCTGTTCCCATGGGGTGATTTATTTGTCCCTCAAGGGCACTGACTCAGAGCGCCCCAGTGGTGTCCACAACATGGCACTGGAAGCTCAGATGGAAAGGAAACCATGTCCAGCTGTGGGACTATCTTGGTACCAAACAGACTCTCTGTGATTGGACTATGAATTTTGGCTGTAGCCTAGTTCCCCAACAGTTTTGGGGGGTCTGTAGGTCCCCATATGAGGCCAGTGTGTCCCCAGAGGTGGGTGTCTTCTGTTGGTTCGTCTACTGGATCCCAGACTGTCCGTGAGCAGAGGTGCCAAGGAGAGTAACTTCCTCAGCCCCTTTCCTGACCTGGAAAGAGTCCTGACACCTCGCCCGCCACTCAAATGGTGGCCATTTCCAGGCAGGCCCATGCCGGACCTCATGACCTAGAACCTGGTGGGAAACCCAGTCTGTCCAGTCTGAGAGGGGGCATCTCTGCTCTAGTGAGCCTTGAGTCCTTGGCCCTGTCTCTCAGCCCTTCCTGCTTCCCTTACTTCCCCGGGGGGAGGTAACAGGGGTCGCTGGTGTCCCTTTCTTAATCCTCGGTTCCCTGGAATTGAGAGGAGGCTTCCATGCCCTGCAACAGATGGCCACATCTTCAACCTGGAGTCCATTTCTCCTCCTCTCCTGCTGCTGAGCTCTGCTGGAGAAAGCACTGCTCGAGAGGACTGGCCTTGGTCTCAGCTGGCCTCACGGGCCTCCAGCTAATCACTGCTTTTCAGTGCTGGAGGCCGAGTCCTCATTCCTCATGCTTTCTAGGGTGCTGAGCCCTGTCACTCTGCCCTTCCGACTCCTCAGCAGAGTGCGCTCCAAGAACCCTTCACCTGCCTGCCTCCTACACAGAGTCTGTTTCAACAGGTGTGGCAAGCGCTTTCCACAACTGCTCCTCTGTCTTCCCTGGTGTACGGAGGGAGGCCTCCTTCCCTGCCTCCCTGGTGTCCTCTTCAGCCTCCCCAGGCTTTTGTTTGCAGGTCACTTGCTGTCTGTCCCTGCTCTGCCTTGTCCCTCCCTCACTGTCCATTGTATTGGTAGCTCAGCCAGTTGGTACCATCTCTTTAATAATCAATTGAATGGCTTCCTTCCTCCATTCACTGTCACTGTCCTTTGAGAGGCCAAACCACTTCTTGCTAGAAGGTTCACAAGTCTCCTAATTTGTCCTTCACTCCAATCTGGGAAGCTCCATGCCCTCCAGAAAGAGGCTTGCCAGTGGGAATCAGAAGAGCTGCACCTGCTTAAAGCGCAGTCGCTGCTCTTGCTGGTGATGAGGCCCCTGCTCCTTTCTCAGAGCCCCAGCTGCCCTGGGATCCGGCTCCTGTGGACCTCGCCAGCTTCACCCTCCGAGGCTCCACCTGGCTGGACTTCAGTCCTACCTCACCAGGTGTGGTTCCTAGAACCCCCTGTCATTTTGTGCTCCCTTTGTGTGTACACCTTCTCCCTGGGACCCGGGCACCATCATGGCCCCCACATTCCTATCCTTCCTTCCTCTCCAAAGCCTTCCCAGCCACCAGGCAGAGGGCCACATCTCTGTTGTCCTGGACCTTGCCTGTAGGTGCCAAGGCATGGCAATTGTCACACCAAGTCTCCAGCGTTTGTGGGCACCTTTGTCTCCTCTCTTAGGCTGTTGGCTCCTTGACTCTGGGCAGGGGGCTCTTTCCAGTCTCAGTGTCTCTGTGGTGCCCAGCTTAAAAGGACTGGTATTCCCTCAAAGCACGTTGAACAAGTGCTTTTCATGAATCAACACCTCTCAGCCTTTCCTCTTGTTTCTGCTGTTTCCTGTCATCTGTCTACCTGTGCTCTGAACCAGATCACCCCTTGAAGGTTCAGGGCTGACAGTGGCTGCCCTTCAATCTCTTTATATTTCCTCGTAGGAACTCTTGGTATTTTAAATTCTCCCTTTGTGTGTCTGTAGCCTCAACGTCAGCCGTATCTTGAGAAGTGGTCTGTTTGGGCAAAAGATTTTTACAAACAGCACAATGTGATGTGAAATGTGCCTTGGGACAGTACCCAGCTAGGAGAGGATGCAAATGTTACAATCAGAGTGCTCCAGTGTCTTCCTGCTTGATTCTGGGAGGAATTCTGAGCTGTGCCGCAGGAGGTTAGAAATCAAGGGTTCTGTGTCATTTTGCCACTGAGACTAGCAAACAAGCAATTACAAACCATTTTCTTCTACATTTTTTTTAAAGCAGCTCAGCCTCCAAAGATGTCCATCAGGAAATACAGCCAGTCCTCTTTTCCAGGTCTTCAGCCTAACTGGCTGATGGCAGGCTGCCGTCCACAGTCCAGACACCTGTCAGAGGAACAGGGACCCTGGCCCGTCCTTTGGAGGGCTGCAGATGCTCTTTTCTGTTTGAATGAAGAGCTTCTAGGTGGCTCAACCTTGGCCTTTCTGACAGTGGGCAGTGGCTGGCATTGCAGAATCACAGGCATGAGGCAAAAGCAACAGGACGATTGGCAGGGGCACATCTCTGTCGACACACTCTGGGCAGTCATGAAAACCGAAGCTGAAGAGCCCCAGGATAACGTGGAGGGCACTGTGCCATGGAGTGAGGTCAGTCAGGTACCAAACAGCACTGGGCCACCCGTGTGTATGTGCATGGAAGGAAAGCCCAGGAGAGGACGGGCAGCACGCATGTGTCTCTGGACGACACGAGGTGGGGGCTTTGATTTCCTTGTTGCCTGCCTGTATTTTCATATTTCCAGAATAAGGCAGAGCAACGGTGTGATAGAGCCACAGCTGGCATTATTAGTCACAAACCATCCCCGGCAGCGCCAGCAGCAGCTCACGGATTCCCAGAACGTCAGCCTCGCTTTCCAGTTCCCAAACACTCTCAGCTTCTCTGTGGATCTGCTCAGGCCTGAGCCTCAGCCTGGGAACATGGGTAGGCATGGCCATGCCCAGGGAAGGAGAATGGAGAGGGCTGGTGGTCACCGCACACGCCAGGATCAGCAGAGGAGTGGCTCACAGTCTCTGGGGTCTCTCAGACCTGAGCTGGGACTCAGACCCTTCCTCAAACACTGTTCCCATTTCAGTGCTGTGTAGCTGTCCCAACCCTAGTCAGGAATGTATCACCCAGACTTGTGTGGGGAGCCCAGCGGGGCAGAGCCTTTTACTCGGAGCTGAGACCATGACAAGTTTCCTGGTCTTCTGATGGACAGGCAGAAGCCAGAAAGGGCCCAGGGTCAGTGCGGAGCAGTGAGTGGGAGCAAGGAGCAGCAAGGGGCACAGTCCCCTCTGGAGCGTCAAGAAGCCTTTGCTCTTTCTCACTGGGACGAAGGAGACACTGTGTTGTCTCCACAGCCTCTTGGAGGGAGCAGCTCGGACAGACACGCTCACCCGCCTCCACTCCTCATCCCTGTCATGGGTAATGACTGCATTGACAGCTATTACGGGGCCCAAGGTTGACAGTACAAAGGAAAAGGAGCTTGACCCAAAGGCAGGAGTGAGTGGAGACGGGGCACCGAGGGCTGCTGAATCAATGTCACTTTAATTGGTGCTAAGGAGGAAGTGAGCTTGGGGTCCACTCTGTCCCACACGCTGCTCCTGTCCACCAGGCAGCTGCCCGCCAAGCCGCAGCTTTTCCTGGGCATCTCCTCTGGCGGAAGGTCCTGCCTCAGCCTGGGCTCTCCCGTCATTTGCCTCTTTCTCTGCCCACCTTCTCCTGCAGGCCAGCCTCCAGGCTGCCTCAGGCTTCCTTCTCCCACCTTGTCTCTGTCCCACCTTCTCTGCCTCCCAGACTCCATACGCCGTCCCCCAGGGCACTCTCCTGCCTCCTGGTTATGAGCTGGAAGGCTTTCAATTCCCCAGGTCTTGGTCTATTTTATTTTATTTTGATAAATGTAACCGCTAGTCCTTGCACTCTTCAGGATTGTAGGTGGAATTTCCAGACAGGGAAAACAAGGCTTGAAAGAAGATCAGTGGCCTGCATGAGGCTGTGCAGCCAGGACACAGCACAGGTGGCTGGGATGGCCGGTCCAGCTCCCAGTGACACCATCCACCTTGCTGCTGGCACTGGTGCAGTCGTGAACCAGCTACTGTGTTTAGCCGATTTCCATTGGCATAAATGATGGGGGTCCCACAGGATTGCAATGAAGCTGGAAAATTCCTAACACCTAGGATTTTCACTGTACCTTTTTTCTTTTCTTTTTAAAAATATCTTTCAGATGTTGATAGAACTTTATTTTATTCATTTATTTATATGTGGTGCTGAGACTCGAACCCAGTGCCTCACACATGCTAGGCAAGCGCTCTACCGCTGAGCCACACCCCCAGCCCCTTACTGCACCTTTCCTAGGTTTAGATGTTTGCACACACAGATGCGATTGCCCCAGCACTCGGTACATTGGCTTGCTCTCCCGATTTGTAGCCTGGGAGCCTCCTGGACGGGGAGGCTCCCCGTCCAGCCCAGGTGTTGCAGACGCCATGCTGTCTGGGCTTGTGTGGCTATGACGTTACACAAGGGTGCCTAGGGATGGAGTGGTATGATGCCGAGTTCGTCAGGGTGATGGGGCCAGTAAGCAAATCGGCCTGAGTTACTGGTCTAGCACCTTCCATGAGCCAGGATCCACCCTGAGCATTTCCCTCAAGCTCCTTCCTTTATCCCTCATTCAGCAGAAGAGGGTGTCCCCACGCTCCTTTCAAGGCAGGGAGGTTTCTCCTTAGCACTCCATGGGAATTCCTGGGCACTCCCCTGGCAGCCCCTGCAGCTGGTCCCTGGCAGGAGGCAGCCTGCCCCGTGGGCTCGAGCTGTGGGGTGGGCCCGGCACCTCCTCCCGCCCAGAACTCCCAGCAATGCTGCAGGGAAGGTCTCACTCTCCCTAGTGCTGGGTGCAGATTCAGCTTCGGGGGTCTGAGCAGGGGGCAGGACGGTGGAGACCCCGGCATCACGGTGGTCTCTCAGCGCCTGGTGCCTGAAATGTGAACTCCAGCCCCACCGGGCGAGGGAGGGATTCCACACCCACAGGAACAAAGCAACAAGCACCACAAAGAAGTCCCACAATGCGGCTACATTCAGGACGAACACATCGCTTAATTTAATTTTATTATTTTTTTTTACAGGGGACAAAAGACGTTGCTCATAAGCTCTTGTTAAAAATATTAAGGAGGCAAAGCTGCTGTCTCCTGGGTAACGGTTTCTCTCGCCGAATTCCCTGGAGCCCTTGGACAATCCTGGCATGCCCTTTCCTTCACATGATTGCTGCCAGAATCCCTTGTGACAGACAGAGGGGCTCAGGGCTGAGCAGCATGTCTGCGGGGGTGATGGCGTTAGAGCCAGTCTCCTTGGATCCGGGCTGCTGCTGCTTTCCTCCTTGGAGTTGACATGGCAGAGATGGGCTGCAGACATGTCCCAGGGGAAGGGTGCCTGGAGCCGCAGGCTGGGTCCCAGGGTGGGGGCAGAGGGGACTGTGGATGCTGAATGAGAGCGTCTGGATGCAGGGAGCAGACTTGGGGCGGGGAACTTGGGGAGATGCAGTGTTGCTTTCTAAGGAAGCCATGGGAAGAAGGTTCTCTCCAGAGGACTGATTCCCCAGCTGGCTCTGCATGAAGCACAGGGAGGCCACAGTTCCACTTTATTTCGTTGGCCCTTTTGCTGAGGCTTCCTTTGGGGACCCGCCATCGCCCTGTTTCTGTTCTGTGATTTCTTCTGGCTTCCTTTCTCCTGGGATGCCAAGCTATGAGACTATCAGGCATAAACGTCCACAGTGGAAGTGGCTGATGTGAACGGACAGTCCTTCAGGGGGGTGGGCGGTCAGGAGAAAACCTAGTTGGCCATTTCTGGCATCATGGTTTCCCCTGGAGCCGTGGCTGCTATTTTACGGTTTTCTGAAGCCTTGGATGGCTGCAGTCGGTGATGTTTTGGACAAATTGTCCTCAGATCACAAATGGAATCATGCATCTCGGAGAATGGAGACATGGTATTGTGAACAGGATTGCAGAAGTCAGCTCCACTGTTTTCCCCTCATGTCCGTCAAGCAGCGTCTGAGTTTCTGGAAGCTTCACCAGTGTCCTTTCTTACACAAGAATAGACTATACTTCTCCCCCTTTCTTTCCTGTCCTGGTCCCAACATACTGGATGGAGAGGGAGACCTGGAAGTATCAGAGTGAGAGGGGGAGAAAAAGGAGGGGTGCGAGTGGGGGGCTTTGAACTAGATGAGAGAAAAGTTGTATGAGTTTTTTAAGTAAAGTACAATTTACATTCCGAGAAATGCATAGGTCTTAAGAGTACAATTGAATGAATTTGCCAAAGGAACACACCATCATCACCAACACCCCTCAGGATGGAGCATATCTGCACGTTTTCAAGAAGGGCTCTAGGATTCACCGCCACTTGTTATCACCCCCAGAGGCAGCCACTGTTGCCATTTCTCCCTCCAAGGTGTAGTTTTATTTTTTTCTAGAAGTTTCTGTTTTTCTTGCATCTGTGCTGTGCATGCAACCATTCATCCTCGCTGCATGCACAGAGCAGGTCATTCTTGTCTTTACTGCTGGGTCACATTAAATTGCACAGATATACCATTATTTTTAATCCATTCTCCTATGAATATTGATAGATGTTTAGATGTTTCCACTTTACGACTATTAGGAACGGAGCTGCTATGAACATTTTTGTATAAATCTTATTGTAGACATGTATTCTCACTTTTCTTAGGTAAATACCTAGGAAGTATGCCCATATGGCATTCTGTCACAAGATGGAGATGCTCGCCAGGATCCTTGGGGACTAGGGCCCCATCCCCTGTCCTGTGTTCTTTGAACAGAATGCTCTCCTGTGGTCTGTAAGAGAGCTCTTCTGTGGCTGTGAGCCTGTCACCTCCTGGGCTCACAGATTTGCTTGTTACTTTCTGTTACTGAACAATAATCTGCCAAATGGGCTAGTAACTGCTTATGCAAGACTTGACCTTTAAGATGTGTGGCTAGCTTAACAGCAAACATATAAAAGACAGTGTTATACAAAGTAAAGACAGAAGCAGCTTCCTTTGTGACAAGTGCTCCATCTCCCCTGAGTAAAGCTCTGTTCCTCAGGTCTTTGCACAAAGACTGAGTTCCTTTTTTCATTGTTGCTCCAGTGTTGCAGATTAGGAGAGTGCAATGCCCCGGTTACCCCTCAACTTTGCAGACTATGAGAGTGCAACAAGTGACGCACCCTCTGGTGTTGCAAACGGAGGTAGTGCAACACAGGTACTTATCCATTTAACCTTGAACGGCCAGTGTTCCAAAGAGATCTCACCATTTTCCTCATCCAGCAATGACTGTGGGAGTTCTAGTGGCTCCACGTTTTTGTCAACGTTTGGTGTCGTCAGGTTTTTGTTTGTTTGAGCTATTGTTTTGAGCCATGAGTGTGACATGGTGAACATTTTTGTGGTTTTATTTTGACTTCTTCTAATGACAGATGACATTGAGCACCTTTTGATGGCATCTGTCTATTTGTCATGCAGTGTCCCATCAAGGCTTTTGCCCAGAGGGAGGCAAAAACTGAGGAAATCTGTCTAGAAGGCCACCAAAAGGCCAGGAAGGTACATAGCCTGAAATAGAATATGTTTGAAAGTTAATGGCTACAGATGAGTGGAGCTACTTCCAGAGGACAGGCAGTTTTGAAAAAAAAATCACTCAACAGGGGACAGGCGACCTTTGAGCATGGTTTGCATGATGCTTGGTTCTGGGCCCAGGCTCTGCCAATGTCCACGGTGTGCAGCCCACTGGCAAAGCAGTGGTCCTTTCTGAGCCTCAGTTTCTCATCTGCGGATGGGGGATGACCAAGTCTTGTAGACCTGGGAGGAACATAGGAAAGAGACCCCTGCAAACACTCAGGAACGCACTGAGCTACGGACAGTAAGTCCTCCCACGGGGTTGGCCCTCTCTGATACCTCTTTCTTCAATCTTCCTCAAATGTGCTGAACTCCTGTTGAACAGGACCACATCCTCTTTCTTCCTACTGGAAGAGGCAATGGAGCACTCATCTGAGCTGCGGGAAGAGTGGGTGTTTTCTGGATGATGTATCCACGCCTGTGAGCCTTGCTTCTCACGCAGATGAAGCCCTTGTTAAGGCTGGAGGCTGCTGAGATGGGGTGGAGCCTGAGCAGACAGCGGCAGTGTTTTGTCCCAGTGCATGCCCTTGGGCCTCCACCATCCACGGGCGCTGCCTTCAAACGCTCAGCCAACCAGGAACTGCTTTTAAACCAACTGCATCCGCCCTGTCTGAACACACTTTTATGCTTGTCAATATTCCCTAAAAAGCACAGAATATATTGTTTGCACTGTACTAGGTATTTTAGGTCATCTAGACACGATCTGAAGCCCATGGGACGATGGACTTTAGTGGCAAAACCTGCGCCACTTCATAGAAGGGACTTGAGCGTTGTGGGTCTTGGTGTCCTCAGGGGTCCTGGATCCAGGGTGCTGCAGATCACAAGGGGCGACTGTACTCTGTCTGTGTCTCCCCAGATCTCAACCTGCTGGTCTCAGAACCAGAGAAGAATGGTGAGATAGATGGTTTTCCTTGATGATGTCGACTTCTCCTTAAGATAATCAGCTGCTTTCACACTCTGGCTTATGAATTATTTTTCATTTAGTTTAACGGACACAAACCGGCACAAAAAAGCAAAGCTGTGTGCTTTTCATTAATAAGTTCCACGAGGAAGCAAGTCGTCCCGGCTTTCATTTAGATCAAGACAGCCAGAGACAAGAAAAAGAATCTGGACTCAACAAATTCTTTTCCCATTTTAATTATCTCGGAGTAAGAAAGGAAGGGTCGAGGGGAGGAATCTGGTAATAAATAGGGCGAGGCTGGCGTGCCGGCTGCCAGTGTGCACAGGTAACTTTACTGGAACTTTTCTTTTTGGGAAAACCTCTTCAAAGCTTCCAGATGAAAGGGCTGATACCCCTTTCTGTGTGTTGGATTCTGAATTCTGAAGCCGGCTGGTTGGAAGGAAGCACACATAATTTTTTTTTTTTTAAATCCCAGGAACTCAGAGACTCAAAGGTTTTAAAGTCCTGTGCCCATGGAGAATTGCCGACTAAAAGGGGCAGAGCAGAGCTGGGTCCCTAGGTGTGGAGACCATTGTCATAAGAGTAAGAAAATGAAATGGCTCTGTATGTAGGTCAACGACCCCCTCTCTACTGGGAGGTAAAAAAAATTAAGGATGACCTAAAATCTACTATGTATAAAAAGATTCCGGAGAAAGTAGCTCTTTCTTGTCAAAGTGATAATGTTTATACTCCCCAAAGCCAGACCTCCTCGGAGTCTAACTTTAGGGGGACTCTTTAAAGCTGAAAAGCCTGGTTGGACCCTCAAGTCCTTTCTGACATCTATTAACTTTTCATCCTTCAAGGTAGTCGGCCACGTTATTGTAGAGGTGTTCAATGGAGCCTGCCAGCCTTCCGTTGTGATCATTGGTGTGGAGGGTTCTAAGTCAGCTGCTTCAGAGCACCGGTGAACTTCTGGCTTCTCCATCACTTAACTTTTCCCCAATAGCCAAGATTTGAATGAGTCAAGACTCCCAAATTAAACTGTCAAAGGGAAGGATTCACTGAGGTAGGCATAGAAGAGAAAATGGGACAGAAAAGGAGAGGAGGAACAAGAGAAAGGCAGAAGGGGATTAAAGAAACCCACCCTAATACAAAGACATTTCAAAGGCATTATTAAACAATGTCCTAGACCTGTATGGTTTTTTTGAAAAGCCAACTGAAGCCAGGAAATTAGTTTTTACTGCACAGTGTTGGATGAGTGGCTCTAATGATCTGAACCTGGTCGCAGCTCCTCGGGACATCCAGGTGGAGGACTCTTACTTTATCCTGAGCTGCTGTCAGGATTCACAGTGTTTTGTGCTCTGTAGGCACTGCATTATCATTTCTTAGCAAAAAGCAATATTTTTTTCCTAATAAAAATAAAATAAAACCCCTTCTTATTTAAAAGTTGTTTAGATTTCCAGAAGGTTGTGAAGACAGAACAGAGTTCCTGAATATCCTTCACCCAGCTTCCCCTCAAGTTAACTTGTGTTATGTGGCACATTAATTTGTCAAAGTGAAGAAGCTAACGTGGGCAGGGTGCAGTGAACTGACAGCCACAGAAGGCTCCAGCTCGCAGGCTGGGATGTGTGAAGGGCCCAGCAGAAGCTGGTGAGCTCTCTGGGTTGAGGAGATGGAGCTGCACTCCTCGGGAGCAGAGGTGGCTGGGGTGTGGAGGGCAGAGTACTGCAGAAAGAGAATGTCAGAGAGAAAGGACTTGCAGGGGGCCCCCTTGAAGACTGATTACTGTGTGTGTATGAGGAACCCCCAGAAAGGATTAGGGGGAAGAGTGTCTGCAGGGTGCACGGGCCCAGGAATACTGCCTGTTTCCACAACCACAGCATAAAACCCCACACGTTCACGAAGCATGCTTTAGAGCGTTAGGAAAAGTCCTGTCCAGGGGTGGAGAAGAAAATCCAGTCATGTGAAATAATGCTCTTGTCCTGCCTAATGGAGATTAAACGCAAGATCCAAAAGGGTCAAATTATTTCCAAGTAACTTTACTTCCCAAGCTGAGATCAAGAGTATTGATATATATACAGAAATATCTAGTACCCAGTGAAACAAAGAGAGAGAAAATCAACCAAAGTGACCCTGAAGTGGCCCAGGTGATAGCATTAGTAGACAGGGACACTGAGGCATTGTTACAACTGCATTCACACGTGTGGGAGGCTAGAGGAAAGGCTGAAGCACACAGGAGGCATCTTGAAGAGACCTAAGACAGGACTTCTAAAGTTGACCTGCAGTGTCTAAGATAAGAAGGCCATTGGACGGGTTACTGGAACATTAGGTGTTTTAGAAGGAAAGCTTAATCAACCGCAGAGGAATAAAAAGACCTGACAAGATGGACATGGCGCTGTGAAACGTGGGACAGCTTCAGGAGTCACAGTGTGCACGCCATAATTAGTGCACCAAGAGAGAAGGAGGAGGGAGGAGAGAAGGAGGGGGTCCAAAAATGGGAAGAAATAATTGCCAACAGTTTTATAAATTTGATGAAAAGCATAAATCTACAGAGAAAGAAAACCACATCAAGGCACATCCTTATCAAATGCTTAAAATCAGTGAAAAGTAGATCTTAAAGCCAGGAAAAGATACATTAGGTACAAAGGAGCACAGATAAGTTGGACAGCAGATTTCTCATTGGAATAAAAAGCAAGTTAGAAGAGAGCGGAGTCTGTTCTACAGCAGAGAGAGAAGAAGGAGAAGAGGAGGAGGAGGGAGAGGACGAGGGAGGGGGAAGAGAAGAAAAACCAAACTGTCACTCCAGAAATCTCTAGCTAGCAAAACCCTTTTAAGCATTCAGGTGAAACAGTCTTTTTCAAATATGCAGATCTGAAATCATCACCGCCAGCAGACTTTCAGTGCAAGGAACTTTAAAGAAAGTCCTTCAAGCAGATGGAGAATTATTCCAGATGAAGAGCTGGATCCACCCAAAGCAATGAAGGAGCTGGAAATGCTAACTACGTGGCTAGAAGTAAAACCTTTTTTTCCCTAATTGTTTCAATATATTTAAAGGATAATTGATCATTTAAACAAAATAACAGCAATGTATTGTGGATGTAAATGTAGAAGTGAAATGTGTAATACCAATAACACAAAGGTCAGGAGGAGAGATGTGGAAGCATATCGTCATATGACTTTTTACACCGCACATGAGTATCACCTGAGGATTGGTTGTGATAAGGAAAGATGTATACTGTAAACCCTGAAGAAATCACTACAACTCAACAAAAAGTTATATTTAATAAGCAAAAAGGAGGTAAAATGGAATTATGAAAAATAATTCTAAGTTTAGAAGGAAGAAAAAGAAGATAAAGAGAACAAGGAATAGATGAACCAAATAGAAAAAAAGAGGCAGGAGGTTTACTTTGAACCTAACAAATCAAAATTACATTAAATATAAATGATATAGACATGAAATTAAAAGGCAAAGACTGTCAGATTATACCTAAAGAGGCAAGATCCAATGATGATCTGCCCACAAGAAACTGACTCCAAAAAGAAAGACACACATAGGTTTAAAGTGAAAGGCTAGTGTGGTTGGCAGGTTCTGTCATGGTCTCACAGTGATTATGCCACAAATATCTTCTAGTTTCATGTCTTTATTCTCTCTCCTGAATGTGAGTGGGACCTTTGACTTGCTTCTAACCAACAGAAAACGCAAAAGTGATAGGGGGTCATTCTGTGAGTACATTACAGAAGATTATAACTCCCACCTTGGCTAGTGAAATCTCTCTCTTGTCTTCTCAGCTCACGATTTTTTTTATTAATTGTTTTAATTTGTTATACATGACAGCAGAATACATTTTGATTCATTTTACACAAATGGAGTACAAATTTTCATTTCTCCAGTTGTACATGATGTAGAGCCACACCATTTATGGAATATATATATATGTGTATATATATACATATGTATATGTATATATATATGGTAATGATGTCTGTCTCATTACATCTTTTTTCCCACCTTCTGCCCCCTCGCCTCCCCTCATTCTCCTCTACACAATCCAAAGTTCCTCCATTCTTCCCTTAGCCCTCACCTCCATTATGTATTAGTATCCACTTAATCAGAAAAAACATTTGGTCTTTGGTTTTTTGGGATTGGCTTATCTTACTTAGCATGATATTCTCCAGTTCCATCCATTTACCTGTAAATTCCATAATTTTATTCTTCTTTAAGGCTGAGTAATATTCCACTGTGTATATATACCACAGTTTCTTCATCCATTCATCTTTTGAAGGGCATCTAGATTGGTTCCACAATTTAAATATTGTGAATTGAGCTGCTATAAACATTGATGTGGCTGCATCACTGTAGTATGCTGATTCTAAGTCCTTTGGGTATAAGCCAAGTAGTGGGATTAGCTAGGTCAAATGGTGGTTCCATTCCAAGTTTTCTAGGGACTCTTCATACTGCTTTGCAGAGTGATTGTACCAATTTGCATTCCCACTAGCAATGTATGAGTGAACCTTTTCCCCACATCCTCACCAACATTTATTGTTGCTTGTATTCTTGATAATTGCCACTCTCATTGGAGTGAGATAAAATCTCAGAGTAGTTTTGATTTGCATTTCTCTAATTACTAGAGATGTTGAACATTTTTTCATATATTTGTTGACCAGTTGTATATCTTCTTCTGTGAAGTGTCTGTTCAGTTCTTTAACCCATTTATTGATTGGGTTATTTGTATTTTTGGTGTTGAGTTCTTTATAAATTCTGGAGATTAGTGCTCTATCTGAAGTGCATGTGGTAAAGATGTTCTCCCAATCTGTAGGCTCTCTTTTCTCGTTATTGATTGTTTCCTTTGATGAGAAAAAGCTTTTTAGTTTGAATCTATCCCATTTATTGATTCTTGATTTTATTTCTTGTGCTTTGGGAGTCTTCTTAAGGAAGACTGGTCCTGAGCCGACATGATGAAGATTTGGGCCTCCTTCTTCTTCTGTTTGGTGCAGGGTCTCTGGTCCAATTCCTAGGTCCTTGATCCATTTTGAGTTGAGTTTTGTGCAGGGTGAGAGATAGGAGTTTAGTTTCATTTTGCTGCATATGGATTTCTAGTTTCCCCAGCACCATTTGTTGAATAGGCTCTTTTCTCCACCGTATGGTTTTGGCCCCTTTGTCTAGTATGAGATACCTGTATTTATGTGTGTTTGTCTCTGTGTCCTCTATTCTGCACCACTGGTCTACCTGCTTATTTGGTGCCAATACCATGCCATTATTGTTACTATTCCTCTGTAGTACGGTGTAAAGTCTGGTAGTGTAATGCTTCCTGCTTCACTCTTCCTGCTGAGGATTGCTTTGGCTATTCTGGGTCTCTTATTTTTCCAAATGAATTTCAGGATTGCTTTCTCTATACCTATGAGGAACATCATTGGGATTTTAAAAGGAATTGCATTGAATGCGTATAATGCTTTCAGTAGTGTGGCCATTTTGACAATATTAATTCTGCCTATCCAGGAGCATGGGAGGTCTTTCCATCTTCTAAGGTTTTCTTCAATTTCTTTCTTAGTGTTCTGTAGTTCTCAGTGTAGTGATCTTTCACCTCTTTCGTTAAATTGATTCCCAAGTTTTTTTTTTTTTTTTTTTTGGTTATTGTGAATGGGTTAGTTTTCCTAATTTCTCTTTCAGAGGATTCATCATTTATGGATAGAAATGCATTAGATTTATGGGTGTTGATTTTATATCCTGCTAGCTCACCACTCTGATGAAGCAACCGGCAATATCACAGAGGCCCACATGGAAGGGCTGTGGCCTCCATGTTTGTGCCTCTTCACGTGGACAGTTGATCATGCAGGAGTCTTCAGCGGATTCTAGGAAGTGATTAGGCCACGAGGGTTCTGTCCTCATAGATGGAATTAGCACTTGGTAAAAAGATTTGAGGGAGCCAGCCCATCCCTTCCATCCCCTCAACTCCTTCTGCCACGTGAAGATAAAGCAAGAAGGCTCCATCCTAGACGCAGTGAGCAGCCTTCACCAGATACCAAATCTGCTGGCAACTTGATCGTGGATTTTTCAGCCTCCAGAACTGTGAGCAATAATTTACTACTATTTAAAAATTACTTAAGGTATTTTGTTATAGCAGCAAGAATGGCCTACAACAGTGTTATGGTTTGGATACTAGGTGTTCCCCCCAAAAAACTCACGTGTGAGACAATTCAAAAGCAGTCAGACGTGAAATCATGTTTTGAGAGCCTTACTCATGTTTTGAGAGTGTGTTAATCCACTTCAATGGATTAAATGGGTGGTGGTCACTATAGGCAGCTGGGGTGTGGCTGGAGGAGGTGGGTCATTGGAAGCCTGCCTTTGGTGTGTATATTTTGTCTGGGGTGAGAGACTGTCTCTCTCTGCCTTCTGGAGCCATGTTCTGAGCTGCTTTCCTCCACCACACTCTTCTACCATGATGTTCTGCCTCAGAGCAATAGAGTTGGCTGTCTATGGATTGAGACTTCTGAAACTGTGAGTCCCCAAATAAACCTTTCTCCTTAAAATTGTTCTTATCAGGTCTTTTGGTCACAGCATCAAAAAAAAAAAAAAAGAGCAAGACAGACAGAAAGGAACTGAAGACAGATTTCTGCCAATAGTCAGGCAGGAACTGAGACCTTCAGTCCTACAGCCCTCAAGAAAATGAATTCTGCCAGTAACCATATGGGTTTGGTAGCAAATTCTTCCCAGTTGAGCATTCAGATGATACTATAGGCCTTGTTATCACCAAGAATCCAATCTTGTGAGAGAGCCAGAAGCAGAACACCCAGCTAGGCCAAGGCCAAATGCCTGACCCCTAGATACAGTGAGATAATGAGGGTGTGTTGTTTTAAGTCTCTACATTTGTGTTGATTTATGACAAAGCAATAGATTACTGATGCAGATGGAAAAGGTATACCATGCAACAATAATCTAAAGAAAGCTATATTAATATCAGACTATCTCTTTAAATATCAAAATGATTTTAGGCTGAAGAATACTACCAGAGATTAAGAATACCATTTCATAATGATAAAGATGTTCCTTCTTGCCAGGCACGGTGGTGCACACCTGTAATCCAAGCACTTGGGAGGCTGAAGCAGGAGGATCCCAAGTTCATAGCCAGCCTCAGTAATTTAGCAAGGCCCTAAGCAACTTAGCAAGACCATGTCTCAAAATAAAACATAGAAAGGGCTGGGGATGTGCCTCAGTTGTTAAGCACCCCTGGGTTCAATCCTTAGTACCAAAAAAAAAAAAAAAGATGTCCATTCTTCAAGAGGACATAACAATGCTAAACACTTATGTACCTAATAACAGGAGTTCAAAATACAAAATACTTGAAGCAAAAACTGATAGAATGGTGAGGAAAAGGAGTCAACAATTAGAGAGTTTAACACCCCTTCTCTAATAACTTGTAAAACAAATATGAAGAACACCAGCAAAGGGTCAGTCAGGTTTTTTACTGCTGTGACCCTAATACCTGACGAGAACAACTTAGTGGAGGAAGAGCTTATTTTGTCCATGGTTTCCGAGATCTCAGTCCATAGATGGCTGACTCACTTGCTCTGGGCCCCGAGGTGAGACAGAGCCACGTGGGGAAGGGTGAGCCCGAGGGGAAGCCATACCTTCATGGCAGGCAGAAGCAGTCCACCCAACAGCTGCAGAATGCACACACATTCTTTTCCAGAGTACACGAAACATTGACCACGATACAACATGTTTTAGAATGTAAATTAGTCTCAGTAAATTTATAAGGAGTAAAGTCATACAAAGTATGTTCTCTGAACACAATAATTAAATTAAAAAAAAGAAAAGGTATCTGGAACGATATCAGAAAGATATATGGAAACTTCCCAAATATTTATAAACTAAAAGCAGACTTTAACCCAGGATTCAAATAAAAAAATCAAAAGGAAATTTAGAAAGTATTTTAAACTGAAACTAAAAGCACAATATATGAAAAATTGTGAGCTTCAGGAAATGTTGTGGAAGGGACATATGTACCACGAAAAGCCTATATCAAAAATAAGAAAATTCTCAAATCAAAGACATTAGCATTGTCCTTAAGAAATTAGAAAAAGATGAATAAAGGAAGGTCAATGTGAAAATAGGAAAATAAAAGGGAGGTAGTGGAGTCCAGTGAAACAACACAGAAGACTAACAGAGAAAATCAGTGACACCAAATCAAGACTGGGGCAGGACAAATTCCAGTATCAGGAATTAGAGAGGTGATTCTGCTGAAGATTCTCCAGCTGTTAAAAGAACAACAAGGATCAACTTCATGCCAATAGATTCAAAACTTAGTTGAAAGAGATGAGTCTCTTACGAGAGTCTGACTGAATGCTTTCTCAAAGAGAAGGGAAGCACCTATAAAGAAACTGAATCTGTGGTTAGAAACTTCTCACAAAGAAAATTCCTTCCCAGATGGTTTCGCTAATGAACTGTACTAAACATTCAGGAACAACTTAAGGTCTTCCAGAAAGTAAGCTTCTGAGCCCAGTGTACTCTGATGCCAAGACCAGACAGTACAAGAAAGAAAACCATGGACCAATAGCTTTCATGAAAATAAATACAAGAAAAATTTGCACAAAACTAACCCAACCATATATATAAATAGATAATACCTTGTGACCAAGTATGGTTTATCCCTGGAATGCAAGGCTGGTTTAACATTTGGAAACCAATCAATATAAATCATAATTAACAGACAAAAAATTATACCACATTATCTCTGTATATGTAAGAAAGTAATTTAAGAAAACTCCATGTCCATTTATAATACAAACCCTCAGCAAAGAAGGACTAGAAAGGAGTGCTCTGCCTTTGGAAAGGGGAATCTATAACGCTTCACAGCTAACATCAGACACAATGGCGGAAGACATTTAATGCTTTCCTCTAAGGTCGGAACAGGGAGAACTGATGGCTCTCACCACCTCCACTCAGCATCCACTGGAGGGTCTGGAGAGTGCAAGAAAGCCAGGAAAGTGGAAAAGGACCTCTGGGTGGTAAAAGAAGTAAAAGCGTTTATTTGTAGATGACATTTTTCCTATGTAAAAATCCTATGGAATTTATAAAAGGCTACCAGAACAATGAGTGAGTTTATCAAGGTTGCAGAATACAAGGTTAATACACACAAATAAGTTATTTTTGGTTTCAGGTAGTAGCTGCACACAGTTCAAAACTGAAATAAACATATTATGAACAATGACTCCAATATAAAATAATTAGGGAACAAATCTTACAATGTATTTGCCAGCCTTGTGCCCTGAACCCTAAAACACAGCGGAGAGAAGTTATAGGACCTAAATAGATGGAGGGGTGTGTCGCACCCAGGGGTTGCAAGTCTCAACATTGTTACGATGTCAGTACTCCCCAAGCTGATTTATAGATTCATAGCAATCCCAGTGAAAACCCGGCAGGCCATTTTGTAGAAATTGACCAAATGAATCCAATACTCATATGAACATGCAAATGAGCTAGACCAGCCAAACAGCTGAAAAGAAGAACACGCCTGCGGAATCACACTGCCTGACTTCAAGGTTTATTCCGAAGCGCCAGTATTCAAGACAATGTGGGACAGATCAGTGAACCAGAGGAGAGGTGGGGGGTGACTCTTCCATGGCCCACCGGCCCCCTTGCATTCATCCACAGAGGTCACACAAGCAGAACTCTGAGTCACTGTGGAGTCTGAGTCCCAGAGCTCCCTGCTATCCTCCTGGACGGGGCTCAGAGGAGCTACTATGTGGCCATTGCCCTCTGACCTCGTTACCTTCCCTGGGAGGCTGTCGGGAGAGTTTCCTATTGTCTCCTGGGCTCCGATGAGCTGTGGGGCTTCCTCTTCACCCCTCAGAGAAGAGCTGCAGACCATGAACTGTGCGGCCAGCTCTGGACTGGATCTCCCCCCGGGGTACCTTCCACTCTATTGCCGCCATCTGGCTCCTTTTGTTTGGGTGTTGTCATTTTTGGTGTGTGGAATGGGACAAGGACCCTGAGGAGCTGGCACCTCTGGCTATTCTTCCTTTTGCTGTTTACCTAAGGAAGTGATTCCTTGTGTCTTCTGTCTACCTGAGAGACAGGCTAGAATTAAACCCACGTGTATGTGGTCAATTGATTTTCGATAAAAGTATGAAGGGAACAGAGGGAAGAAAGTAAAGGGTTTTTGACAAATAGCAAACGTGGACACCCAGCTAGACGGCCAGCTTTGGACCAGCTGGAGACCCTTACAGAAAAACAAGCAAAACAAACGCTTCAATCCACACCACAGTCTATACAGACTCAGGACTTAACTCCAAATGGAGCATAGGCTTTGCTCTGGAAGAGCCCAGTCCTGCCGTAGGAGGGTACGAGGACCAGCCCCAAGGGGGTGTTGACGCTGAAGGAAAAAAGGCAGGCAGATCCAGGATTGAGTAGAGGGCAATTCATTGGGGAACTGGCGTAACAGAAGTGTGGATGGTCTGGGGGGCAGCACAACCAGTTGGACTTCTGCAATCTGGGTCACAAGAGGTGCAGATTTATGAGTTACAACAAAAGTGACTTCATCCTTGCTCCCCGGTTTACCTTAGGCTAATATCAAAGTCCAGGCACATGCCTGGAGCCAGGGTCTGGTTATAAAGGTCCACCTACAGCTCTAGTGGTTTTGTCTATTTATAGTCGACAGGGAAACCATGCAGGAAAAATAGGCTACTTTGGGTCATGAGCAGAAGTGACTCGATATGGCTGCCGCCACGTCAAGCTGAATCCACACAGACTTAAATCCACAAATGTAAAATTATAAAATTGATAGAAGAAAACAGAAGCAATTCTTTGTGAGCTTGGGTTATGCAAAGAGTTTTTAGATATAACCCCTAACACAAACAAACAAACAAAAATGGATACATTGGACTCAAAATGAAGAACTTCTGTTCTTCAAAAGATACTGTTCAGAGAAGAAAATAAAAACCAGAAACGAGGAGATACTATTTGTTCATTACACGTGTAACAAGGGACTTGTACCTAGAATACATAAAGAAATCTGAAAATTCAATAAAAAACCACAATCCAACTTAAAAAAAATGGGCAAAAGATTGAACAGACACTTCACCCAATAAGATATATGGATGGTAAATAAATGGAAAGACACTGAATGTCACTAGTCATCAGGGAACACCAACCAAAACCACAGTTACTTTTCTACACATGTTAAAATGTATGCAATTAATGGCTGACCATGCTCAGTACCGGTGAGGATGTGGGACCCTGGGACATCGGTGGTGGAATGTGAAGTGGCACTGTGGAAAATCAGTGTGGCCGTCCTTTAAAAAGAATCTTCTTAATCCTGGCATTTGACCTACCCATTCCAATCCTGGATATTTATCCAAAACAAACAAAAGTTTATGCCTATACGGAGGGTTAGGAGGCGTTCTATTTGTACTAGCTGGAAACCGGGAATGATCAAATGCACTCCGGCTGTAAATGGATGAACAGTGGTGCAGCCACACCACGGAACAGGACTCCAAGATGAACCGGAGGGAACTGCGGGTACACGCACGACACTGATGAGTCTCGGAATAATGATGTCGAAAGAAGTCAGACAGAAAAAAAGGATATTCCATTAATATGAGGCTCTAGAAATTGTTAAAAAAAATTGCTGAAAATCCCAGAAAGCAGCTCAGTGCGTGGACGGGAGAGAGAACACGGGCACAGGAGCTGTGGGTAAGGGTGGCGACGCTGAGTGAGTGTGTAGGTGTGTCCGTGTGTCCACATTTACCAAAGCCAGAACCCCGTTTCCTTGGCTCACTCTCCGGACTGGCGGGGGTCTGGTGTCTGAGTCCCCACTCTGAACCCTGGGGACTCTTCCTTGGTGGCGCCCCTGCCTCGGTGCCCAGGAGCCCAGCAGCCCTGTGGGCCGCTGCCCGCGCCCTCCGGGTGCAGGAGACCTGGGTAACTTCGGGGGTTGGTGGGGGAACCGCAGGGCGCCACCGACCGCTCGCCTGGGTGACTTGTTGATCCTCACACCAGGGGGAAGGCCACACGGTCGGGCCCAAGCGCGGGCTGGGACACTTGGGTAAAGGCGCGATGCCGGAGCACAAGTCCGCCTGCCCCCGACGCTGCGGTCCCGGCGAGGCCGCAGTCGGGGACCTCGGTGAGGGCCGCGAACCCGGCGCCGCGCAGCCCGGGCGGGGGCGAGGCCGCAGCGCTCCGCTTCCCGCGGGCCTCGGAAGCCCCCGCCCGAGGAGCTAACCATTTATGTCACACTGTGACAATTATTCTGCATAAAATTATCATTAAAAACCCTAATTTTTCAGCCTCCAACCCCGCCAGCGGCCTTTTAGCATTCTCCAGCGCGCGTCTGCGGGCGTGATCAGCGCGCTCATTACCGCGGCGTGGCGCCTCCCCGCGCTCGCAATCAAGCGCTAATTAACCCGCCCGGGGGCCGGGGCGGGGCGGGGCCTGGGGGCGGGGCCAGGGCGCTGGGCCGCTCGGGGCTTCAGGGTCAGGGCTCCTGGATCTGGGATGGGAGGCAGGGGCTGGGGAAGGAGCCCGGGCGGATCTGGGTGCGGGGACTGGCGGCCGAGGGCGGTCCCGGCCCTGGGTCAGGGTCCTGGTCCCGAGGCCGTGTCCTAGGTGTGGGTGGGGCCAGGGGCCGCGGTGTCCCCAAGTCAGCCGAGATCAGGCGCTCTTACCCAAGCGAGGCTGTCGTGCGGCACAGGTGCAGGGGCGCCAGGCCCTCTGCGCTGGGAAGGTCGGGGTCGGCACCGTGCTCCAGTAGCAGCCGGGCGCAGGCCGTGTGGTCCCCGAGGCAGGCCTCGTGCAGGGCGCCGCGGCCTCCGGGGCTGGCGTCCGGGTGAGCGCCGCGTGTGAGCAAGTGTCGCACACAGGCGGTGTGGCCATGGGCCGCAGCGATGCACAGGGGCGTGGTGAGCTCCCGCTTGTACTCCAAGGTCCAGAGGCCTGGAAGGAGGGGGGCAAGGTGTAAATGAATGGGGTGGGTGGGGAACCAGTGGGGTCATGCTACACTGAGGCGGAAGGAGGGGGAAGCCGTTGCTTAGCTGTAGGTACCAGGTGGGCATGCAGGGGACACATCCCAGAGACAAACACGGGACAGAAGGCTGTGAGGCACACTGAGCCAGACAGGTGGAGACAGGGAGGAGAGGTTGGAAAAGGTACCGCAGAACCAGAGGGTAGTGGGGTACGGGGAAGGAAGAGGGTTTTTCCAGATGCCGGGTGATTGGGAAAGCTGGTAAGAGTCAAGTAGTTAAAAGCCCACCCCGCCGACACAGAGGGGGAATCTAAGGGCAGAATTCACAATTTGCAGGCTCTGAATTAGGGATGGCCTGAGAGAGGAGAGTGGGCTGTGGAATTTTCCAGAATTCAGTCGTATCTGGGTCGAGTGCCAAACTTAACCTCTGTATCATTAAGAGGTGACAGACAGAACAAACTGACCCGCTTCACCCAGGCTGCCCCGGAAAGGAACTGGGAGAAAGTTTAGCCCCCTTGGGAGTGGCTGAGCTTAGAAGGCCTCTTTGATGTGGCCGCCCACATTCAGCACAGTTCTGTTTGTTACTTTGCGCTTTTTAGGGGTGTGTGTGTATATAGGGTTGCTCTTTCTTGAGGGATGAATGGAGCAGGTGCTATACATTTCACTTCTCTGAAAACTTTGGTGCTTTCAAAAGGCCCGTGGAAGGTTGTTAGCAGCCAGGAGCACTCGTGGAAATGGGGGGAGGTGGTCCCTGGGGAATGAACATCAAGGATCTCTCATGGCAGGAAGGCCTTCTGATAATGATGGGAGAATCGATACTGTGGCCGTAATGAGCTGCAGAGGAGGCCCTTTCTGCTGGCCACCGCCTTCCCAAGACCCATGCTGCGCAGTTTTGAAAGACCACTCATTAATTACCTACCTGTGTGTGGTGCATGATTCCTGCCTGCCCCTTGGCCAAAGGCCCAGCCAGGGGCTTCTTGCCCACTCAGTGGGGGAGGCAGGGGCCTGTTGTCCCTGGTGTGGAGTGATGGTGGCCACAGGCCCTGGGGACAGGGTCCTGCATGGGATTGGGCTGCCTTTCCCACTGATGTCTGAGTCAGACTTGAAGAGGGGAGGATGGCTGTAGTCCTTAATGACAGCGGCACCCGATGTTCCTGCAGGGGCCCACTCTTGGTCCTTTGGTTCTATTTGTTTCCTGAGATATGAAGTCTACTTACTGACTTTTGCAGGGCAGCTAAATTCCCAACCCTCTGCCATCAGCTCTGTTCACCCAACCTTGATTCCTGAGTTTGTCCATGGACTGATGGGAAAGGTGGGTATCTGAGTCAGCTGGAGGTAGGGCCAGCACCCTCCCCAGGTCCTGGGAGAGAATGAGGAGTTCTCACCTGGCCAAGAGAGCCCTCTCAGAAAAACAGTTCTACTCAGCTTCCCATAATTCCCTGGCCCTGGTGGGTCTTCCATCAGGAGGAACAAGGATCGAAGATTCTCAGTGTGCATTCCCCATGCCGACCCCTCTGGGGACCGTGGGCTGCAGGGGTCAGCCACTGTGAACCTACAAGCTCTACCTAGAGCACACCCTTCCCCAGGGCTGCCGTCATAGGGCTGGAACTGGCCACCAGGAAGTCTCTGTGCAGGAGAGGGCAGAGCAGGCTCTCTGTTCAGAGAGAGCTATTCCTGCTGCAGGGAAGTCAGGGAGCTGTGCCCAAGAGCTTGGGATCCAAGCTGCCTGGCTTCCCTCCCTTCCCAGTGTGCACAGGCCTCAGGCCAGTGCCAGGCCTCTGGGCTGCAGTTCCGGTGCCTCCTCTGTTGGTGGGCTCTGCCTTCTGTTGTGCATGTGTGCCACAGAAAACAGCAGAGCTTAGGGGCAGAAAGATTACGGAGGAAAACAACCCAGACTTTGGATTCAGACGTGTACGAGATGGGTTACAACTAGCATCTTTTGAGATTTGAGGCTTGAGCATATGGGGTGTGTGCAGGGCTGGCAAGCAAGTGACAGAAAAATAAAGGTGGCACCGGGTATGGTGGTGCTCACCCAAAGTCCCATTTATTTGGGAGGCTGAGACAGGAGGATCAAGTTCAGGGCCATCCTGGGGGACTCAGTGAGACCCTGCTTCAGAATAAAAAATAAGGAGAGCTGTGGGTATAGCTCAGTGGTGGAGAGCTTGCCTAGCACATTCAAGGCCTTGGGTTCAATCCTCAGCCTGCAGAACAACACAGACATGGCTTAAGCCATTGAAGCAGGTGTCATTCTTGGTTTGGGGCAGGGGCAGGTAAAGGAGAGGAGGCCCAGAAAGTCTCAGCTGGGAGGCAGTGAGCTTAATGGTGATGGACACTTGCCTTCCCTGCAGCCCTGCAGCCCTGCCACTTCACTGTGGTTAGGGACTCCTCAGTCCTCCCATGGTGTTCCCCTCCCCCTGTGTGAGGTACAAACCTAATCATGCTGCATCTTTGGACATGGGCCCTCCACATTCCTTGCCTGCCAGAGCTCACAGGTCAGGGACATGGGACACTGGCCTCTGGCCCACTGGCAGCAGATTCTCAAATTCCCATGGTTTGGCAGAGTTGTGGTGGATCCTACCACATGAGCCCTGGGTAGGTGGGGTCCCAGAGCACCTGCCAGCCAAAAGAAGCCTGGCTGCAGCTGGGTGGTCAGCCAGGATCTGCACATCCAGGTGGGCTGGGGAGGCATCTCTTCCCCTGGGGGCTTGCTCGCCTGCCTGGCCAGGGGACCATATCCAGGCAGCAAGAGTATACTCAGACAGATATGGTACAAGAAGCTCAGGTTCCTTTTCCGTTTCTTCCCATTTTCTGGCTTTCCAGCTTTCAGGAGGAAGGTCTGCTATGGGCCTCTGGTCCTTTATGCCTGGATGCCAGCTCTGTCCCAGCCTCTCCTCTGTCACTGTGGCAGTCATGGATTCATAGAAGGACCTTGCACAGAGCTGTGTGCCAGGAGCCTGACTTTCCTCCTCCAGCTCCTGCCTCCCTGGCTGCCAAGTGTGGGTGCTGGCAGATCGGCACCTAAACCAGGCTCCCTTTTCTAGGCAAAAGGCAGGTCGAGCATCATCAGATGGGCATCTCTCACTGGCTGCCTTGCTTTCTAATTGCGTCTCTCACATCCCATCACCAAAACCCCACATCCTAAAACCCATGAAGACCAAATTTCCTTTACAGCCATCCTTTGCTTAGAGACTCTCCTTAAACCCAGTGTCCACTTGCCCAACAAGCACGTGCCCTGTCTGTTCCGAGAGTGTTAGTGGCTCCTTAGAAATACACAACTGAGCTTTAAAGGCAGGACAGCCAAATGTACCTGACAGCCCGAATGTCGCTGGGGATTTCACCTGCCACTCCATCTCGTCTTTACTGATTTCAAATGTCACGTTGGCATCCTGGAAGAACTGGTCCATGAGAGACTGAAGATGGTCCAGGTCTCCTGCCACCAGTGCAGCATGGTACTCCAGCTCCGGGGACCCTGCTCTGACTGGAGGCTCTTTTTCCATCTTCTGAAAGATTCGAAGCTTTCTTCTGACTGGCTCTGGCCGTCTCTCCATTGCAGAGCAGCTGATTTCAGGACAGCTCTTCAGGAGGGGAAAGATGGTCTTCTGGAGTGAGGGCTATTTCTATTGTCATGACTCAATTGTCCTCCGGTTGGGGCCCGATCGTGGTGTATTTATAGCTCCCGTGGACTCTGATGTGATAATGGTCACTTGATATGACCAGGGTCATGTGATGACTGAGATGCCACAGTGCTTGGCCACCCCTGTGACTGTATAGATGGTAACTTCAGAGAAAGACGTGTCTGTCTCAAAACTGCTTTCCACATGTCTAGGGAAGACACACACATTTAGCTGTGATGGACTCTCCTCCTTCACCTGCTCTTTGGGCAGACGACTCCCCAGATGCCTGTCTGCTGCCCGGAGTGTAGTTTCCCTTGTAGTGCCCACTGACAGGTGGATAGAGTCGGAGGGCCTGCCCTGGCTGGTGCCCTCTATGCTCAGGTTTTGTATGGCTCCGGAGCTAAGAATGGCTTCTAATTTATAAATGCTTGGGAAAAAAAAATCAAAAGAGGAATATTTCCTGACATGACAATTACAGGAATTCAAATTTCAGTGTCCATAAGTAAAGTTTCTGGATCCCTCCGTCTCATTCACTTACACCTTGTCTACCACTGCTTTCAAACTTGACAGGGTGGGATTGAATAGTTTTGACAGTGACTAGTGACCCACAAAGCCAGAAATGTTTTATTCTCTAGCTTTTTGCAGGAAAAAGTCACACCCTGGCCTTGAAGTTGAGAGAGTTGGCCACCACCTCCCAGCAAATGCTCATTCATAATTCTTACTAATGAACCACTGCCACTTACAGTAGGCCAGGCCTCTCCTCCTTTGCAGGGCCTCCTTCTGCTTTCTGTCCCATTCTCTTTCCCTGCTGCTATGTGGCCTCCAGGGAGTGGCCATCTGATCTGAGGGCTGCAGCAGCCCCCCAGTGGCAGGCTCAGTTGTAGGCTGCAAATGACCAGGCTCTGCGCGAGTGTCCCTTGGTGGGGGGTTCATAGGTCAGGACTTCCCCTGAGGTGGTGGTGGCCTATGAGTTACTTCCAGTATCTGTGAGTGTATCCCAAAATGTGCATCCCTTGTTGAAGATGAGAAATGTCACAATTAAAAAAATAAGGAATAATAAGCTTTAAAAACTAACCAACTAACTAACTAACTAAAATAAATAACTAGTATCCTTAATCTGAAAATCTGAAATGCTCCAAAATCTGAACCTTTTTGAGGATTGTATGTAATTTTGGATTTTGGAGTATTTTGGATTTCAAATTTTCAGATTTGGGTGCTCGACTGGTAAAGTCTATGTAAATGTTCCAAAATTTGAACAACTCTAAAATCTGAAACATTTCTGGTCCCAAACATTTTGGATAGGAAACAGTGGCTATTTACTACAGTTTAGTTCAGGGCTTTAAATAAAGCTCTCTTCCCACTTCATATTGTAAATAATAAACTATCACACACACTCTCTCACACACTCTCATACTTTAGAGCTCTTGCTCACTTCCCCCAGGAAGTTGGTCAAGTGACCAGTTCTCTGGTCTGTCCACATGCATCACGATAAAAGCAGGAAGAGGGTCAGGAGGGCTGTGCCTGGCAGTGCAGACGGCCAGGAGAGCTGGACACACATTTGCCCAGGGAGGTGTGATACAGCCGCCATCCAAGTGCTGCCAACAGGAGACACGGGACCCACCATCTCGCGCCTGTGTGGTGTTGCAATCAAGCAAACAACTCAGAAGCAACAGGAAAACGGATGTGAAGTCAAGCAACAGAGTTCATCCAGGCAGTCCGTCCTTGGTTGCAGTCGAAGTTTGTACGCAGCTCTTATCCCATGCTCCTGCCTCTCAGTTCTGCAGGGGGAGGCTGCCCATGACTCTCCCTCCTCCATCTCAGCTCCACCAGAGGGAACAGGCTCTTCATTTCTGAGAATGACCTGGTCTCTGGGCTGCCCCCTCCCTGGCATTCTCCAGCCGAGGGGAGTCCACACAGGAAGCCATGTTCACCCTGCTGTAGGCTGAGCTCCAGGCTCCAATGTGTGCACAGACTGACCTGAGGCCCCGAGGTTCCCCACAAATGGTCAAGCCCACACCTGCTTCATAGAGGATGTGGTGAGTCAGTGTACCCTGTCTGTCTGTCTGGGTTGTCCTCACACAGGCAGATTCAGGGTACTAATTGTGCTGTAAAAGCAGAGGGCTCAGGTTGGTGAAGAGCTATGGCCGGAGTCAGGACTGCCTGCACATTAGCTGTAATTGCTGCTTTTCGATACCAATATTAAGCTCATCGGATATTTCATTTCTTTAAGCACAGCCATTGGGCCATCTTTTCTACAACAAATTGTTTGTAATTAGATAAATTTCTGAAAGACTTGTTCAAGCACAATGCTATTATTTATTATTAGTAGCAGTAGTACCAGGGATTGAACCCGGGGCAGTTAACCACTGAGGCAAATCCCCAGTCTTCTTTTGTATTTTACTTAGAGACAGGGTGTCACTGAGTTGCTTAGAGCCTAGCTAAGTTGCTGAGGCTGGCTTTGAACTTGTGATCCTCCTGCCTTAGCCTTCCAAGCTGCTAGGATTAAAGGCATGCGCCATGACGCCTGACTCAAGCCCAACTTTAATACGACCCTGTTTGAGTTTGCATTTCACTTTAAACTGGAGGATTTTTTTGTACCTGATATAATTTGTCATGGGATATTTCTAAAAGGGGTGGGGCTCTGAGGTGAGTCCAGGAGGAAAGGCCATTCCACATTGCCTCCTATGCTAAGTTTAGCTCCCACGTGTTTTTGTCAACAGCTCCCTGAATATCCAAGCTTGATTCCAGTAGGTAGGGAGTAGTAGTCAAGAACAGACTTGGTGCTTTGTGAGAGCTTTAAAAATAGCCACGGAGACAGCACTACTTCATAAGTGGGGCATGGGGGTGACTTCACAGCCCTGGCACAGAGCTGTCTTTTTTTTTAAGACAAGAATAGACACATTGTTGACAACTGCATTAGACAAACCAACCCCAAAACCAACCCTTCCATTCATGTATTTGTTCAATTAACATTTACGTAATCTTTAGGTTTTAGGGTCTGAGGTTTTGGAGATTCAGGAGTATAAATGGCAGCACCCCTACCAGCAAGGATCACCCTGGAAAAAGCAATGGCCAGGGAACCCCAGTAACAAGACTTGGTTACCATTCTTTCTCACTAGCTGGGTGACATCCTCTGGGGATCCCAGTGCCACTGTTTCCTGACCCCCTGCTCTGGCGGGCTCCTTCCTGCCTGCCACACCCCAGTTCTGCCCTCCATGCCTTGTTGGGTCAAGACATTTTGACATCATTTTTATCACCCTCGTCCCTGGCCCCGTGGTCAAACCCAAGGCACAGCCTCAAGATGCAACTCGATTCTTATCTTCTCAGCTAACTTAGGTCCATATGAAAACTCAGCTTCTTTCTAGAGTAAATTTGCAAGTGAGGTTGCTGACAAGTTGCCCAAATTTTTGAGGAAATTTAGATAGAACATAAGGACCTGAAGACTGGAGTTTCAGTTGTCCAATGGGAAAAGAATCTGGATTCCTCACATTCACAAACTTCCCATTAGCCCTGGGGAAGATCCCCGATGGCATCATGAAGAGGATGGTCTGGGAATATTTAGAAAAGGACTGGATCACTTGGAACTGGGCGGGGGGGCTAAGAACACGGCAGGGTGGACCAGAAGAATTATCTCCTGTGACTTGGATCTTCCCTGCCGAGGAGGGGACATAGCAGCCAGTATGTGTATTTCAATCTTCAGTGCAAAGTGGCGTGAAAACTTTTTGGAGAAGATGAAGAAACTATGTGTCTTTCTGCTGTGGAGGAACTTGGCTGAGCGTCCAGTCCTGCAAGTGCCCACGGGGACTCTCAGTCCCAGTGCTGGCAACTTGTTTAAGCCGGGAGCTGGGGCCTGCCAAGCTGCAGGTGGCTTTGTCCCTGCACAGCACACCTGTTACAGGGCAGTGTGAGGTCAAAGCTGCAGGAGGGCAGGACACAGCAGAAACAGCTCACTTGGTTGCTCGAACTAAGAAAACATTTTACCCAGCGCCAAAACAGGGCATGTTCTCATGATGAGCCAGGAAACATACACCTAAGGTTCGGAGCAGGTAGTACAGTCGGGCCTTATTTTCTCCTTAATCAGCGTCATCGTGTCCCACAAGTTGTTCCTGCCGCCGTCCTGGCTAGGGCAGCCTTCCAGCCTCTGTGGCCTCGCCAAAAAATAGGAACTCGGAACCCGTTCTTCAGGGTGCAATTTCCAGACCCCAGGAGATCAGACCCGACATCTTTCTTTACGAAAATTGGACTAAAAAACACAAACTGGAGAAATAATACACAGGACGCCTGGAGAACAGTGGCTCCAACCTCGGCCGTGAGTGGAGTGGCCCTGTGCTCTGCAGTCGCCCGTGCCTGGCTCCGGGGCTGAGGCTCAGGACTGCTGGAAACTCTCAGCTGCAGCAACTGGCCTGCGTCAGCCCGCTCTGAGCCTCTGCAGAGCTGGGTATCACAAGTGGCCTGGGGCAGGTCGCATCACAGGCAGGGTTCTGAAGGACCCTACCAGGCCACAGCAAAGGGCTCCGGCAATCCGTGCCCCATCCGATGTCCTGACTCCGCACGCGGGACCCTGTGTTCTTGTGCATCTTGGGACACAAGCGGCCACTCGTTGCTGGGGCCCCTCTCGCTCTTGCTAGATGTTGCTCTTTCTTCTTTGCAAAGCTCGGAAGTGTCGGGGCTACTTTACGGGCGAGCTGTTTGTCACCACGTTTAGACTGCATAAATGCAGCGGGTCGCTGAGGCCGCTTCACACCCTGCAAAGCGCGTCTGCGCAGCCAGAGAAGCTGCCAGCCCGGCCTCGTCCGCTGGGTTCCCTCGGTCACCGTGGCCCTGGCTGGAAGCCGCAGAGGCCTGCTGCGCCTGCTTCCGCCTCTGCGCTCGGGGGACTGTGCCTCCTGCGCTGCCCCAGGCCGGCGCACACGTCACCTCTGATTTCCTCGGTCAGCGTGTTCTCACCCCAGCCCCGCAACCGCACCAGTGGGCGTGGCTCCGAGGGGCCGGGGCCTCACCCGCCTTTCTCCGGCCTGGCCTGCTTCCTTGCTCTCTGGTGCCACCATTAAAGTCCTCCCCCTGTTTCACAATACCAGACCTCCAACTATACTACAGAGCAATAGTGACAAAAACAGCATGGTATTGGTACCAAAATTGGCAGGTAGATCAATGGTACAGAATAGAGGACACAGAGACAAACCCAAATAAGTACAGGTATCTCATACTTGACAAAGG
>JAJEJO010052457.1:0-10588 GCA_020662805.1 Glaucomys volans
TGCTGTATTCTATCAAATGCTTTCTCTGCGTCTATTGAAATAATCTTGTGGTTCTTGACTTTAAGTCTGTTGATGTGGTGAATTACATTGATTGATTTCCGGATGTTGAACCAACCTTGCATCCCTGGGATGAAACCCACTTGATGGTTGTGCACTATCTTTTTAATATGCTTGTGTATGCGATTTGTTAAAATTTTGTTAAGAATTTTTGCATCTATATTCATTAGAGATATGGGCCTGAAATTTTCTTTCCTTGATGTGTCCTTCTCTGGTTTTGGTATCAGGGTGATATTAGCTTCATAGAATGAGTTTGGAAGGGTTCCCTCCTCCTCTATTTCATGAAATACTTTGAGGAGTATTGGAATGAGCTCTTCTTTGAAGGTCTTGTAGAACTCGGCTGTGAATCCATCTGGTCCTGGACTTTTTTTGTTGATAGGCTTTTGATACTTCTTCTATTTCATTGCTTGAAATGGATCTATTTAAGTTGTGTATGTCCTCCAGATTCAGTTTGGGTGGCTCATATGCCTCTAGGAACCTGTTGATGTCTTCCAGGTTTTCTATTTTGTTGGAGTATAAATTTTCAAAGTAGCTTCTTATTATGTTTTGTATTTCAATTGTGTCTGTTGTAATATTTCCATTTCCATCACGAATTTTAGTACTTTTGAGTTTCTCTCTCCTTCTCTTCTTTAGCGTGTCTAAGGGTTTATCAATTTTGATTATTTTTTCAAAGAACCAACTTTTTGTTTTGTCAATTTTTTGAATTGTTTCCTTTGTTTCAATTTCATTGATTTCAGCTCTGATTTTGATTATTTTCTGTGTTCCACTACTTTTGGTGATGATCTGTTCCTCTTTTTCTAGGGCATTGAGCTTTATTGTGAGGTCATTGATTTGTTGACTTTTCATTCTTTTATTAAATGCTCTCCATGCATTGAATTTTCCTCTTAGCACTGCTTTCATAGTGTCCCAGAGATTTTGATATGTTGTATATTTGTTCTTGTTGACCTCTAAGAATCTTTTAATTTCCCCTCTAATGTCTTCTGTTACCCATGCATCATTCAATAGCATATATTGTAATCTCCAGGTCTTGATTTACTTTGTGTTTTTAGCTTTATCATTGATATCTAATTTCATTCCATTATGATCTGATAATATACAAGGTAGTATCTCTCTGTTTTTGTATTTTCTAAGAGTAGCTTTGTGGCATAATATATGTTCTATTTTAGAGAAGGAACCATGTGCTCCTGAGAAGAAAGTGTATTCGTTTTTGATGGAAGGAATATTCTATATATATCTGTTAAGTCGAAATTAGAAATTGTGTCATTGAGTCCTATGGTTTCCTTGTTCAATTTTTGCTTGGAAGATCTGTCCACCGGTGAGAGAGGAGTGTTAAAGTCCCCCAGTATTATTGTGTTTTGGTCTATTTGATTCCTGAAATTGAGAAGGATCTGATTGACACACGTGGATGCGCCATTGTTTGGTGCATAAACATTTATGTTTGTTATGTCTTGCTGATTTATGCTTCCTTTAAGCAGTATGAAATGTCCTTCTTTATCCCTTCTGAATAACTTTGGCTTGAAGACTGCTTTATCTGAAATGAGGATGAAAACTCCTGCTTTTTTACTCAGTCCATGTGCATGGTATTTTTTTCCCAACCTTTCACCTTTAGTCTGTGGGCATGTTTTTCTATGAGATGAGTTGAGTCTCTTGAAGGCAGCATATTTTGGGGTCTTTCTTTTTAACCTAATCTGCCAGTCTATGTCTTTAGATTGATGAGATTAGGCCATTTACACTCAGGGTTATTATTGAGATATGACTTGTATTTCCTGCCATCTTAGCATTTTTGCAGTTTTTAGCTTAACTTTGTTTCTCCTTTGATTGACTCTTTCTTTAGGGTAATTCTTCCCCATGATTACTGAGATTGTTGTTTTGTATTTCTTCCTCTTCAAATATTTTGTTAAGAATATTCTGTAGGGCAGGCTTTCTCTTTGTGAATTCTATAAGCAATTGTTTATCATGGAAGGATTTTATTTCATCATCAAATCTGAAGGTAAGTTTTGCTGGGTATAAGATTCTTGGTTGGCATCCGTTTTCTCTCAGAGCTTGAAATATATTGTTCCAGGCCCTTCTTGCTTTTAGGGTCTGGGCTGAGAAATCTACTGATATCCGTATCAGTTTCCCCCTGTAGGTAATCTGGTGCTTTTCTTTCACAGCCTTTAAAATTCTATCTTTGTATTGTATGTTAGGTATTTTCATTACAATGTGCCTTGGTGTGTATCTGTTGTAATTCTGTGTGTTTGGTGTCCTTTAAGCCTCTTGTAAGTGATTTTCCATCTCATTCATCATATTTGGGAAATTTTCTGATATTATTTCATTGAACAGATTATTCATACCCTTGGTTTGTATCTCTGTGCCTTCCTCAATCCCAATAACTCTTAAATTTGGTCTTTTCATGATGTCCCATATTTCTTGGAGGTTTCGTTCATGATTCCTAACCATCTTCTCTGTTTGTTCGACTTTGTTTTCAAGATTAAATATTTTGTCATCATTGTCTGAGTTTCTATCTTCCAAGTGATCTATTCTGTTAATTATGCTTTCTATTGAGTTTTTAACTTGGTTTATTGTTTCCTCATTTCCTTGTTCCCTTCAAGGATTTCTGTTCGCTTTTTTCTCAGAACTTCTATCTCTTTATTGAAATGATTTTTGGTTTCCTGCAATTGCCCCAGATGGTCATCCTCTGGTAGGGAAGCTGCAAAATGGTGCCAAAGGGTCCAAGCTCCCTGCTGGAGCCAGTCAGCCAGCCCCTCCAGGCCAGACCTCCCCAGGAGATGCCATGCAGTGGCACGGATTTCATGAAAGACTGGAACTCCCATCCTTTTTATTTGCACATCCTCAAGTTTCTCTTTGACAGTGGGCTCAAGAACACTCATTTGATCATTGGTCTCTTGGCCCTCATCCACCTACTGATGCTGCTCACCATGAGGTTCACAGCTACAGATATTTTAACATCTCAGTGTGGACTTTGGGATGACATCACATGTACATCAGTTTTTTACTTGTACATGTTTTTGAGGGGCCTCTCCATTTCTACCACACCTGCCTGCTGAGTATTTTCCAGGCCATCACTCTCAGCACCAGCAACTCCTGCTTGGGAAAGTTCTAACCTAAATTCCCACATCACACCTTGAAATCCCTTCTTTTCCTGTGGGTCTTCTATATGTCATTCATTGCTCACTTCTCAGTCTCTGCAGTTGACAAGTCCAATGTGACCTCCCATGTGTTTATATTTCTCAGTGATCCTCTCACTACTTTAATCATGGATTACTTTCTTAGGCATTTATTTTGGGCACTGGGTATATTTTGGGATGTCTTTCTTATGGGACTTATGATGCTTTCAAGTAGGTATATGGTGATTCTCTTGTGCAGGCATAAGAGGCAGTGCCAGATCTTCACAGCACCAGCCTGTCTCCAAAAGCCTCCCCAGAACAGAGGGCCACCAGGACCATTCTTCTGCTGCTGAGTTTCCTTATGCTTATGTACTGTTTGGACTGCATCTTCTTCTCCTCAAGAACTATGTGGAACAGTGTTCCTGTTTGTTCTTCTATGTCTATGATGGTGGCCAATGACTCTGCCATTTCATCATTTCATCATTCAGTCATCATTTCAGTCATTTCATTTTCATTTGTATTGCAAAACAATGTAGTAACTTTTTGAGAAGCTTTTGGGGAAAGACAGTAATAGTATTATCATTGTGTGATGAATAAATTCTCTTAAGGAACCACAGTTCAGCTTTGCAATTTTTACTCATGGTGTTATGTATATGCTATTTTGTATATTGTGTAAATTATCCTGGATAAATTGATAATGCGGGGTTTTAAAAATGATTACTATTGAAACTTGTGAATGAGAAATACAATCCTGGTAAACTTAAAGTTAAACTTAGAACCTTAGAGAGAGAAGAACAGCACATCACCAAAAGTAGTAGAAGGCATGAAATTATTAAAATAGGAGCAGAAATCAGTGAAATTGAAACAAAAGAAACAATTCAAAAAATTGACAAAACAAAAAGTTGGTTCTTTGAAAAAATAAACAAAATTGATAATCACTTCGCCACACTAATGAAGAGAAGGAGAGAGAAAACTCAAATTACCAAAATTTGTGATTCAGAAGGAAATATAACAACAGACTATAATGAAATACAAACCATAATTACAAACTATTTTGAAAACTTGTACTCCAACAAAATAGACAACCTGGAAGATATCAAAAGGTTCCTAGAGGCACATGAGCCACCCAAACTGAATTTGGAGGACATATATAATGTAAATAGATCAACTGCAAGCAATGAAATAGAAGACATCATCAAAAACCTACCAACAAGGAAAAGTCCAGGACCAGATGGATTCACAGCCGAGTTCTACAAGACCTTCAAAGAAGAGCTCATTCCAATATGCCTCAAAGTATTTCATGAAATAGAGGAGGAGGGGACCCTTCCAAACTCACTCTATGAAGCTAAGATCACCCTGATACCAAAACCAGAGAAGGACACATCAAGGTGTCCTTGGTCAGGAAAAAATTTCAGACCAATACCCCTAATAAACATAGATGCAAAAATTCTTAACAAAATTTTAGTGAGTCACATACAAAAGCATATTAAAAAGATAGTGCACCATGATCCAGTAGGTTTCATCCCAGGGATGCAAGGGTGGTTCAATATCCTGAAATCAATAAGTGTAATTCACCACACCAACAGACTTAAAGTCATGAATGACATGATTACTTAAATAGATGCAGAAAAAGCATTTGATAAAATACAGCACCCATTCATGCTCAAAACACTAGATAAATAGGGATAGTAGGAATGATCCTTAACGTTGTAAAGGCTATCTATGCTAAGCCCACAGCCAACATCATTTTAAATGGAGAAAACTTGAAAACATTCCTCCTGAACCATGGAACAAGGCAGGGATGCCCTTTTTATCCACTTCTATTCAACATCATCCTTGAAATTCTAGCCAGAGCAATTAGACAGACCAAAGAAATTAGAGGGATATGAATAGGAAAAGAAGAGCTCAAACTAGTGCTATTTGCTAATGACATGATTCTCTACTTAGAGGACCCTAAATATTCCACCAGAAAATTTATGGAACTCATAAATGAATTCAGTAAAGTAGCAGAATATAAAATTAACGCTCATAAATCTAATGCATTTTTATTCATAAGTGATGCATCCTCTGAGAGAGAAATTAGGAAAACTATATCATTCACAATAGCCTGAAGAAAAATAAAATACTTGGGAATCAATCTAAATCTTTTCACCAAAGAGGTGAAAGTCCTCTGCAATGAGAACTACAGAACATTAAGAAAAAATTTAAAGAAAGTCTGAGAAGATGGAAATATCTACCGTGTTCTTGGATAGGCAGAATTAATATTGTCAAAATGGCCCTACTATCAAGAGCACTAAACATATTCAATGCAATTCCAATTAAATCCCAATGCTGGACCTCATAGAAACAGAGCAAGCAATCATGAAATTCATTTGGAGGAATCAGAGACCCAGGATAGCTAAAGCAATTCTTAGCAAGAAGAGCGATGCAGGGGGTATCACAGGACCAGTCCTTCAATTATATTACAGAGCAATAGTAACAAAAACAGCATGTTATTGGCACCAGAATAGACAGGTAGATCAATGGTACAGAATAGAGGACACAGAAAAACCTACATAAAAACAAGTATCTCATACATGACAAAGGAGCCAGAAACATACAATGGAGAAAAGATAGCCTCTTCAACAATTGGTGCTGGGAATGCTGGAAATCCATATGCAGCTATGTGAAAATAAACCCACATCTCTCACTCTGTCCAAAACACAACTCAAAATGGATCAACAACCTAGGAATTAGACCATAGACCTGGCACATAATAGAAGAACTAATAGGTCCAAATCTCCATCATGTTGGCCTAGGACCAGATTTCCTTAACATGACTCCCAAAGCAGAAGAAATAAAAGCAGGAATCAATGATTGCGATAGAGTCAAACTAAAAAGCTATTTCTCAGGAAAGGAAACATCAGCAATGTGAAGAGAGAGCCTTCAGAGTGGGAGAAAACCTTTGTCACACACACTTCAGATAGAGCACTAATCTCCAGAATCTACAAAGTACTCAAAAATCTTTACACCAAGAACACTAATAACCCAATCAATAAATGGGCCACGGAACTGAACAGACACTTTACAGAGGAAGATCTACAAGCAATCAACAGATTTATGAAAAAATGATTGGAGAAATGCAAATCAAAACCACCTTAAGATTTCATCTTACTCCAGTTAGAATGTCTTTTATTAAGAATACAGGAAACAACAGGTGTTGGTGAGGATGTGGGGAAAAGGGTACACTCATACATTGCTGGTGGGATTGCAGGTTGTTGCACCACTCTGGAAAGCAGAGTGGAGTTTCCTAAGAAAACTTGGAAGGGATCCACCATTTGACCCAGCTATCCCACTCCTTGGCCTATACCCAAAGGACTTAAAATCAGATTACTACAGTGATGCAGCCACATCAATGTTCATAGCTGCTCAATTCACAATAGCTAGATTGTGGAACCAACCTAGATGCCCCTCAACAGATGAATAGATAAAGAAACTTTGGTATATGTACACAATGGAAGATTAGCCATGGAGAAGTTTAAAATTATTGCAATTGCAAGTAAATGGATGACATTGGAGACTCTTGTGCTAAGTTAGATTAGCCAATCCCCAAAATCCAAAGGCCAAATGATCTCTCTGATAAGTGAATGATGATGCATAATTCAGGGTGTTAGGGAGGCAAGAATGGACGAAGGATGGATTGTAAAGAGGGAAGAGAGGGGTAGGATCAGGGTGGGGGTAATAATAATAACAGAAAGAGACATACATCATTTCCCCGTGTACATGTATGAATGCACAGATGGTGTGACTCTACTTTGTGTACAACCAGAGAAAAAACAGCTGTACTCTATTTGTGTTCAATGAATCAAAATAAATAAATTTAAATTAAAAAAAGAGGGGATCCAAGATGGCGGACTAGAGGAAGGCTGCATTCCTACTTGCTCCGTGGATTCCTACTTGCTCGGGATTCAAACAGCAGGAATATGACTCTCAACGAGACTTTATATTCAAAGCACATATAAGGGGTCCCCAGGTGCCGCTCCAGAACCAACTCAGCCGAGCCGGGCTGGGCTCGGCCCGCCGTGGGCAGGTACCATCCGGAAGCGCCAGACCCGGCAGCAGCTTCGGAGCAACAGACCTGGGTCTGCGCCAGCCAACAAGTGAGTGCGGGTCCCCAGTAGCGCTTTGGAATCACTGGCCGTGGCTCCAGCACCAGCTGGCGGCCTCCCAGGCAGAGACCGAGCATCTCAGTCTACCTGGGGCATTCAGAGGCGTCCGGGAAACTCTGGAAACGCGGACTCTGGCAGGGAGATGGAACTACCCCACGCCATTTTGGCGGCTTAACTGGTGGAGAAGGCCCAATACCAGCTTCCTGGGGCCTCCAGCTGTGTCAGGGGAGCTCCAGCCGGGAAACTCTGGGAACACAGTCTCTGGCTGGGAGTGGGAACTATTCTGCCCCACTTCCGCAGCTTCCCTGGCAGAGAGTGCCCATCTCGGGCTTCCCAGGCCCTCCAACCGCACCTGGAGAGGTTGGCCCGAAGCCCCTGGAATCACTGACTCCGGTGGGGAGGTGGAACTGCTCTGAGTTTGGTGGCTTCCCTGGCAGAGGGGATCATTTCCAGCTTCCTGGGGCCGCCAGCAGTGTCAGCAGTGTCTGGAGTGATCGGGCAGGGAGCTTTGGGCCTTTGGCAATAGCTTACAGTGTCCCCAGGAGAGAGCAACCACCTGCCACTGCCTGAACCCCCAGCGAGGAGTTCAGGTCAGCCTGGGCTCTCAAGCCCAGTGTCTCCATCACTGAGCACAGTTCTGTGACACCACCCCAACTTGAACTAGTGCCCAGGCCCACACCCAGGCCTGGAGTCTACCACCTTGCTGTATCTAATTGTCTATCAACACTAGGCTGCCTCTGCCCAGAAGCATTGATCATTCCCAACCTGGAGGCAGTGGGACAGCACCTTTCTTGGGTCACCGCTTGATCAAACACCGCTCAAGCAACAGAGGGGAAGATACACGAGCACCATGAGAAAACACGGGAAGAAAGTGTCCCAATTAAACCTAGATGATATATCAAGAGAACCCAAAGACAGCATGGTAGAAGGAATGACAGAAATGGAGTTCAGAATGTTCATAATTAAAGTGATCCGAGAAGAGAATGATGTGACGAGAGAGCAGATTCAGGCTATGAATAATCAGTTAATAGAGCAATTGCAGGAAGCAAAAAATTACTTCAATAAAGAGATAGAAATTCTGAGAAAAAAACAAACAGAAATTCTTGAAGGAAACAAGGAAATGAAGGAAACAATAAACCAAGTTAAAAACTCAATAGAAAGCATAATTAACAGAATAGATCACTTGGAGGATAGAACCTCAGACAATGAAGACAAAATATTTAATCTTGAAAACAAAGTTGAACAAACAGAGAAGATGGTTAGGAATCATGAACGAACCCTCCAAGAAATATGGGACATCATGAAAAGACCAAATTTAAGAGTAATTGGGATTGAGGAAGGCGCAGAGATACAAACCAAGGGTATGAATAATCTATTCAAGGAAATATTATCAGAAAATTTCCCTAATATGGTGAATGAGATGGAATATCAATTACAAGAAGCTTACAGGACACCAAATGCCCAGAATTACAACAGATCCACACCAAGGCACATTATAATGAAAATGCCTAACATACAAAACAAAGATAGAATTTTAAAGGCGGCGAGAGAAAAGAATCAGATTACCTACAGGGGGAAACCGATACGTATATCAGCAGATTTATCAGCCCAGACCCTAAAAGCAAGAAGGGCCTGGAACAACATATGTCAAGCTCTGAAAGAAAACGGATGCCAACCAAGAATCTTGTACCCAGCAAAACTTACCTTCAGATTTGATGATGAAATAAAATCCTTCCATGATAAACAAAAGCTTAAAGAATTCACAAAGAGAAAGCCTGCCCTACAGAACATTCTCAACAAGGTATTCGAAGAGGAAGAGACGAAAAATAACAATCTCAGTCATCATGGGGAGGAACTACCCTAAAGAAAGAGTCCATCAAAGGAGAAACAAAGTTAAGCTAAAAACCCTAAAAAAGCTAAAATGACAGGAAATGCAAGTCATATCTCAATAATTACCCTGAATGTAAATGGCCTAAACTCATCAATCAAAAGACATAGACTGGCAGACTGGATTAAAAAGAAAGACCCAACAATATGCTGCCTTCAAGAGACTCATCTCATAGAAAAACATGCCCACAGACTAAAGGTGAAAGGTTGGGAAAAAACATACCATGCACACGGACTGAGTAAAAAAGCTGGGGTTTCCATCCTCATTTCAGACAAAGCAGACTTCAAACCAAAGATAGTCAGAAGGGATAAAGAAGGACATTTCATATTGCTTAAAGGTAGCATAAATCAACAGGACATAACAATCATAAACATTTATGCACCAAAAAATGGCGCATGTATGTATGTCAATCAGATCCTTCTCAATTTCAGGAATCAAATAGACCAAAACACAATAATACTCGGAGACTTTAACACTCCTCTCTCACCGTTGGACAGATCTTCCAAACAAAAATTGAATAAAGAAACTATAGGACTCAATGACACAATCGCTAATCTGGACTTAACGGACATATATAGAATATTCCATCCATCAAAAAGCGAATACACTTTCTTCTCAGCAGCGCATGGGTCCTTCTCTAAAATAGACCATATGTTATGCCACAAAGCTACTCTTAACAAATACAAAAACATACAGATACTACCTTGTATACTATCAGATCATAATGGAATGAAATTAGATATCAACGAGAAAGTTAGAAACAGAAACTACTCCAAGACCTGGAGATTAAATAATATGCTATTGAATGATACATGGATAACAGAAGACATTAGGGAGGAAATTAAAAGATTCTTAGAGGTCAACGAGAATAAAGATACAACATATCGAAATCTCTGGGACACCATGAAAGCAGTGCTAAGAGGAAAGTTCATTGCAGAGAGTGCATTTAATAAAAGAATGAAAAGTCAACAAATCAATGACCTCACATTACAGCTCAAAGCCCTAGAAAAAGAGGAACAGATCATCACCAAAAGTAGTAGAAGACAGGAAATAATCAAAATCAGAGCTGAAATCAACGAAATTGAAACAAAAGAAACAATTCAAAAAATTGACGAAACAAAAAGTTGGTTCTTTGAAAAAATAAACAAAATTGATAAACCCTTAGCCACGCTAACAAAGAGAAGGAGAGAGAAACTCCAAATTACTAAAATTCGCGATGGAAATGGAAACATTACAACAGACACAATTGAAATACAAAACATAATAAGAAGCTACTTTGAAAATTTATACTCCAACAAAATAGAAAACCTGGAAGACATCAACAGGTTCCTAGAGGCATATGAGCCACCCAAACTGAATCTGGAGGACATACACAACTTAAATAGATC
>JAJEJO010052458.1:0-62522 GCA_020662805.1 Glaucomys volans
GGAGGACATAGAAAATTTAAACAGATCAATTTCAAGCAATGAAATTGAAGATGCCATTAAAAGCCTACCAAAAATGAAAAGTCCAGGACCAGATAGATTCTCATCTGACTTCTAGCAGACCTTCAAAGAAGAACTAACAGCAATTCTCCTCAAACTAGTCCATGAAATAGAAAAGGAGGTAACCCTTCCAAAATCATCACCCTGATACCAAAATCAGACAAAGATGCATCAAGGAAAGAGAAATGAAGACCTATATTCCTGATGAACATAGATTCAAAAATTCTTAATAAAATACTTGAAAGTCACATATAAAAGCATATCAAAAAGATAGTGCACCATGATTAAGTGGGGTTCACCCTGGGGATGCAAGGTTTGCTAGACATATGGAAATCAATAAATGTAATTCATCACATTAATAAATTTAAAGACAAGAATTATTATCTCAATAGATGCAGAAAAACCTTTGACAAAATACAACATATATTCTTATTCAAAACACTAGAAAAACTAGGGATAGTAGGAACTTACCTCAACCTTATAAAAGCCATATATGTCAAACTGAAGGTCAACATCATACTAAATGAAGAAAAATTGAAAGCATCACTCCAAACCTGGAACAAAAAAGAAATGGACACCTTCACCACTTCTATTCATCATAGTCCTGAAAAGTCTAGTCAAAGCAATTAGACAGACTAAAGAAACTGAAGGTATACAAATAGAAAAGTAAGAACTCAAACTATTTCTATTTGCCAATTACATGATTCTATATTTCTCAGACCCAAAAAATTCCACCAGAAAACTTCTAGAACTCATAAGTGAATTCAGCAAAGTAGTAGAATATAAAATTAACACCCATAAATCAGTTGTGTTCCTACCTATCAATGACAAATCAACTGAAAGAGAAATCAGGGAAGATGTCCCATTCACAATAGCCTCCAAAAAAACCAAAAAACCAAAAAAAAAAAAAATCTTTAGGATTCAGTCTAACAAAAGAGGTGAAGGACCTCTACATTGAAAACTAAAGAACATTAAAGAAAGAAATTGAGGAAGACCTTGTAAGATGAAGAGATTTTCCATGTTCTTGGATAGGCAGAATTGATATGTGAAAATGACCATGCTACCAAAAGTGCTATACAGATTTAATGCAATTCCTACTAAGTTACTGATGATGTTCTTCATAGAAATAGAAAAACCAGTCATGAAATTCATTTGGAAAAATAAGAGGCCCAGAATAGCTAAAGCAATCCTTAATGAAAAAAGTGAAGCAGGAGCAATCACAATTCCAGACTTCTACTACAGAGCTATAGTAGCAAAGATGGCATGGTACTGGCAGCAAAACAGACATGAAGACCAATGTTACCAAATAGAAAATACAGAGACAAACTCACACAAATACAGTTATTTCATACATAGTATGCCAAAACATACATTGGAGAAAAGATAGCCTCTTTAACAAATGGTGCTGGGAAAACTGGAAATCCATATGCAGCAGAATGAAATGAAACCCCTATCTCTCACCCTGCACAGAGCTCAATTCAAAGTGGGTCACGGAACTACATTAGACCCAAGACCCTGTGCTAACTGGAAGAAAAAGTAGGCCCAACTCTCCATCCTGTAAGTTTAGGAATCAAATTTCTCAGCAAGTCTCTCCAAGCACAAGAACTAAAATCAAGGATTAATAAATGTAATGCTATCAAACTAAAATGCTTCTTCATATCAAAGGAAACAATAAAGCATGTTAACACAGAGCCTGCAGAATATGAAAATATCTTTACCACTTGCACTTCAGATATAGCATTAATCTTCAGGATATATAAAGAACTCAGAAAACTTCACCAAAACAAACAAACAATCAATCAATAAATGGGCAAAGGAATTAAGAAGAAGAAAGGTGAGCAGTCAACAAATATATGAAAAAAGTTTCCAGCATCTCTAGCAATTAGAGAAATGAAATTAAAACTACACTGAGATTTCATCTTGCTCCACTCAGAATGCAATTCTCAAGAATACAAGTAACAATAAATGTTGGCAAGGATGTAGGGAATAAGGTACACTCGTACATTGCTGGTGGGATGGCCAACTGGTGCAGCCACTCTGGAATAAAGTATGGAGATGCCTCAGAAAACTTGGCATGGAACCACCATTTGATCCAGTTTTCTTACTCCTTGGTTTATACCTAAAGGACTTAAAGTCAGCATACTACAGTGATGCAACCATATCAATGTTTATAGCAGCTCAATTCACTAAAGCTAAGCTATGAAATCAGCCTAACTGCCCTTCAACAGATGAATGGATAAAGAAAATGTGTTATATATACACAGTGGAGTATTAGTCATAAAGAAGAATGAAATTATGACATTTGCCAGCGAATGAATGAAAGACCACTACAATGCAATGTAGAACATTGGAAAAAGAAATTGAAGAAGACACAAGAAATTGAAAAGACCTCCCTCATTCATGGGAAGCAGAATGCTTTTCAGGTTCAGACAGATTTAATATTGTTAAAATGGTCAAATACCAAAAACAATACACAAATTTCATGCAGTCTCCATCAATGCCAATAACATTCTTCACAGAACTACAAATAAAAAAGCCCAAACTTTCATTTGGAAAATAAACAGCAAGAATATCCAAAGCAATTCTATGTCAAAACAAAACAAAACAAAACAAAAAACAGAGCAATGTTGGAGGCATCACAGTACCTGACTTCATGTTATATTACGGAGCTGCGGTAGCAAAAACTATATGGTGTTGACTAAAAACAGACACAACAACCAATGGCATAGAATAGAAGACACAGAGACAAATCCACATAGATAAAGTCATGAATCCATGACAAAGGCGTGAAAAACACATTGGAGAAAATCCAGCCTCTTAAACAAATGGTGCTGGGAAGATTGTATGTAGAAGAATGAGGCATGGCTGTTATCTCTCCCCCTGCACAAAAAATCAACTCTACATGGATGAAAAACCTTGAATTAGACCTGAAACTATGCAACTCCTAGAAGAAAATGTAGGGTTAACACTCCAATGTGTAGGCAAAGGCAATGACTTTCTCAATAGGACCTGTAAGGCTAAGGAAATAATACCAAAGGTTAATAATTGGGATGGCATCAAATTAAAAAACTTCTGTACAACAAAGGAAACAAGAATGTGAAGAGAGAAAATTTTGCTAGTTACTATTCTGACAGAGGATTAATATTCAGAATATATAAATAACTCAAATATTAACACCAAAAACTGAAACAAAACCAACTCAGTAAATAAATGGGCAAATGAACTCAACAGATACTGAAAGAAGATATACAAATGGCCAACAAATATATGAAAAAATGTTCAACATCATTAGCAATTAATTTTTTAAAGTATTTGGATTGGTTCTGGTGATTTCTTTCTTTTCTTATTTTTTTGTAGATTTTAAATTATGAATTTATTTTTCTTAATAGTTAAATGGCTTTCAAATTATCTATTTCACCTTAGGTGGTTGTTCATATTTTCTGAGAAGTGGATCCATTGATTTCTTGTCTAACTTATGGATATGGAGTTATTTGCAGTACTCTCCTATTAGAATTTTGAGAGAAACTGTGGTATATATACACAATGGAATATTGCTCAGCCATAAAGAAGAATAAAATTATGGTATCTGCAGGTAAATGGATGAAGCTGGAGATGGTCATGCTAAGTGAGATTAGCCAATCCGGAAAAACCAAAGGTCAAATGATCTCTCTGATAAGTAGATGATGATACATAATGGGGGGTGGGAGGATGATACATAATGTGGAGAGGCAAGAATGGAAGAAGGATGGATTGCATAGGGAGAAAAGAGGGGTGGGTTCAGGGAGGGGAGTATGAATAATAACAGAATGAGATAAACATCATTACCCTATGTACATGTATAATTACACAAATGGTGTGACTCTACTTCATGTACAATCAGAGAAACAACAGCTGTACTCCATTTGTGTACAATGAATCAAAATAAATAAATTAAAAAAAAGAATTTTGGTATGTGTATGGTTAGTAGTGATCTTCACTGTTTAATTCCTGTTATTGGTATTTTGTGTCTTCTTTTCTTTGTGAGTCTCAAATAAGCTTGTCAATGTTGTTGATTTTTTCAAACAACTGTTTTTTGTTTCATTGATTTTTCTGTTTTCCTATTTGTAATTTTATTGCTTTTTACTATTTGCTTCCTTCTGTTAGCTTTGGGTTTATTTTGCTCTTCCTCTAATTTCTTGAGGTGGAAGCTTAGAGTATTGGAATTTTCCCTTTTTTCTAATATAAGCATTCAGACTATAAATTGCTGACACAACTCTAGTATTTAACACATTGTATTATAATTGAAGAAATTTAGTGCTTTAGTTGTGTTTAAAAATTATTATTTTGTATTTTCATTCATTTCAATGCATTCATTTTTTCCCTTGATCTTTCCTCTTTGACTCGTGGATTATTTATTGTAGAAGTGTGTTGCTTAGTTACCAGGTATTTGGAGGTTTTCTACATCTTTTTATATTTGATTCTATTGTGATGAAACACTACTCTGTATGGGTTCAATTTTTTTAAATTTGTTGAGGTTTGTTTTATGATCTAGGATATACCCTATAATGTCATATGTTTTCTGGGTACTTGAAAAGGATATATAATATGAAATCAAAGAAACTGACTTAGAAGGTGTCAGAGAATTTAACAGATACCTCAGCCTCACCCATGAACTTGAACACAGGGCAAATAATACAAAAAGATGTTCAATGTCATATGTCATCAGAGTAATACAAATTAGAGCAACAGTGGGATATCACACCACACCAATTAGAAGGGTCAAAATCCAGAATACTGCCAACATCACTGGCAACAGAATACTGGTAAGGATGTGGAGTAACAGGAACTCTCATTCATTTCTGGTGTGAATGCAAATTGGTACAATCTCTTTGGAAGTCAGTTTGGCAGATTTTTACCAAACTAAACATAATCATACCATACAATCCAGCAATCATGTCCCATTATGTCACCACCAAATTGGCATATGGATAGTTATAGCAGTTTAATTACTAATTGCCCCTAATTGGAAGCAATGAAGATCAATAGATGAATTTACAGATAAACTCTGGTGTATATCAAGACAATGAAAACTTATTCAGGAATCAAAATAAAACAACTATTACACCAAGAAAGGACATGGAGAAAATTTTATTTCATATCACCTACTGAAATACATTGCTCTGATAACACTGCATACTATATGATTCCAACTACATGACATTCTGGACAAGACAAAATTACGGAGATAAGTAGTTGCCCAGATTGAGGAGAGGGAGGGATAATAGGCAGAGTACAGGTTATTTTAGGGGTAATGAAATTACTTTGCATGATTATTTAATGGTAGATACACATCATTGTAGATATGCCCTAATTCATTGATGGTATGTATTAATCAACTTTTCATCACTGTGAGCAATATATCTGACAGAAACAACTTAGAAGAAGAAAAATTTATGTTGGTTCATGCTTTCAGAGGTTTCAGTCCAACTCTATTGCTTTGGACCTAAGGTGAGAGGCAGAGTAGCATGGCAGAAGTGTACAGGAGGGAAGTTTCTCAGCTCATGACAGTCAGGAAATAAACAGAGTCAAAAGACAGGAAAGGGTCAGGAACATGGCCCCAGTGACCTGCTTCCTTCTGCACATACCACCTGCCTACAGTTACCACTCAGTACATTCAAATGTAAAAACCAACTGATGTGGTCATAGCATTCACAATCCAATCACTTCACCTCTGAACATTCCCGCATTGCCTAACACATGAGCCTTTGGGAGTATTTGCCAAACCATAATAAGGGAAAGAGTGAGCCCTAATAGATACTCTGGACATTGAAGGAAAAGTATGTGTCGATGTAGGTTCATCACCTGGAGTAAATGTACAACTATTGTAGGATATATCAAGGTAGGGAAGGGGTGTGTGTGTGTGTGTGTGTGTGTGTGTGCGTGCGTGTTAGGGTGGGTGAAAGCAGGGGGTATATGGAAATCTCTGTACTTTCACCTCAATTTTGCTATGCATTTAAAACTGCTCTAATAATAAATTATATTTAAAATAAAATTTATTTGGCTATGATTGAATGGAATATTTTATAAATATCAATTAGTTGAAATTAGAGTAGTGACAACTAAACTCTTCACACGACCAAGCTTAAATTGAATAATTTTAAAATTCCTGGTATTTTTCACTTCATACATATTTTAAGATGCAGCTTTTCAGGTGCATCAACTGAAAGTCTGGGTTTTACACTGGATTTATTCACTTTAATAGATTCTGAACTCTAACATTTGTCTTCCCAGTCTGTAAATTTCTAAAAGATTACCTTAATTTCTTAGCCTCTTGACTTCTACTTGTGATTTAGCAAATAAGTAGATAAAAATGGTGCTAAATATGTTTTATCTATTTGCCTGTTACTCCTCTATGGAACCTTAGCCAATGAAGCCTCTTAGGAACTCTCAAAAGTGTGTGTGTGTGTGTGTGTGTGTGTGTGTGGGCACACGTGCAAACGCCCGTGTGTGCATGTGTCTATGTGTGAGAAATATTAAATTTTCAACTTGATTTTATCCAGTCTTCATACCTTGGTGTTTGAATTGGTCTGATACAAGAATACCTGTACTAAGCACTTACTATCTGCCAGGTATCATTCTAGAATCTCTGTTTAGACTCTCTTCCCTAATGGGCTAATCAGCTCACAGAAGGCAGGCATATCACTATAGCTCAATCAACTAATGTCTATTGGTAACTGAATGCTTCAGCTTGTGATTAAAACCAAGCCAATACACAATGACACAAGATTCAATTACGGGGAATTTGAAAGAATTGTTGGTAAAAAGAAATTTTCTTCATAAGAGACTTGGAATTGACAGAATATAAGCCTGAACATGCTTGGATGCAAGAGAGGGGGAAATAATAATTTTTTAATAGACAAAGACATGAAATAAACATAAAGAAAAGCAGAACTAAGAGATGGAATCACCATATCGATTAATTTTTAAATAATTTCCAGCGCTACTTCCATGTGATTATACCAGCTTGGCTTATACCCATCTAGTTTGGGATTTGGTCACCTACAACCTCATGAATATACATTTTTAATTAGCAAATTATATGAGTACTTTTGGTATTTACTTTACTTGGCTTTTTAAAATTTTGCATTGATTTAGACTTTCTTTTTTCTTGAATATTTATTTTTCTTCTCTTCTTTATTCCCCTGTCTTTTTCAAGTGCTAGGGATCAAACACAGGCCTCACACACACTAGGCAAGTGTTCCACCACTGAGCCAATGATACCCACCCCTGAACTTTTCTTTTCTTTTGTCTTTTATGATATCATTGGCCACTGGCATTTCTTGCAAGGTTTACATTAACTCTGATTCTTTTTCAGTTTTTTTTTCTCTTCTTTCTTAATATTGACATCCCTCACGATTATATCTTTAGGTCTTTGTCCTACATCATCTAAAAGAATGTTTTGCGTGTCTTTAGCTAAATAAATATCAACCAGAATTTACTCAAGGACCAGAGAGTCATCCTTGATTCATTGATTCTCTCAACTATCTTTTATTTCTATTCCTTGATTACAGTTAACCCTGTTTCTCTGTTCATTGAGGCCCTCATATATTCTCACTTGTCCTATTAGCAATAGACTCTTATCACACTGTTTCCAGTCATATTCTCAACATCGTAACCAGAGTGGTAGAATATAGCAAGTTACCATATATTTTGCTCACTCTGCTCACTGATTTAAATAGTGCCTAGGACATGGTTCTTGCTGGCTGATCTTCATCACTCTTTTCACCCTTTACTCTTGTCAGAGAAGGTTGTTTAGTGTCGCTTGAAAAAAAAAAAATGCTTTCTTAGGCTTTGGTTCCATTGCACCTTCTCTTTTCTTTAAAATGTATGCTTCTAAGTGCCAGTGTGCTGAACTCATGACTATGCTTCAAATCACAGCTCAAAACTTTCCTGTTTGAAACATTCTCTAACCTCTGTCAGGCAGTTTCAGGGGTTGTCACTACTCACATTGTCCATCTAGTATTATGCCATTACTGCATTTATCACATTACGTTATAATTGACTATGGCACTGTCTCTTTCCTAAATTCTTAATTATGTAAGAAAGGAGAAATCTTAATAAGTTGTTGAATTTCCAGAATCTGGAACTGACAGTAGGCACTTAATAATCTAATTGAATATAACAATAAGGCAAACTTTTCTTTTACTCTATTTTTAGGCTGTCAATATAGATTTACTTAATTTTTTTCACCTGTAAAATTTACTTATGGACTATGATCATGTTTGCCATTTGTAATCATTTTTAGGAAAGATAAAATATCTTTAGGAAAAATATAAGAATTATGTACCTACTTAATATCACATAAAGCTAACAACAATCCCCAACATATTAAAAGGGATTTATTATTCTCTGTGTTAGTCAGTTTTATGTTGTGACAAAATATCTAAGAGAAACAATTTAGAGGAGGAAAGATCTTTGGGATTATGGTTTCAGCAGTTTCAGTCCATGGTTGATTGGTTTCAAGAAACATAATAGTAGAAGGGTATGGCAGAGGCAAGCTGTTCACCTCTTGGAAGCTGGGGTGGGATCAGGGGAGGAGATAGAATAAGCCCAAGAAGGTAGGGGAAAAAGATAGAATCCGTAGGGCATACCTCCAAGGACCCACTCCCTTCAACTAAGTCTGGGGCCAACTTCTACAGTTTTTAGCACTTTCTTATAGTCCATCCAGCTATGAATACACCAGTGGATTAATCCACTGATGAGGTTAGATTCCTCATGATCCAGTCACTTTCCCAAAGTTCCACCATGAACATTGCTGCACTGGGGACCAAGTCTTCAGCACACGGGGTTTGGAGGACATTCCAAATAAAAACCTAATACACTCATTTTTTTTTTTAACAGATGTATAAATGAAATGGATAAGAGTTAAGAAATTGTCCCAGAGATAAAGGACTAGTAAGTTTTGGAGATGAGACTTAAAGTCTTTCTAACTTTAAAGAATTTACTTTATCCTCTGAAACATAATTCATTGTCTGGGACAAAGCGGACAAATGATTGATATTTTGATAAAATAACCTTAATGATGAACCTAAAACTTTTCATGTGACTGATTTTCACCATGATTGTCAAATGCCAAGGACAAACACTATGCTTTCCCATACCTGAGCCTGGGATGACTTCATAGGCTTAACTGACACCCAGTTCCCCAACCCTTGTCCAACTCTTTTTTTTTTTCCATAGCACTTATCATCCTCTAACATGTTATAAAATCAATTTATCTTTTATGCTATTTTGTTTCCATCCACTTGAATCAAAAGAAAAAAATTATTTTGCTCACTAAAGAAAACACAAAATCAATAAACTTATCTGACACATATTATGTGACCATACAGAGCTAGAGGTAGACATATAGAGTGATTGAAAATAAATGAACAAATTAATGAATAAAACTACAAGCAGAGCCAAGAGTGAAAGAAGGTTAACAGGACATATCTGCAGCTTTTCTTAGAGAAAGTCAAATAGTTAATATAGTCTTTGAGAAGCTTGGATATTCAGAGTTGTTTGATAATAATCCTTCCCAAATATAAATAGGTCCTTACAAGTTTAGAATCTGTGAACAAACAAAGCATAAACAGAACATTTAACTCATCCCTATCTATTATTACCAAATGAGAAAAGAAAAAATACCAAAATGCAGCCCTGAACTGAAGTGGTAGTAGATTATGAGATTGACAGTGTTTTCATTTGTAGTCTTGATCTTTTCTCAGTTTCTTTCCAAGAATGAGAGAAAACAAGGAAGGCAGGACTGTGGTTAAATATTTCTTTCTGACACACTAATTTAGGATAATTACCATAGGTGGCATGTGAGTTGTTTGAATGAAATACAGTTCAGGTGAGAACTCAAGGTTGTTTGCCTTAGGATAATTGCCTACCAGACAGAGATGAAAAGTAGCAATAATAGAAGACTAAACTGGTTGTACTCCCATTAAGGTATTTTTTGTACATTTGGGGGAAACAGAGAATGTTTATGAGTAGGGCTAAACCACAATATCTTTTCTAGAAATTTAATGTATCTGGAATTGATTTTTGTGTGTATGATATTAGGCTCTAATTTCATTTCCTCCTTGCATGATTAACCCGTATATGTTCTCAATATATTTAATATGTATTTGCACATTTGTGTATGAATGTGTGTGCATTTACAGACAAATGGCATATATTTTTTAACATACACATGTGTATATGTATGTACATATACCATGTTTATTTAAAAATTCTACTCATTCATTGATGCACTCTTAGATTGATTCTATATCCAGGGCTACTGAGACGGAAGTGCAGATATCTCTTCAACAAACTGGTTTCATTTCCTTTGGATATATTCCCAGTAATGGGATTGCTGGATTACATGGTAGTTCTATTTTTAATTTTTGAGGCACCGCCATACTGTTTTCCATAACAGGTACACTAATTTGCCTTCCATTTGATAATGTATAGGGGACCCCTTTTTTCTCCACATCCTCTCCTATGCTTCTTATATTACATCTTTTTTATGATAGCCATTTTACAGCTGTGAGGTTTTATTTATTGTGGTTTTATTTTGCATTTCTCTGATAACTAGTGATTTTGAGCATTTTTCCTGTTCAACTATTGGTCATCTGTATGTCTTCTTTTGAGAAATGTCTGTTTGCATACTTTGTCATTTTTAAATTTTAAATTTATTTTAATTTTATTATTTATTTATATTTCACTGTAAACTTTCTTGAATGTTTGAGTTCTTTATATATTTTGAACGTTAATCCCATATAAAGTTTATGAGTTGCATGTATTTTCTCCTACTCCATCTATTGTCTCTTCACTCTTGTGTTTTGCTTGGCTGTACAGAAGCTGTTCAGTTTACTGTAACTTTATTTTGCTTCTGCTGCTTGTGTTTTCAGGTTCATATTCAAAAAGTCATTTCCCAGACCAATGCCATAGATTTTTCTCCCTTATACTTCCTTCTGGTGGTTTTGTAGTTTCAAGTCTTACCTTTAAGTCTTTAATCCATCTGCAGTTAATTTTTGAGTATGGTTTGAAATAGTGTCAGATTTCATTCTTCTACATGTGAATATTCATTCACTTATGAGAATTCTTTTCTATAATAATCTAGGATGAGAATTATTTTCTCTCTTTGTAATGAAAATATGATCCAGTATTTTGCATCCATTATTACTGAAAATAAATTAGTTGTTAGTCTAACTGATGCACCTTTGAATGCAATCTGTTTTTTTTTTTTTATTCCCTCTTGGGATGATTTTAAGATCTTCTCTTTCATAACATTGTAACATTCTGCAGTCTCAACATTCCTCTCTTGGGAATTTGGGGTTCTTAAATTTGTAAACCCTTATGTTTTGTTCTGGAAAGTCACTAACCACTATCTATTTAAATATGGTCTGGGTCCCATTCTCTCATCTCTCCTATTAGAAGTGTATAAATTGATGTTAATTTTTTCATTTCATTATTTATGTATTTTGAAACCTATTTAACCCTCTATGTGGACTTCTGATCAATTCCTTCAATACTATCATTCAGTTAAATGATTTTCTCTTTACCTGTATATAATCTATTTTTATGTGTATCCATTTAGATTTTATGTTCTGTAATATTTTAACTTCAATAGCTTTTATTATCTCTTTTCAAATTATTTTGCTCTTTACTCACTATGCCAAAGTTCTATTGTACTTCTTTAGATGCATTGAGTATGGGTGGTGAATATATTTTGTCTAATAACTTTAGTATTTAAATTCTGCGTGGCTCTGATTCTGCTCAGCCCTGCCTTGCAATACGTGTGCCCTACGGTAGTTACCAGCTCTTGATTATCAATTACACTTTTTCTCCAGAAATTCTTTACAACCTTGGGTAAAAGTGGAATTGGCATTTGTTTCTGCCAGGTTTCTGGAGGTCTTATCAGACTAAGTCTACTTTTCAACAAATTCTTAGCTCAAGGTTTCTCTGATAACCAATTGTAGAATAAACTGTCTGCAAACATTAGGAGGTCTAGCTTTTTCTAGGTTATAATTTCCCCAGGAAAATAGTTTTATCTTTATTAACACGAAGTTTTGAGATGATCAATTATTTTTTTGTAGAACTTCAGGGTGGGGACATTAGAGTGTTGTCCCTTGGTGATTGCCTTTTAGAAGTGGAGTGACCTTCTATTAGAATCTCTACCTAGAATGGACGGACCCTAGATTTTTAATTCCTATGCCTCAAGTTTCATAAAACTGAAAAACCATGGCTTAATTTTTCTGGTTTTGTATGTTCTCTCTAGTAAAAGTTATTTTCAACAATCATCTCAACTCCCTGGATTCCTGTTTTACTTCAGATTTATTGTTCTCCTCTTATGTGTAAGTCAATGCAAAGAGAACTTGAGAAGTAGAATTTATCAAGTTGCAGATCCTAACTTCAAGTTAATCACAGGCTAGAAGGGAGAAGTCACATAAGCACAATATGTGGAAAAATTGTGAAAACATTTTACATACAACATTGGAACAACAGAAAGATATGTATCCACTTATTTTGGGCTAATATACACATGACTTCAGAGAACAATTTTTGAAAAAGTGATGATTGAGGTATATCAGCATGATATAAGTCTCATGAGAGTATATACCTGATCTGATTTGGTCAATATAATATTCTTTCTGCCTAACTATTTCTTAAATTAACATTTGTTCAAATAGGATGTAGTTAAATCTGACTACTTTATTGCCTTTGCCTGAAAGAGTTGTGACTACTAATGAATCATACCATGTCTTCATTTTTCAGGACTTGTGTTTGAAATATCCATGTATTTCCCATGGTGGAAAACAAGAATCTGTCTTCATCATATGTTTCTTAAGTATATAAGAATAGAAAAAGAATGGGAGGTGGCTCTGAAACTCAGAAGGTCTGAAGCCCATGACAGAGTAAGTAATTTGTCTAGTCCACATTTTTCATTATTTAATATTTTCAGTTTTTTTTGGAATTCCTTTAAAATACAAAGGATAAATTCTTTCTGACTTTTGAATTTGTATTTAAGTAGTTGTTGACATAATGGAAAGAGCTTTGGAGACAAGGGAATCTTGATTGAATTTTTGCTCTAACACTTGTTTTCAACATGAACTCTCTATGCTTTGTTGCTCTTCTCTATGAGAGTAAAACTTCCTTATAGTATTACTACTTTTGGAAATAATAAATATAAATATAAATATTATATAACATATACTGTACATACATAAGTAAACTATAAATAATTGTGCCTATTGCATATGTATTATATATATGATCAGTGAAAATTATATGTAGTATATAAATAAATTGGATACATATATAAAATTTCAAATAATTATAACTAATTATATTAATATATGCAGCACTGTTATTTCTATTTTATTTTGTTGTGATATATGAGTGCTTTCCTAGCTAAGCTTTTCATTTCATTCCTTTAATTATCTCCACTTTATAAAATTTTTGTTTGGACAATACAATTTTGGAGATTTTCTCTTATTTGGGGGGGTCAGAAACAGATACAGTCACTAAAAGTTTTTGTCTTGACTCAAATCCTGCTAACCCCTTGATGTCTCTAGCTCCAATCTGTACAAATAGTAAAAAGTTCACCTCATTAGATGTGTGGGGTGCTGAAAGATGTAAATGTTGAGAGGAATCCAGGCTTATAAATGTCTGTTATGTTTAAATCTACATTATAAATACCCAAATAATTTGGTTTTGGAAGGCATACTGAATTATATTCCATCTGTGTTCATCTCTCCCTCACCTTGTGCTTCCTCTGATGATGGACTCTTCTTCCTTCTTCTTGGGATCCTTTACTCAATGTCATTGTTTTCCTTTTTCTAAGTTTCAGCAAGACTGACAGAAAATCAGTCCTTCCTCATTTCACTGTGCCCAACACACTCAAGTACCTCACATTGGATGAAAAAGAGTCACAATAAAGAAGTAGCCCAGCTGTTTCTAACTTTCACAAATGTGATTTCATGGTATAGAGCAGAGTTGAAACTATTTCAATGGGCAAGATTGCCAAGGGACAGAATGCAAACAGAGGAGAAAACAAAGTCAAGGACAGAGCCTTGGGGAATGCTTATTTTTAGATGATTAGAGAACAAAGCCTGAGAAGGAGAAAAGAAGGACAGATCAGAAAAGTAGGAGTGCAATGGAAGAGAAGGGCTAACAGAGTTGTCAAAGGAGTGTGATGAACAGAATTGACGTGGGACAGGATCTTTTTTTCTCTGTAAAGATTACTGAAAGAACATCATGGAGCAATGAAGGTATGGAGGTAGAACCAAAAAGTGAGAACCTATTTAAATGTTAACCACGTGCACCAATGGAACCAGAGCATCACTGAGATAGGCAATGAGAACAGGAATAGTGGTGGGAAGGGGCTGAGGTCACAGAGGAAAAAAGAGCCTTAAACCTTCTACAACTATATGTGTGAAAAATATAAAACTGGGAAGCAAATCACTTGGAGGGTATTTTATGGGTATTACAAATCACAGAGGCACAATACCGCCATTCTGTGTATTACAGATAATCCAGGAAAAATTTCTCAGATAGCCAGGTTGAAGAAATATTACATAGCATTAGAACCCACTGACCCTCATGAACTACATGGTCCAACAGCCAGAGACTGACATCTCAGAGGTACTTTTTAAAGATCACCTATCATGGTTAGTATCACTGTTAAAATGGTGTCACCAATAATGGTAATAAAATCTGTTTGTGCATTGGATAAATTCTAATCATTTTATATATTATCAGTAGGGAGATCATGTACTAATAAACCCTTTACATGTTTTATGGAACCACTAAATTGGAAATGTAATATATTTCATTTAAAATGAAGATTATTAAAAAGTGAAATTAATGTATCATCAGGCTTCTTGTTGAACTTTGTGTTGAAAATTTAAATCCATGGGATAGATCACGTTGCAGTGCACATTGGTATGCGGAAGGAAATGGCAATTCCGTATTTATGACAGCCTATTTAAAATGGGCAAGAAAGAGTCTCTTATAACAAGGTTATATTGTATTGATTTGCCTTTCAAGTATTTATTTATTTATTATATGTGCCATTTTTGAAAAATGAAGGACAAAACAAAAATTCATGGCTGTTTCCAGCTTCCGGGGAGCTGGATGGATGTAAGAGTGTATTTATGGTGTATTTATTTCCTAATATATGCAATGGAGTTGATTCCAAATGATTTGACTTTAGAAGCAGAATATAAATCTCTACAGGCACAAGTGGAGTTAAGGTTTGTACTAAATCTTTGTCTAAAATACCCCAAAGCAAGTTATAAAAAAATTCCTTTCCATGCATCAAATTAAATCTAAACTTACTGGGGGCCAGTGATGAAATAGGACTCTTGGTCCGCTGTGTACTACCACAGCATTCAGCACCAACTTGTTTTTAATTTATTGAGGAAATATCAAATTTTCCCTACTATGACATATATTTTTAAAAGATCTTTGGCCTCCATGTCTCTTATATGCAGATATAAGTGAATCTATGGGGGAGGAAACCGCTGTTTACCTAGCTTCTCTTATGTTCCAGGCAGTGTTCTGGGCATTTTGACAATGGGTAGCATTATATGGTGCTTACTGTGCTAGTTGTTACGTCTTAAGTGCTTTCTATACAATCATGCATTCAATTCTCACAATAACTGACTGTATCATAATAACCACCTTCCATATTTTTCAGACAAGGAAACTCAGAATCCAAGAAATTATATAACTTGCCCAGAGTTACCCAATTCATAATTGCTGAATCCTGGCCAAGAACTCAGGTTTTATTGACTAAAAAATCCATCTTTTTCATTATTCCCCATGTTGTTTCTTAATATCTTTTTTATCTAGAATGAATGCAAAATTGAGAATTTGGGGAATATTTTTTGGATCTAAGACCATTGGTAAAACATAATCCTTCGTTATTTTCCAAAGGGAAACCAAATAAAGAATATAATGTTCATTCATTCATTCATCTAATAAATTCTTATTGGCAGTTTATGCCAAGCCGCATTAGGAGCTGAAGATACAGATACTAAGATTATTTCTGATCCTTCTTGGTTCAAAGTCTCTATGGGAGACGGACAAATAAAACAGTCTTATGATGCAGCTACCATAGAAACGTTCACAGATTGGGAGTGCAGGGAGGTTACCAAAGATATCCCTGAGTGGCTGACAGCCATACTGGGCCTTACAGATGAGGAGCATTGAAACAAGAGACGGTGGTGGCAAAGAAAAACAGATGAGACCTTTTTTAACCTCTCCTTTCAGTCAGAAGCTATTTTCCATTCTCATTCATTTGCAATCCAGGCCAGCAGCTTGATGAGAGAAGACTCTTGGCAGAAACTCATGAGAGAGGAGAGGAGAGAGCAAGGAAGGAGAGGGAGTGGAACTCTCCCGAGACTTCACTGCAGTTCACAGTTTGGCATTGTCTTTTTATCCGGTTTGAGAAATTATACCCTTTCTCGGGAATTGATTGTCATTTTTGATTTTCCGTGAAGGAGGCTGACAGTTGAAAGACTGCTGAACTTTTCTGAAATTCTGCACCGTCACTTGCTTTCCTCCTCCTGCAGTCCTTTGCTTTCCTAGACTGACATCATGATGCCAGTTTCCTTAGTAGCCAGAGTGGGATTTGAACACAAAGGTTGCTCTGGCCTGGGGAGGATGGGAAGAAACCAGCAGCAAGTTAAACAGTCACCATAATTGCATGTATGTCTGGACTCCAGGTCAAACAGGGGAAGTTGGACAGTGAAATACAGGGGTTGCTCAAAGTGCTGTGATTGTGAATTACAAGAGCAGAGCTATAAACCTTCTGCAGACTTCAAAGCTTGCACTAGCCAATCATCCCAATTGCAGTGCAATCACTTTGCTAATGATGGTGCATCTGACAAAGCAACCATTTCTTTGTACCTGTCCCCCAAACCTCCTGTTGCCCCCTCCCCTCACAGTCACAGGCAGAGAGTTTAACAAATAATATGAACTAAAAAAATGCATATTCTAATAAAGTCACACCTTAATGGAAGAATGATACTGCTTCTGGGACAATGGGAACATTTTCTCTACCTCACTTGCTCTGATTCTTTCCCATCTTAGTCCAGCACTGTCATGGATATTCTTGTTTTTTACTTTTTCCATGCCTGAGCTTTTTTTAGCACTCTCATGACAGACTAAGTATTGTTTTCCCTTAGTTCTATTCTTGTTGACTTGCATATTGTCTAATGCAAACCTTATCCTCCTAGGACACTGCAGTCCCCCTTCTTTCTCGCCCCCTCAGCAGTCTTCCTTTTCTATATATACACCTTTGATTTTGAGCAGTTTCCCTACCTTGTCGCAATCCCTGTAAATACATATCAACTGTGGTATCTGTGGATGCCTTTCTTTATTGTGAGGTTTGGAGCTGCTTGAAGTTCTAGCTTTCTGAGGCTTAATACCTTCCCTGTTTAAGATTTTAGAATCTACAACATTTATTTTCTTTAATTTTATGTATTCCCACTCCCTTGCCATGAATTGATGCTAGTGGATGTTTACTGATATTTTGATACAACTATAAAATAGAGAAAGTTGGTTAAGACATCTTTCCCTCAGGCGACCATTTTGCCATTCAAAACCTCCTTCCTAGGAAAATATTTGGTTAAAAAAGGAAAAATAATATCACTAGAGGAATATCTTAGACTTGGGGTCCTTTTAATTTTGCAGACACCTAATTTCAGGCAAATGTGAAATTCTCTGTAATTTTTTGTATCTCACACCTTGGACTAGATGATTGACTAGATGTCAATGATTAGTGTCATTTTCTATCTTTCTGCATTACATTGTGTGTCCTTCAAGGAGGGAGGCTTATTCATCTTTGAATAAGCCTCTTGTTCTCTTATTCATCTTTGTGTCCTTAGCACCTAGCTTAATGTCTGGCATATAGCAGATCCTGCAAGAAGATTCTCAAATATATCTTTTTTCAATATCATCTCCCAAGATTACCAGAATTTTAAATTTCTCAGTAAATAGTATATAAAATGAGTACGTTTCTGATTCAAGTTATACTTTATTGATTTTCAATGTTGTGTTGAATAGCAACTGTTCTGCATATCCAATGTCCTTTTATATTGTGAATGTTTTACACAAACACATATTAGAACATTCAATTATGCAACCAACTTGAGAGGATGCATTTGAAAATATGAACATATGTGATTTAAAAACAGAAAGGTAAAAATTAGCATCTCAAAACTTCTAAGGAAACATTAAGGATTTAAAATGAACTGGGTCTGTATATCATATAAAATATTAAGAAGAAGAGTTCAGTCAAATCTCTAGATGCTGTACTGTTCATGCCCAGGTTTCTATTATTCAATGAATGCCAAACCTTCAAAGCCAGTGCAGATGGACTGACTAGCTATTCTGATTGTAATCAACCAACCACAAAAGGAAACAAGATGCCCACATATATTTTTGTTCATTGATTCACCCTGAGTGGAGTGGGAGATATAAAATGTACAAAGTCTGCACAGTGAGCAGAAGTACAAAGTTGTGAACCTGGAAACAGGGAAGTAGGAGAGCTGAATAAGAACCCAGATAACATTTTCATGCAGACAACAGAAATGCTGCAGTAGAGGGGAGGAGCTCATGCTGAAATGAGCAAGTGGAGGAGCTGTGCTCTGCAGCCTCCTCAGCTACTGCCTGGAAGGATCTTCAGAAGCCCTAAAAAGGAAGAAAAAGCACCTTCTGTGTGTATTGTGAAAAAAGAGAAAGAGAAGGAGAAAAATTCGAAGCAGTTTGTAGGCTGGCATGCATGAGCAAGCTTACCCCATGAGGGAAAGGAGGGAACTGAATGCATGAAGTCTGGAGGAAGTGCTTGGGGGAGAGATTGAAGGATGCAGATCTCAGGGTAATGCTTTGTCTCAACTAGGGTCAAGTGGTTAGCTTCTTAATACATACTGTCTAAAGTAGTTCTCTACAGGTCTTCCACAGTTTTGTATCTTGCTATGAAAAATTAGACACTATCTTGCTCTTCATATTGCCATGGAGTTTTGTTTACACAATACAGAAAAATCAAGTGAAAATTGAAAAGCAAATATGAATAATTTTCTACATCTTGTTGGTTATAAAACAACTCTTATTGAGACTGGATGGGTCATTTGGAGTTCATATGGTAGCAACAGGTTTGGAAGAGACTGGAATGTCAGAGAGCCTGCATGGCTTATGGAGTAGTTGGGCCTTTATTAATTCATTAAATATATTTGTATTGAGAACCTACCATTGTAGGCACCCATGGGTTAGTAAGAGAAGAAAATCATTAAATAAGCAGTCACAATGAATCTATGGTCACATTTTTCCAACAGACAGAAGAAAAATAATCTATCATGAAAGATTAAGATGTTCGAGGAACTGAAACAAGTGTGGTAGTTCCATATCTTCACATTATATGCACTGTGTTGACTATGGAAAAGCTAATGCTGTCAGACATCAGTTTTTTAATTTGTAAAGCAGAGATAAAAACAGCAAATTCATAGTGCTGTGTGACTAAAGCAAGATGGCTAAAGTGTCTAACAGACTTCCTTTGGCTATTATGGATAATTAACAGTTCACTAGAAAACCCTTCGTTCTAATTATGTTGCCAACAATGTGATCTATGTTCTCTTCTCTTCCCTAAGTAATTGTCAAAGGACCTGACCTCAGACCTAGACTGGTATAGATTACTGACAGGTGACCTTCACGGTCAAGTTCATTACCTTTCCCTATGCTCTCAGTCTAGGATCCAGTGCTGTCATGGCCAAATAACCACAGAAACAACTTTTATATGAAAATATATCCAGAGTCTCCCTCGTAATTACTATATTTTATTACCAATAAACTATGCATTCTTTATTTTTTGAAGTGATAGAAAGGACTTTGGCTGTTTATGTGGACTGATGTTTGGATTAATCTATCATTGATTTACACATTTCATCTTTTAAATATTCTTTAGGGAACTGGGTGCAGAAGATTCATTCTTGATGCTGGGTATTCTAGAAGGCCCGAAAAGTATTGACATTTCAAGCCTAACAATTAGCCCAGTGGGGTGAATATAACTGATTTCACAGTTATATTTTCAAAAAATATAAAATCAGAGGTCCTAAAATGCTAATGAATTAATAATCACACTTGTTAGGAGTTGAAAATGAAAGGCATGATTCCTGGTCCCCAACTCAGAAGTTGATTTCTCAACAATGGAATCTTTACATGTTCTTATTTTTAATGTTCTTCATCTTTTTCTTAAAGAAATGAATACTGATTCATCAAGTATACAATTCATCAAAATTTAGTTCTGGATATTGCAAATTCTAAGCATTGACTTTGAGAGGATCTTAGCATTTAAAGTGAAAACCGTTGATGTGTGGATACAACATTTCCTCCACCATGCTTCAGCTGCATATTTTAATGGCAGACACTGTAGATTCAGAGCACATTTTTCCTAACCTGGAAGTCATTCCTAGTTCAGGCAGTGGAATGCATAGACTGATTAGAAAAGCAACAACTGCCAAATATTATTGCACATCATCCAAGAGAAGCTTTTAACAAATACTGCATCCTGGACTCTGTCTCAGGTACGTAGAAAGAGGAATTTTAGAGGTAAAACATTCAAATCTATAATTTTAAAAATTTCCAGGTGATCCTGGTGCATGAGGTTCATGGATATGCTTTCGAGTACTAGCAGAAAGCAAATGGAAAGTAGCAGTGTGTTTGTGCTAATGTGAATCCTTTTAGCCCACAGGGACATTTCTGACAGTCATTCCAGGTGTAATCAGTGATTTGCTGATTGCAGTTGTTCTTTCTCTAGTGATGTCTCAGATGGGTTGTAGCTCAAAATGAAGCTCCATTTCAAGTATTGGGAGGGAAGGTAACATTGCTCACTTACAAATATTTTTCTTTCCTTTTTCTTCTTTCTTTCTTTCTTTCTTTTTTTTTTTTTGAGTACTCCACTGAGAAAATACTAAAAATAAGGTGTATTTGTGTGTATATTTGTGTGCACATATGAGTGTGTGTGTTTTTTCTGGAATAATAACAGCCTTGATGAGAAGCCCTTTCATTAGGATTGTAGCGTAAGGGGCTATAAAAAACATCCTTAGGTAAATTGCCATTTTGTAAGCTTCTCAGTTTGAATTATTTAGCTTTGGTTACTATGGAACCGCAAGCCTTGTTCACTTTGCAGAGGAAAATTCTAATGGTCCCCCAGTGTCCTCAGACTGTGGAAGAGCTCATTAAAGGAAAAGTACTGCTGTCTTAAAGACACACAAGCCAACCGCAGAATGTCCACATCAGGGTTTTAGGTGTACCCTGCATTTGGCAGAACTTGCACTTTTGGATGGCAGGTTGTGCTTTGAAGTGTTAAGATGCTTCCTTGCTGGAAATAGTCATTATGCTTAGGTCAACATTCTCCTAGGAATCTAATAGTTTGGAACAAGGAGTTTAGTGTCGTCATTTTTTTTTTTTTTATCATGAGTGAAATGATATATATTTACCACTTACTTAACACTATTTTTTCCTTATACTGCTAGTGATTTGAGTATATGATTTCATATAATTCTTTTGATGATTCCAAGAGAGGGTCACTCCATTTTATAAAGGAAGAAGTAGAGATTCAGAGTACTTAGATAAATTAACCAACTGAGTAAAAGAGACTGAATTTGAACCAAGTTCTAACTATAAATCTTGGGCTTCACCACCGAGTTACGATATAGGGTGTGGACATGGTGATAATCAAAGCATTTGATGGCTATTGCCCAACTATTCTCTAAGAACCAGGGCTATGGGAACTGCCATTTCAGCTGAGGGAAGGTTCTGAGTGTGCTAGTCAGCAACCTGTGCTCCCCTCCATCATCCCAGCACTGGTACCAGGAATTTTCACCTGCACTAAGTGACCACAACTCTACTTTCTTTTTTTTTGGGTTTATGAAATCTTGGTGTTAGGTAGCTAGTCAACCCTGAATGGATAAGCAGGAGATGACAATGAAGTGCAACGAAAAACCATAGGGAAACTTATCTAAGTTTCTTCCAGGGGCTTATCTAAGCCCTGGAAGAAACTCCGCCAGCCATAATCACACCCCTTAACAGAAACTATTGTTTAAGATCATGTCACACCCAACAAAGTGGCCTGGACCATCCCTTATCACCAAAACTAAGTCAGGACCCACAATCACCCTGGCAACCAAAACATCAAGAGCCTCACAAAGAAAGTGTGCTAAAATATATTCAAAGGATAATAACCCATTAAGGGGGCAGGATATTGAGTCAAAAATAGGGGACTGAATTTCCTTAAAAACTTCCTCCTCTCTTCCACGCAGTTCCTATGCTGTCAGTCAAAAGTCAAGAGGTGGACCTTGGAAGGACTCTGGAAACTTCCCTGGGACCCCCAATAAAACTGGAGGGCAAGAGTGGTATGCCATTCTTCTCTCTGAGAGGACCCATTCTCTCCCTTGAGTGTCCCCCTTTCTACTTTCCTGTCCCTTCAATAAACTCATGCCTGATACTCTGAGCAACTTGTCTGAAAATCTTTCTGATATCTTTGTAAGAACTGGTGAAAAGTGGGTCCTCTGTGGCTGCCTCAGGTTTGTGACAGGCCTCTGCCTTGTAACACAAGACATTACAAAGGAAATGGATTTGTGGTCCCTTATTTTTCTACACTGTAAGGTGTAATGTGTAGAGAGTGCACAGTGTTCAGGCATGAATGAGATACTGTTGAACTTGGAAGCAAACCATGGTCAGGACATGGTAGGGTAAAGATAGAGCTGTCTGTCAGCAAATGGCTAGTCCAATCTGACTGATAATACATTGAGGCAAGGAGGGTTGAATTTATCAGTCTTACCTGGGAAACTAGTGAAAAAAATTATTTTGGCAATACACCTGAAGCTGCTTTTTTGATTCATTTGTAAAACCAAACTATTTTATTGACTGAGGGTACTTAGAGATAATCTAGCTTAACTTCATTTCACACAGGAGAAAGTTGAGGGTCAGAGAGATGGAGGGCCTGGAGAAAGGGAGGGTCAGTAGTAGTCTCCGAACACTGGGAACAACCTTCCTATTACTAACTCATGTTCCTCCCTGATCAAGAGGATGTGCAAGGAGCAGTACATTCTGGGTGGGGGAAGGATACTTAGTCATAGGGAGGTGGACTTTGGAAAAGAGCAGGTGCATTGTGGGAGTGGGTATATGGCTCAAAATAAAAGAGCAGGGCAGAGGAAATCCAGTTGACAGGCAAACTGCACCAACTGACCAAGTGTCCAGAGTTGCCTGGGTCTGGGGGCGATACACATAATTTCAAGCCTCTGGGAGGGTGTGCAGACTCAGTTAATGAAGCCACTTGCATTCCTCAGAAGAAGTCTCAAAGTATCATCACATTTTTTCTTTTTAGGTTTTATTGCCTCAACTCTCACCTTTCCTATGCAAAAGCATCTGCTTAAAAGCCTGGGAGCTTCTTTCCAAATTTTTGCATACGTGAGCCGCTTTTAACTGTGATCCCCAGTGTTAGTTCCTGACAAGGTTTCCTCCAGAAAATTAAAAGCAGTATTTCTCTACAAGAAGGTGCTGGCTGGGTTGGTGTTGCTAAAGTGGCCAAAGTCCTCAAAGCATGTTGCAACTGTCAAGGGAAAAAAAGACATGGTGGAAGATGTGCAAGGGGTTGAATTTGCCCGTGATTCTTAGAGATGCTTTGGGGAAGTAATTCTCAAATTTTGATGTACGTAAAATTGCTTTGTGAACTTGTTACAATGCATATTCCTGGGATCCATCTTTTGACCTAGAGTTTTTGATTCAGAAAGACTGAACTCCAGAATCTTCTTAAAAAGGGACTAAGATGTGTTGGCTACAAGGCGTCCCTGAATTGCATTTCGAGAAATGCTTGTTTATAGTTTGGCTACTCGAAGTGTGGTCCTGACCATCAACATGGTCATGCTGGGTGTTGATTTAAATACAGAGTCTCAGGCCTCATCCTCAACCTTCCAAATTCAACTTTTCATTCTAACATGATTCTAATGTGATACTTATGCCCACTAGAATTTGAGAAGCACTGGTTTAGAGGATACATTCATTTGTTAGGGCTGCTGTAACAAAATACCACAGACTGTGGCTTAAACATCTTAAATATATTCTCTAACAGTTTTGGAGGCTGGAGGCCCAGGGTACGGCACCAGCAAATTTAGTTTCTTCTGAAGCCTCTCCCTATAGCTAGCAGAAGCCTGCTCTCTTCATCTTCCCGTGGTCTTTCCTCTGCACACATGTGGTGTTGGTGTATCCAATCTTCCTCTTATGAGGACACCACTCAGATTGGATTAGAGGGAATCCTTTTAACTTTAATCATTTCAACTTGGTCACCTCTTTAAAGGTTCTTTCTCCAAGTACAGTTGCATCCAGAAGTACTAGGCTTAGGGACTCATTGTAAGATGCTTTTTGAGGGACATCATTCAGGACATACAGGGTGATTGTGAATGTGGTAAAGTGGTGATTGTGTATATGGAATTGCTTATATGCAATGCTATCACTGGGAAGAACCCTGAGAAGTCCAGAAACTCAGATCTAATGGGGGACTAAATTCCCCTATCCTTTGTTCTCCATCTTGGTAAATGGTGGTGTTTTTGTCTAAATTTGCCAAGGACTGACTCCTGGTAACCTCATATTCCCTCTGCCTTGCCATCCACTTTAGTCACCACATCCTACCATGTTGCCTCCTCTGTCTTTCTAATACAACGATTCTGATTCCCACCGCCTTTATCCCTGCCTCCTCATCACACATCACACCAGGTGCACCCCTCGCCCACACTAAAAATGTTAGATCACTTTTCTTATGAATATCTTAAGCCTCTTTTTTTCAGAATCCAGTACTTTATTTATATTAGGAGAATGTTTGCTATAAAAATTATGTCATCTCCTGCTTTAACTCTTTCTTGGCTTGCATTTCCCTAAGGAAAAAAATGCAATCTTAGGGCTGGGGATATAGCTCAGTGGTAGGGAACTTGTCTGGAATGTGTGAGGCCTTGAGTTCCATCCCGGGAACCTCATGAAGAAGAGGAAGAGGAGGAGAAGGAGGAGGAGGGTAACCACACTGTATTTCTCTACCTAATTTTTTTTTTTTGTCTCACATCTGAGCCTTTGCATAAACCGTACTTCTGCCTAAAAATTCATATTTCATTTCTTTTTTTCCCTCTGCCTCCTCCTTTATTACCTTTCAAATCTCAGCCCACAGGTCACTTCCTCCCTTAAACTTTATTTACCTCAATTGGTAGGCATAGGTAGGTGACTCTTTTCAGGGCTCAAGTGTTGCTTATTACTTTTTTTTTTTTTTGCCTCTTTATTTCCTGCAGTGGGATAAAAATTCCTTGGTAGGAGAAACTGTGTTTCCCTTGCAACTGGATTTCTGACACCCATTTACATTGATACATAGTGCTTGTATGTACTTGACAGATGTGCTAGTGCAGCCCTTGCTTGTTTGAAGGCCAAAACCCTGGGGAATGGAGCTTTGGAGTTCAAGAGCAGACAATTATCACTAATCTGATATTTTTAGGGAGAAACTTCTAATTGGAACAGTGCTCCATTATGCTTGGAGATCTTAAATAAATTAGCATTGTAGTTTCAGAACCAACAGTGTACTCGTGGGACAAAGGGACAGACTATTTGAAACAAGGTTAGACACTGTGCCAACTTAGCCCTATGCCATCCCTGGGTCATTTCAGTCTCCTGTGTCTGAGGTCACCTTCCTCTAAGAATCTTGGGAATTCAGGCCTTGTCCCCCTTTAGTGAAAATGTTTTTGGGTGCTGCTTTGTCAGTCCTCCATAGGCACACAGGGAATGCAGAGGTGTCGTAGGAATGCTTATGTTTTTCTAGATCCTTTTTCTAGTATCATCAGTGCAACTGGGTCTCAGAGAGTAGTTGCCAATGTCTCTGCACAGTAGGGACTTTAGCTGGACATAGAGGTTTAAAATTTAGTTCAATAGTTCTTTCCCATTAAACTAGATTTTAAACCAATAACTTATACAATCCTTATGAGAGCCACATGGGGAAAACACTGTAACCCCTATTTAGGGCATTTGATGAAGATTGCATAGCTAGGACGTTCAAGCTTACATCTCTCACTCTCACTCAAGTGCATGTTATTGCTCCTGCTCAGAACGCTCTTCTTTACATCATCCAGAACACACCCCCTACCCCCACCCATTTTCCTGTCCTCCATCTAATTACTACTCACACTTAAGACTATAGTTTGGCTGTTCATATTGCAAAGCTTAAATGTCTAAAAGGGATTTCCCTTAATATGTAGAAAAGCAAAGTTGTGATTCCTGCCCTGCTCAGTCTTCCCTGTCACATGTTTGTCTAGATACCAAAATAACCCAGAAAGCTTTCTTACTATCTTCTTCCTGGGCCCACACCAAAATCTTTGAAGTCAACCTCATCATCTCTCTCCTGTCTTTACCAAATTATTAATTAAATCCATTAAGCCCTGACTTCAAAATATATTGAAGATCTATTCACTTTTCACATCTCCACTGCTACCATCATCTGTACCCAAAGATCATTACATTAGCTCTCCAGTCTTCACTTTGCTTCACTCTTCCTGCCCCCAATTAACGCCCAAATCTGCAAGAGTGATCCTTAAAAATGTAGGATAGATGATTCCACCCCTGGAAGCTCCCTCTCTCACTCAGAAGCTAGCTCCATCCCCTGCGCTTCCTGGATGCCTCTGTTCCTCTCTCTCTTTCAGTTCCACCTTTATCAGCTCTGCTACATCTTCCTATTCCTCAAATTTACTTCTGACTCTGGGCCTTTGCACTTGTTCCACCTTCTAGAAACTTCTTCCTTCTGATATCTACATTACTTTCTTCAGTTTTCTGATCAAATGTGACCCTATCAGAGTGGTTATTTTTGAGCTCTCTATATAAAAAAGCAACCTTTCACATTTGACTCCTTGTTTAACTTTGTAGTTTCTTCATAGCACATACTGCCATCCAACCTACTATGTATTTATTTCTCTACAGCTCATCTTTCTATACTGTAGGCTTTCCAAGGGCAAGCACTTTTGTGGCTCTTTCCTGGATCCTTAGCACCTGAAAGAGTGCCTGGAAAATATCTTTTAAACAAATGAGTGAATATATGCCAAACTAGTTTAGACATTTCCATTTTATGTTCCCATTTCCACCTTCATCTCATTCTTCAGATCATTTGTCATAGTTGTTATTTGTTAGTGGTATCGTATCCATTTTCTCTACAGAACTGCAAATTCCATAATGTCAAATAAAATATATGTTGCTCTCCACTGATTAGCCAGCTTTTAACAGAGTGAGTTAAGCATGTAGTAAGTGCTTAATAAATATTACTGATTATAAAGAATTTTTCCTGGATGATTGCTGATGATAACAGTAGCCAGAACCAGGAACAGAAGGAAGTGAACATTTGATGGAGAAGATCAAGGATGGAGGCAGACAAATCACAAGCAGATTCAGAGCCGAAGGAATATAATGGCACTGGAGGAATAGAGGTTTCTTGTCATTAATATTACTGATATTTTAAGTCTTAGGAAAGTACGAGAGAATGTAAGGATATATTTAGCCTGTGTGGATAATATTAGTAGTATCAGCTAATGCATATTAAATACTTACCATATGCTACACAGTTTTAAGTGTTTTACAAATATCAACCTAGTTAGTTCTTACAGAAGCTCAATGCATAGGTACTGTAACTGTACCCTTTAATACACGAGAAACTGAGACAAAAGGATGTTAAGGAACTCATCCACATTCTTGCAGCAGCCAAGTGGCAGAGACAGGCTCTAGATGCAGCCAGTATTGCTCTAGGGCCACGATGGCTGAAGAAAAGAGAGAGGGAGATGTTCCTGCTGATTCCTTCCACCATAGTTTAGTAAGCATTGATAAAAAAATGTCATTTACAAATTGAATAGCAAAATAATTTTAAGGGTTTGATACCCTGTCCTGAGAGTTCTATGCCCTTATTTTTATTAAATGTGAATCTATGAACTGGGAAATAGCTTTGCTTAAGCTGTTCTGGGTTCAGAAATGGTCTACAGATAATGTGAGAGCAAAGGTTTTCTATTAAAGCACCTTGAATTGTTCTTGACAGCTTATCCTCCAAAAGGAAGGAGCAACAGAAAAATGAGCTGAAACATGCTTTGCATGCTTGCTATGCCAGCTGCCTGTCATGTTCCAAAATAGCTGAGACTCTCCAGAAACTGTAAAACTGTCTTAAAGGTTCAATTACACTTTTGGCTTTTTTGGTTTTCTTAAAAAGAAGTAGTTTAATTCATTCAATGTTGCTTTTTAAAAAACCTGGTACTATATTCTATTTTGAATTGAGTTGGCACCACTGTAGGCAAGGGGACCGCCTCCCACCAGACCATCACGGAATTGCTTTAATGTACCCGTTATCTTTGTAAGTCACGATTGATATGGGCTTTTATTTGTCCACTTCTATATTTTTGTGTTATGTATTGATACATTTTTGATACCATGCTAGATGTTTCCTTCACCCAGAAGAACTGTAAATATACTCAATGGAACACATTCCTGTATGCATAGTTGAAAATACATATTTTGATGGCAAATCTGTTTATCAAATTTTTGAAGAAACATGATCTTGCTGAATTGCAGCATCAGATAGATATCTGTGCTTTTCAGTAATTGCTTTATGGAGAAAAAACCTTGCCAAATCTGCAAAGACTGTAGACATTTTAAAATAAGACTCACAGAGTTTGATTTCTAAAATGTGCCTGTGAAACAGGACTGCGTGACCACCTGCTTTGCACCTCATTAGCAGGTTTTAGACAGAATCTTTCACCAGGGAGCCACACCCAGCTGACCCTCCAGTGAAGACATGAATTTTAAAGTATCCTTATACATAGCTTCTAATCAAATCAAATTTGCTTTTTAGTTTGGCTTTTTAGTTAGCAATTCCACCAAGCAGTCAGTTTTATCTGCATCACTGGGTGATTATTTAAAGAAGGGTTACTGTTCATCTTCATGCATGTGTGTGTATGTGTGTGTGTGTGTGTGTGTGTGTGTGTGAGTGAGAGAGAGAGAGAGAGAGAATAGAAACCACTAGCAGTCTTAACAATAAACTGTTAATATTGGAAGCAAAATTCCATCACCACAATTTTTTTTTCACTCCTTCATTTTGTGGTTTTCTGTTAATATTTAGAAGGGCACAAGAATGACTACTCAAAGATTTCCCTCTCTTAAACATGATATGGATGTTCCTGCAATGTATAGGGCAAATACTGCAAGATTCCTGCTGTGTTTTTACTAAGCTCAGCTTGCTCTTTCCTGGGGCCTTGGAGAGAAGCCCATTTATTCACTTGAGCATTCTGGATATCATTGACATTTTCTTTGACTGTGCCTCAGGCTGTTGTAGTGGTGAGGGCTTTTAACAGGAGGGTTAACTGCCTGAATGTCAGCAAGCTTCAACATCCACATGCTTTAGCAGCAAATAGATTCATGTGGTTTTATACTGTCAGGTAGGTCTGAGAGCAAGTCACATATTAATGTGTTCTGTGTGGGGATGGGAAGGTGGGGTGGAATTTGGGGAAGTTTATCACCTTTGCTGATGTCCCTTCATTTGAGTCTTGGCAATTATATGCTGCCTGGAGATTATGGTGATGAAAGATGGACCGGAGGCTCACACAGCATCCTCAATGATGACATGTTTATGCCACCTTATATTCTGTGTTTCAAAGCCCAACTTGAATCCATCAAGCACAGGTGTCAGGATGGAAATTGCTAGATCTATCAGCGCTTAACTATTCTGTTCTCCAGACTCCTTCTGGCCATTAGAAATGAAGCCTGGCTGCCAGGTTTCTCTTGTTGATTGTCTCATTGTCTTCAGTGGAAAAACAAAGATGACAATAGGACCTTGCTTGGAAATTGTTCTGGGGACACAGGGAGCTTCTGCACACAGAGAACTTAGACCAGTGCCTGACTCAGAGTCCACCTGTTCAGGGCTCTCATCATCTTCCTCATCTGCCACAATTCCATCTTGCTGCCAGACACTCATGTATTGGCCTGTTGGCCCAAACTCTACAGGTGAAGCAGGGTCACCCCTACTCCGCAGCCCTTTGGTAGCAGAGTAGTGCTGACTTTCTTTCTCTTGCCATCACCTCAAATGCTGAGTACACTGTAGGCTATGGATAGGTGGAAGGCAGAGTCATGAACAGCGGAAAAAAATTAAGTTTCAGAAGCATGACATCCAGTTTATGCTCCTAGAATCCAGTGTGACTTTGAAAAGACAGAGGAAGGAAAGGATCAAGTATGAATACCCTCTATAGGTGAGGCTTTGCATATTGTTTGGTTTCTGTTCTCACAATTCATTATGAAGTTACTGAGCTCAACTCTAATCTTTGGCATCATTGAGAAACAGACTACTCTGTCTCTTTCCAAGTTCATCTCTTGGGCCATTTCTTTTATGGGAAAAAGGGAGATGTTGGATTTAGATATTTCAAGCTGAATTGCAGCTTGAAATTTTGCAATAATAGCTGATTTTTCAGCAACAGTTAATAGGATTCTTTTCCCTTTCCACATAAATGCTATTTCAAAACTTTTCTCTCAGGCCCCACTCAGGACTGTTCCCTGCTACCGAAGCTCATGATGCGGCTCCCAACCTCACTGAGCACCTTTCTGCTCTCTACTGAATTAGTTCAACCTCCCAACACCACCCTCATAAAATCATCTTTGACTAGACTCAGCATGGCTCTCTTTCCTCCAATCTCATAGGCAAAATAAATAAAATTATATAGTGTTTATTGACCCCTTATTAAGTGACAAGAACTCACACCTCTTTGACGTATGTGCTACTATTCCTCACATTTTTATATAAGGACACCGGAAGATTGCTATGGGCTGAACTGTCCCCCCACCTCCAAAAGAAATTGAAATATTGAAGCCCAAACACCCATTGTGGATGAAGGCATGTTTAGGAAGTAATTTGATGAAATTAGGTCATCAGGGCATGCTTTCATGATGGAATTAGGATTCCCATAAGAAGAGACAGAGCTCTTGCTCCTGCTAGATGTTCTCTCTACCCTGTGGGGTAGAGTGAGAAGGTGGCCATCTGAGTCAGGAGGAGAGTGGATGGGCACCTTGCTCTTGTTCTTCCAGACTCTAGAATGAATTCTCGTTGTTGAAACCACTCTCTCTGTATTATTTTATGGTGGTGCCAGCTGTGATTTGTCTAAAGTTGGCTGCCATATAAGAAGCCAGAATGCAAAGCCAAGCTCAGCCTGACTTTACTTGCTCTACCAAAAGTCTTCACAAAGAGCTGCCCCTTTTCTGATCAAGGCTGAAGGCTCTACCCAGGTATTTATCTGCCAGCCTGGCTTTTAGTATCTTCTAGAACTTGTGCTATCTCTTCCTTCATTGTAATTTTTGCAGAATGCATTTTGATTTGTACATAAATGGGTACAAATTTTCATTTCTATGGTTGTGCATGATGTAGATTCATACCATTCATGTAATCATACATGTACATAGGGTAATGATGTCTGTCTCATTCCACCATTTTTCATACCCCCTCTCCTTCCTCCTCTCATTTCCCTCTTCATAATCGAAAGTTCCTCCATTCTTCTCTCACCCTCCACCACCTCCCAAACCAATTCTATATCATCATCCACTTATCAGGGTAAACATTCAGTCTTTGTTTTTTGTGGATTGACTTATTCACTTAGCATGATAATCTCCAATTCCATCCATTTATCTGCAAATGCTATAATATTATTCTTCTCTACGGCTGAGTAGTATTCCATTGCATGTATATACCACAACTTCTTTATCCATTCATCTGTTGAAGGGCATCTAAGTTGGTTCCACAGTCTAGCTATTGTGAAATGAGTTGCTTTAAACATTGATGTGGCTGTGTTACTGTAGTATGCTAATTTTAAGTCCTTTGGGATCAGACTTCCTTAACAAGACTTCCAAAACACAAGAAATCAAAGCAAGATTCAATAAATGGGATGGACTCAAACTAAAAAGCTTTTTCTCAGCAAAGGATACAATCAATAATGTGAAAAGATAGTCTACAGAGTGGGAGAAAATCTTTTTCACACACACTTCAGACAGAGCACTGATCTCCAAAATTTATAAAGAACTTACAAAACTTTACACCAAAAATACAAAGAACCCAATCAATAAATGGGCCAAGGATCTGGACAAACACTTTACAGAAGAGGATGTATAGGTGATCAATTAATATATGAAAAAGTGTTCAACATCTCCAATAATTAGAGAAATGTAAATTAAAACAACTCTAAGATTTCATCTTACTCCAATTACAATGGCTATTGTCAAGAACACAAACAATAATAGATGCTGGCAAGGCTGTGGGGAAAAAGGCACACTTTTACATTGCTGGTGGAGTTGCAAATTGGGGCAGCCACTCTGGAAAGCAGTGTGGAGATTCCTCAGAAAACTTGGAATGGACCCACCTTTTGATCCAGTTATCCCACTCTTTTATTGTAATTCAAAAAATTATTTGTTCTAATTTGTTGTACATGACAATATAATCAATTTATACATTTTGATAGATGGTACATAAATGGAGTGTAATCTCTCATTTTTGTGATTATACATATTGTAGTATCACATAGGTCATGGTAACTTTAAATTTATTCTCAACAGTCCCCTTCCTTCCTTCCTTCCTTCCTTCCTTCCTTCCTTCCTTCCTTCCACGTACATTTTGTTGTATCTACCCTCTTCAGTCAAGCCAGTGCTTTGTCCATTAGCAAGTTGTCTTAACTCCCCAAATCAATGCATTCTGTTCACTTTCTGTATTTAGTGATCTCATTTTAGTGTTTGGCAATGTCTAGACCATTTGGGGAGCAATTCTCCTAACTGATTACCATGATACTATTTTCTGCTGATATTCCTTCTTTTCTGTTTCTCATTGGTCCTCTTTGTTCATCCTGCTTCAGTGTATTTTCCAGGATTTACTCCTTAGTCTTCTTACCTTCTGCTTCTCCAGCCTCTAGAGGCCAGGTTCCCTCTCGCACCACCCACTGTTGAAGACAGCAGGCTGCATTCCTGTGGTCCACGTGTGTGCAGAGCAGGACTCACTTCCTCCCTCCATTCGGGAGCTTTCTTGGTTGCTGTTCAGATGTTAGCTCCTCAGAGAGGACTGCCCTGACTTGGAACAAAAAATGACACTGTGTCTACATTCCCACCCACTTTCAAATCTTGTAATTTCCTTCCTTGCTTTATTTAAGGATGTACCTGACACTCGATTCTATATCCACTTGTTTATTTCCTATTTCTCTAAGTAAATGATGCTTCAAGAAGTACATTAGAGTGATTAAGAACACAGAATTCTTCAAATATTGCATGTATTCTCTCATATGCGGCATCTAAAATAAAATTTTTTTAAAGATGACATGAAAGTTGAAAAGGGCCCATTTGGGAAGAGGAAGATGGAGATTAGGACAGGGTGATAGGAAATGTTACATGCATGTGTAGCAGTATCAAAATGAAAGCTGTTAATTTGTACAAGTAATATGCACTAATAATTATAAATGTAAAGTTGTATATAAAAAAGAGTACTAAAATATAAAGCATTTTCCTTTTTTCTGAGGTCTCTTTCCAGACTTGCAATGCTGTTTAATTTACTATTGAACATATTCTCAATAAAGAATAAATTTTAAACAATGGAATGCCTTGATACTTCATCTCTTACTTGGATTTAACAGATATCTCAGTGGATTGTTATGACACTTAAAACTTTTGTAAAATGTGTAAAATAGAATAGAACACAAAATCCAAAGCAAACTGCCTGCATGTGAATTTCGATCTTCAACTTTGCCACCTGATAACTGCATGAATTTGGGCCAGTTAGTGACCTCTGTGTCTCAGTTTCCGCATTTGTAAAATGGCGATAAAATGAAGGGTCTCATTCAGCATCACTTAATGGATCCTTCCTCTATTCTGGGCTTAGTTCTAGGTGCTGGGGGTGCAAAGATGATAGAAGCCCCTACGCATGGGGAGCTTACAGTCTGGTAAGCAGAGGCAGTCAACAAACCAGATAAATAAGCCAAACTATATAGTTTGTTAACTGGTAATAAATGTCAAGAAAAATAAATAGGAAGGGGGGTAGGGAACATAGAAGGCGCTCATTTTAAATCAAGCATCTAGGCCTCCCAGGAAACCCTGTGAACAAGGCCAGAAGCAGGTGGAGATGGTGCTCAGGTGGACACCTGGGAGAACTCTCCAGGGAAGGTGCTGGGGGCGGGGAGCCTCTCTCCTCACAGGTCCTCTGCGCTTTGCCCTGCACCTCACAGGGTCACCACCCCACATTGGGATTATATTTTGGTCATTCTTATTGACTGTTTTAACCTCTGTATCTTTGCTTATTGTTGTCCTCCAGTTTGTAATCTCCATCTTCATTTATTTATGGATGCATTTGTAACTAAAGGTGATAATAATTTTACCAGCTTCAAGCGTTGTTGTGATGATTATATTAATTTGTATGCCTTTGATGATTAATTTTTTGTGTCAGTATGACTAGACCAAAAGGTAGTTTGTCAGACATTATTCTGGATATTTCTGTGAGGTTGTTTTTGAATGACATTAACATTTAAATTGGTAGGCTTTAACATTAGATTAGATTAGCATTTTAATCAGTAAAGCAGATCATCCTCCATAATGTGGGTGGGCCTCATCCAAACAGTTGAAGGTCCTAATAAAACTGAGGACTGATGCTCCCTAGAATAATAAAAATTTCTCCAGGATATGACCTTCAGACTTCATGTGTAGCATTGACTCTTCCTGGATCTACTCCTGCTGGCCTTCAGTCTGAAACTGTACCTTGGCTCTTTTCTGTCTTGAACATACCAGTCCACTCTGCAGATTTGGACTTACCAGCCTCCATAACTACATGAACCAATCCCTTATAATAGATCCCTTTACATACACAGAATCTAATATAACACTAAAGTCACAAGGACAATGATTGGCAAACATTAAAAGATGTGTTTGGTCTTATTATTATATAAAAATATGAATCTCAGTCTTGTCTTTTTCATTATAGGGCTCTCAAGCCAAAGACAATCTGCATGCCTAATTCACAGTCATCCTTGAGGTCCCAGCAGCCCTCAGCCCCTTGCTCTGGGGCACTGCCCTCCTTCTGCATTCCCTGTGCTTTCCCCATCACTGCACTCCTCACAGTGAATTATGCTTTCTTGACTTATGAACCTGCATTCCAGTCCAGATTTTAAGTTCCTTGATGGTAGATACTATATCTGGTTTAGTTATATCCCTGGCACTAGGTCGCTGACTTGCACATGGTAGCAACTCAATAAACATTTATTGAGAGAATGAATTAATTTGCTTGTTGAATTGCAGCCTTTTCAAATAATTATTTTCTAAAAAATCTCCAATAAAGAAATGATTTGTCTAAAATGATTTGAGTCATCATGTGTTTTATCCCAGATATGAACAAAGATATGTGAAATTTAAATCTTATGCTATCAATTTCCAATTTAGATCCCAAGGCTGAGTTTTAGAATGGCAGTGTCAATGGAAATGTTAAAAACCAAGGACCATACATACATCACACATGCTATTTATTCTGACCTAATGTTTAGAGCAAGACCAAGAACTGGGGTGTAAGTTTTCTGCTTACAGCTCTGCAGCTGACCAGATTAGACAGTCAAATTGCTGTGGTTTTCTTCTCTGGGCCTTGATGATGATCATCTCAGATAGTCAAAAGCACTGGCTCATCTCTAAGTAGAAAATCCTGTTTATGTGACACGTATCATTTTGCCAGTGAAGCTCTCTGCTATATTTTATGCCTACTAGCCTGAAATAGTTGACAGTATTAAAATGTGAGTGCCTCGAAGGTGGATATTAAATTCTGTTCGTCTTTGCATTTCAACACACATCAATACTTAAATTTTTAAAAACATGCACACAACAGCTTTTTGAGTGAGTAAGTAATTAACAGAATAAATCCTGATCTAAAAATATTTACTTATCCAGGTTCGGACTGTAGCTCAGTGGCAGAGAACTTGCCTAGCACGTGTGAGGCTCTGGGTTCGATCCTTAGCACCTCATGAAAATACAAATAGTTACTTATTATCTTAACCACTCTTTTTGCTGATCGGCATCACTCCATTTTAGAAGGAACTAGTAGTGTGCCATGGTGGCAGGAGCAAGGACTCAGCGGCCAGGTGTTATGATGCTACAAACTAGCAGAAGGCTGGTGGGCAAGTTAGTAAAGCTCTCTAAGACATGCCTGCAATCCACAGCATTCCTCAGAGGCTATTTTGAAGATTTACTGAGATAATCTTTATAAAGTGCTGAGCATAGCATGTGGCATCTAAGCGGCTTCAATAAATGTTGACCATTATTATTATTATTCTCTACCTGGACTGCTGCCAGTTTCCCCCAGGATTTAGGCAGGAAGGTGAATAATATATTTTGAATATTTATGTGCCAAGCAATATGCTACACATTACATACTTTGTCCATACCTAATCCTTACAACAACTTCATTTTGCTCTTATTTCTATGTGTAGAAATTGAGTAAATAGAAGAGTAGGTCAAAAATTGAAGCCATGCAGCTGGTAAGTGTCAGCAACTGAGAACTGGAAACAGTGGGACCCTTTGTCTCAATCTCTCCTTTAAAGTCACAAGGATGATCTTTCAGTTGCCATTCTGTGGAGTCATTTCAGCTCTTTTTTAAAGTCCATGTGTTTACTGGGCTACCCAAAATATTTAAAACAGTTACTGAATCGAGCTACTAGATAAATTCTTCTATTATTTTATCTTTAGCTCATAAGGTTTTTACTGTGACTTGCAAGCCCAATTGTATCCAAAAGTAAATGGTCAGTTTCATTGTCCCTCTCCTTTAACTAAAATTTAACCACAACAAGGATAAAATGAGCAGTAGTAATACTGGAGAGTCAGCTTCTGCTTTCCATTTTTATTGGCTGGGAGTGTTCTTAGTCCCATTTTGCAGTGTGGCACCCTGTTGCATAGAAGGTCAGCTTTCGACACTCCCCACCCCCTTATTGGTTGTACAAACAAGCACAACTTCAAAGCTTGAGCCATGTGAATTACTTTACCACTCACCACAGACAATCTGTAACCTGGCAAATAAGACATTCTTATTTTTTAAAATTTCTATTTGCAGAGATTGCATCCTGGAGTAGGTAATAATTTTCTCAAGGTCATGTGGCTGGTGAAGTAGTAGAAATGAGAATTGATGGCCTAAAGGGAGAAGTGTAATAATACTGTAATATGGCAGGGGGGCTTTAAGTCTTGTGCCCTGAATTATTGAATTGAAACAATTTCTTTTGTTCTAGTCCTTTTACTCCAAGCAACTTCTCTTAATCCTGCCTCCACCTCTCCTTCTGTTAATAGGATTCTCTTTTCTTTCCTTAATTAAAATGTAAGTTTCATGAGAGTAGAGAGTGTGTCTATCTCATTCTGTAGTATATGTCCTGCACCTAGAGCTGTGTGTGGCTGTACAGTAGGTGCTAAATATGCTCATAAACTTGTTGAATAGATGAGTGGCAACACCAATGGCGGGAAGCCTTAGGTCCTCACCAAGACCCGTTGCAGATGTAGCTGCATCATGGGTTGCTCGGCACTATGCGTCTGCACTTTTTGGCATGTGACTGTGCAGTTGCCCCTAGAAGGAGAGAGGAGATTATTTCCCCACTCTTTCACTTTGGGTTTGGCCTTATGACTAGTTTCTGTCCATAAGACGAGGAAGAAATGGCATAGAATTGGGTTGGAGATGAGATCTCAAGAAGCCTTCTATTTTTTCTTCTTCTCCTTTCGTGTTTTTGCCATGAGTGGTACAAGCTCTGACCAGTTTGGTGCTCCAGAAAAGATGATGGACAAATGGAGGAGAAAAGAGCTGCATGCTGTCATTGTGGGTACTTGGAGCCCTGGAACCCAGCTTCTACTAGCCAACCAGACAATTTATAGACATGTGAGTGAGCTCCAAATACCAACAAGCCACTCCAAAAACCCAGCTCCTCAGCTGATCTTCAATTAGCACAGAGATATTTGAGCAACAAGAAATTCTTCTTCTTCTTCCCTTTCTCCTCCTCCTTCTTTCCCCTTAACCGTTGCCTTCTTTTTGCAGTGTTGGGGGAACTTAGGGCCTTGTGCATGCTAGGCAAGGGAATTACCACTGAACTACATTCCCAGTTACTATTGTCTGTTATGATCCACTGATTTGGGGGCTATTTTGTTATGAAGTATTTTCACAGTAATAGTTAGACAATACACTCAATTTACTGTTGATAGTGAACTTACAAATGTATATAAAATATAATATTTTGTGAGATTGTGTGATTAAAGTATTGTCTGCCTTCAGTGATATGCCATTGGATTCCACAAATTCTGACATAGGTAAAGACATAAAAATTAAACATAGATATAATTAAGTTTATTTGATCCATGCTAATACATTTGAAACTACTTAATTATATGCTGCTGGAGGGTAGAGTTGTGTGGAAAATAAACTTAAATTTGATCTGCTATTGCTTGAAATGCTTTCCTACATTATGGTTATTACAGTTCAGCATTCACTTGAATACTTACTCAGGAGGAAAGTGAGTATGATATGGAGGTAACATAAATGCCAGAATGCAGTCATATATTTTTATCTTAGGAAACTCAATCGTGAACATTTTATATTCTCATAAGCTCTATGGTGGAATTTTATAATCAACTTAAAGAAAAATTACTTTAAAGGATTCTTGCAAAATGCCACTTTTGCATAAGAAAATACTCTAGAGATACATTTTAGATATTTCCTATACTACCTGGTAACCACTAACGTAGTGGTTCACTAAGGTAGTGAACTTCATGATGTTTTGGAGCAGAGAGGAACAGGGAGCAAAATATAAGCAAAAACCTGCTAAAACTGGCCACAATAACCATAGAAACAAAGAGTTGTACTCCATTTGTGTACAGAGAATCAAAATACAGTCTGTGAAATTAAAAAAAAAAAAAGCACTGCATTCTCTCATTAAGTCTAATGTTCTCACATTTGCTAATTATCCACTTAATAGGTGACTCCAAGTTATTTGGTAAAATATAAATAAAAATAGAGTTGCTATCAAAAAAAAAATGGCCATGATATTCTGATGATTTCCTCAGGTCTATACCCTGCAATGGTGAACACCTTCCACATAGCAATGACAGGCAGTTGGGAAAGTGATGAAACATGCTTCTGCAGATTATCAAATTTCTTTTTAGTAATTTAAACTAAATAAGAAAAATGACCAGCATGTACAGTGATTAGAAAGTTTTCAAGTGTGTAGGCTGACAAAATTGCTTTTATTTCAAGCTATGTTGATCTTGTGAACTTATTCTTTCTTAAATTACACCAAAATTTTCCTTAGCTGAAGTGGAGGTAGCCAGATCATGGGTTGCTCTTCACTTTGTACCTCTTTATTTACATGTGGTTTTGTAACGATAATGTTTATATAGACATCTACCAGTTAAATCCAAGATTTACTGCATTTCTGTAGATGCATACATGAAGTATATGTGAGCTGTCATACTAGCTTACTTTGGTCATCCTACTGAGCAAACTCTTCTGAGTTAGCTTAGCAGCTTAGGGATCCAAAGTAGGATAAAGACACTATGTCCCCAAAGACATGACATTTTTTACAAGACATTTTAAGTAAATATGATCATGATTTATAATTCTTTATATTCTACATATTACCATCTCCTACAATTAATTATACTTCTTACTTTATAAAATTCAATCAGCAACCTTGGGCTTTATTGTGTTTGACAGGATCATAATTCAACATGTAACCTCTTGCCTACAAATTCAAATCGAATATAATTATCATATAGTATTTTATTCCTTCCCTTTCTGCCCCCAGCGTCTTAAGCTAAGTGATATGGCAAGTGGTACTTTTAGCACATTGAAAAAATAGGCAGGATGGTATGGTCATAAAGGGAATGCAGGTTCAGCATTCATACACACCTGTCCCAGATCGTTTATGTGATTTTGGACATGAAATCCCTCTATCAATTTTTGCAAGTGTAAAATGGTATGAATATTAAATTATCATATGTACACATACATTTAGTTATATTTTACTAACTAAACTATTTTACTATTTTACTATTTAACTATTACTATTTACTATTTAACTATTTTACTATTTATATTTTCCATATATAATGCTTATTTAACATTAAGTATATTTATGTATATATAATGCTTACCTAAAAATATTAAGACTTGCCTAGTGTTGAGACCACTGGTATGCAGTAAGCACTCAGTTAATATTAGTTCTCTTTCCGTCAGCACTGGATTCCTAAGGAAGTCAGTTACACAAGCATCCCTCAGAGATATTGTAGGTTCAAGTATAGACCACTGCAATAAAGGAAACATCTTTTTTATTTCCTAGTGCATTTAAAAGTTAATCCTATTCTGTAAACTATTAAATGTATGAGAACATTATATCTAAAAATGCACATACCTTAAATGAAAATACTTTATTGTTAAAAAAAATCCTAAAGATCATATGAACCTTCTTCGAGTTATCTATTTTCTGGTGGAGGGTCTTGCCTCCTTGTTGATGGCTGCTGACTAATTAGGGGGATAGTTCCTAAAGGTTAGGGTGGATGTAGCAATTTCTTTAAAAAAAAAAAAGACAATGAAATTTGCAGTAATATTCATAGGATTTTATGGTAGGTTACAAACCTACACAATTGCAGCATAAAGATAATTTCAATCCTTTCAGGAATCAAGCCTATCCAACCTTAGTAACCATTTCACCTGGCAGAGGTAAGGATATGTATGTCCTGGGGGCAGGTTAAGTCCAAAAAGAGTCAACAAAGGGGCTGAGCTAGGCACATCTTGTGAGAGGCAGTTTCTCTGCTTCTGCTGGGGGGTGCAGTCTGCTTGAGCTGCAGGCCTCTGCAGCTGAGAAAGCTGTTTTTTTTCTCCATAAGCATTGAATTACATCTTGCAACTCTTTGTGGCAGGCTATGTCTCCAGAGTTGCAGTAGAACCCAGCTGTTCATTGCTAATTTCTTCTTTCTGGGTTCTTGTCTTATGAATTTGAAGAATGAAATCCACAGATGAGGATAAGTGAGTATAACAGCAGGATTTAATCAAATGTGAATAGAAACAGAAATCTCACAGGGCAAGAGGAGACCTAATAGCAGGTTGCCGCTTGAGTGTGCTAGTCCAGGGGTTTATACAGCACTTGGGACAAGGTTATTGGTTCGAGTTTATGCTAATCAGGGTTTGAAAAAGTACCAGTGATATTGGTTAGTCCTGCAATTTCCATTTGCATCTGCACCCCAACCCCCTTTTGTGTCCTGCTCTTCTGGAAGTAGGAGGTTGAGATTGTGTGAGGGTTTCTGGGATGCAGTGTTGCGGGAAGGAGCACTCTGCACCAGGTCTCAGTTGTACCACCTGACTTTCCTTGGCCCTGGCTCACTGTGCCCAGGCATGTGCCAGCATGGTGGGCTCTGTGTGACTGGGGCCTGTGCTCGTGACCATGTCCTAGCTTGCCTAGGCCAGTGCCCTGCAGCTCTGGAACAAGGGCTTGGCTTCACTTGCGCTTCTTTTCCCAATGTTTCTGTGTGGTATCTTCCTATGAAAAAAATTAAGTGAAGTGGCTATGGATAATAGCAGATACTTCTCAGTACTTCCTATTTTATAGGGTAGCAAGAATTTTGATAGAGTAGGAAATTGTTCCCTTGTATAATATACAACTCCAGATGATAATGCATTCACAAGGGACTAATACTATATACAGAGCCCATAGACAGAATGTCCTACAACTCTGCCATTCAAATGTTGGATTATGACTCAGGCCTGGCACATAAGGGTAGTTGAAATAATATCTGCCATTTCTTTTCAAGCTGATGTTTGGTTATCAGATTTTTCTCAATAAACTTTGGTATGATCATGGTAATTGCTTTCAGGAGTATTATAGAATATGAGTTTCCTGTTGAGGGGCAAAGAAAATGCAGTAGATATCTAAAATTCTTGAAAGCTGAGATGTGAGGCAAGGTGAGGGGATCCTGGTCTCAGGTACAAAAAGCAAGGCCAGTCTAGCAGGCTAAGTGACATTCTGAAGGAATAGTGGTAGTGAACAGTTCAGTGCTACCTCTCTAATGCATAGGTTTTGGGAATATATCAGCAAACCAACTAAACAATAAAACATCCTGACACTTATGGTGCTACCTTTCTCTCTGTCTTATAACCTTCCATTATCAAATAACCAAGGTTATTTAGGCTAGACATTTTGCTACATTCACTGGCCAATATCTCTTGCTAACACCTGCATAGGACTGCATTGACCTACATGTGGTGAATAAATATTTGTTGAATGAAGGCTGCATTTACCAGCACTATTTGCTCTGATATCAGAACAAAGCAAATGAAAGGAATTCAAGCATTGTCCTGCTTATGTCCGTATGACAATATTGATGGCTTTCTATTGTATTTATTTGTTTCCTGTTGTCTACATGTGAATAACCCTTGGCCAAGGAGGCAGGTAAGCAACTGACATTAAGAAAGTTGGTTAATAAAAATACTCTATGAAGGGCACAGATTGGGAGGCATGAAACATCTGCTTCCAGCAGAGACGTTTGGGATGGCTTAATAAAGGAGTGGGACTTGAGTTGTCTTCCAAGTTAAGAAAAATATTTCCAAACTAAATATTAAAAAGGACAATATCAAAACTACATAGCAGGGGAACACAAGACCCATCACCATAAGATTTCTTTAAGTGCAGATCTTTGAGTTGCTTAGAGATGCACAGATTACATGTTTGTGTCTAAGATGCATCGTGTCTGCTCATTTCCTTCCATTTGGCTTAATCTTCAGGAAAGGCAATCACAGTTTCTCTTGATGATTCATATTTGTTATCCCCAAATGGCATCCCTAAAGATTCAGAAATACCTATGTTAAAGGGAGGGCACTTGACGTAGGAGGAGATAAACACACTTTGCTAACCAGACCCCCTCCTCCCCCTGTCCCCTAAGAATTGATACTTTCTGGTAATGGAGAAACTGGGCATCATGCCACCATGAAGGTGCCTGGACTGTGTTTAGCAGGCGGTTTTATTAGCTTCCCCTCCACCTCCCCCGTGGTAATCCCATTGGACAGTGTGCGTTTTGCTTGTCGTTACTCCCCTGCTCATTAGCAGTTCCATCCCTAGAATAATACGTGTGTGTGTAAAAACAAAACTGCCTGGGATGCTTTATAGAAGATATGCCTTCCCAATGGTGTAAGAATGGAAAAAAGAGGGCATAGTCAGCAATTAGAATACACAGCTACCTCACACCACCCCAAACGACAATATCATAGACTTTTAAATTCAGAAATCATATCTGCAATAATAACCAGAAAGTGCCTGGAAACACAGGTGTCAATGATTTGGGCTGTTTGGTTGACAGTTTCACACTTTGTAAGTCTCCTGAAAGAGATTTTTCCTCCTTATTGGATTATTTTCTGAGGAATAATTGGCTCCCTGGCACACTGGAATATTTCTCTCCTGCTTTCTTTCCCCCTTTCCCAGACTTACTTCTCAGACATAAAACATACGTTAAATAATTCTATCATATGTTCCTCAGTTCTTTGCACTCAGGAGTAAGTGAACAGTATTTTTCTTTTGTCTGATGTTTCTGGTAAACGTTCTGGAAGAGTTGTGTGCCCTCTAGTTCATGCCTTCTATTTATGATCTTTCTTTCATTTTCCTCTTTATTTATGTAGCTCTTCCTAACCTCACTCATCACTAGACTGCATATTTTATATGGTCTCAGTCTGAGTTCACATTCTCTCTTTTATGTCCTTACTTAAATCATACCCATTTTATTACCTTTTCTAGTTAGAAAGTTAGGGATTCTTGAAAATGTTATTAATTAAAGATTATCTTCTAGCTGCTAATTTTTTAAACATGCTGGGTTTTCAAGAACAGGCATCTTGGTCACATTGTTATTTGTTGGCATTTATAACATACTTGTTGGCTGTTTGTGATGTGACCCCAGATCACCATTTTAAGACAATTTCCTGCTACCAACATCCTCTTACCCTCCCCTCTAGCTAGACTATGTTGTGGGGTCCGGTTATCGACACATAGTGAGACCACCAGACACTAGAGTAGAAAAAGACATGTATTTTGGGGAAAGAGAAGAAAAAGAAAGAAAACAGACTGACATGTCAGAACCAATACTCCAAGTAAGGGAAGCAGTGGTAGTGAGTGACTTCAGCAAGCTGGTTTTTAAAGTGAAAATCATAAAAAAATCTTGGGAGTCTTACAATAAGGGCCTTTTTACTTTTTTTTCCCCCTCTTTTCAAGGAGAATGCAAGTGACTAGCTCCAGCTTATCTATTTCAGGCTGCACCTGGTGGCTTAGCAGGGCGAGCTAGGCGGGGAGTCAGACTACCCATGTCTGAAACTGGCAGCTTCTGGGGACTCTGAAGGGATGGGTTGCTTCACAGAAACGGTCACAAAGTCTGTAACTCATGGCTACATTATTTTATCTCGGGTACTGTCCTTGTATTTACCACAGTCAGCACAATTCTATTTACACTCATTTTGGATTGTTTTATATCAGAGAGTCTCTACCTTTTATTTTTTTTTAATAAGGGGGTCTCTACTCTTTTACAACTATCCTGCTACACACTGTTCTCAATCTCCCAAATGCTTTCTGTCTTTTCACTTTTTCTATGCTGGTCCTTCCTTCCACAAGGCCCTTCTCTTTTTCTCTGCAAAATTCCAAACTTCTCTTTCTTAAGACCTACCTCAAATGTTTTTTGGTCCAACTCTTGCTTGATCTCATTGATTGGCAGCTTACAGAATTTTATCTGTGTCTTATGGCTAGAACTGATGAGTTATTTGGGAAATATCTATCCACAATTTATTTGAGAGCAGACACAGTATAACATTTAATTTGCTATTTTCCACAATGCTAATGTGTAGTAGGTCTTTGATATTAATTCTTGAATCAGTTTTATTTTGTATATTTTTCCATCTACATATTCCCTTAAAAATATCTAATGAATTCTGCAGACTTGAGTGCTCTGTGTGGACTGTAGGCATCACATTCTTGGTTCATTGTGTAAGACTGCTCTGGTTTTTTTTTTTTTTTTTTTTTTTTTTTTTTTTACCATCTCCATTTAAGTTGATGGAACTGAATAATTTTGGGTAGCTGGCTTTGTTATAATCTATTTTGCCCAGAGTTTATTCTTGTTATTGGCAGGAGATTTGGTTTGTTAGGCTCTATTCAACTATTTCCAAAAGCTGAAATCTGTAGCATTATTTCTTAAAGCAATCACTTTATTTCATTATTCTCTATATTAGGTATGACTGCTTTATAGCAAACAATATTTACTCAAGTATGTGAGTTCTGATACTTTATAAAATCGATTTTGTTCTACATGGCTGCTGTTATAATTTAGATATTAGGTGTCCCCCAAAAGGCTCATGTGTGAGATAAAGCATGAAGGTTTAGAGGTGAAATGATGGATTATGATGGATTATGAAAAGGATGGATTATGAAAATGATGGATTATGAAAGCCTTCACCTAATCAGTACATTAATCCCCTGATAGGAATTCCATGACAGTAAGTAGGTAGAGTGTAACTGGAGGAGGTAGATCATTGGGGGAGTGCCTGTGGGGTATATATTCCCTGGTGAATGGAGTCTATCTTTCTCTGTTTCTTGGTGGCCATGTCCTGAACCACTATCCTCTGCCACACACTTCTGGCCATGATGTTCTGCCTCATCTACAGCCCCCAGCAATGGAGCCAGCTATCTGTGGACCAAGACCTCTGGAAGCATGAACCTCCAAATAAGCTTTTCATCCTAAAATAGTTCATGTCAAGTCCTTTGGTTGCAGCAATGAAAAACTGGACTAAAAGAGCTGCTTATCTTTAATATTATCATCATGCATAGATTGGTTGTTAACCGAGATTAGCCTGATTTTTGACTAATTAAAGAATGTGGCCATATCAAATGTGCTAAGGCCTTTGGCTCAATTCTTCTGCATAATAGATAAAATTAATAAATTATGTAATATCATCTATCATTATTTATTTACTTTTGTTCTAAATTATCCTTTATCAATAGTCCAAACACTCAAACTTATTTCATCTTCCTGTCCTTTCATCCCTTCTCTTTTCCTTATGTATGTATCTAAGTCTACACAATTCTCAGTAATACACTATTTGCTTTTAATTTCAGTGTCATATTTTCATTTTTGATCAGTTTTTATACATTTAAATTTTCTTTATCACTTTTTCTCTAATTCATAAGCTATTTGAAAGTGGGACTTTGAATTTCAACATAGAAGAATTATAGATTTATAAAGTTAACATACACTTTTCCTTTACAAGCAATTTGTGTGATAGTACTCTTTGATACTTGCTAGTAAGTGATCAACTTTTTAAAATATTCAAATTTTAGAAATTTATGTATAGGATAAAATGTCCCCAAAAAATCAAAATTGCTAATTGTGTTCAAATATCTTACATCTTCACAAATATTTTTGCTTTCTTTTCAATTGAACTGTTGGGTTTGTTGTATTGAAGTTTCCATTTTGATGGTGGATTTGTCCATTTTTCTTTCAGTTCATTAGGAATCCTTAGTTTGAGGCTTATTTACTATGTGAATTAATTTTCCTGTCATTGTATCTTCCTGGTGAAGTGAATCATTAACTTTCTTTTTTTTTTAGTTTATTTAATTTTGATTCATTGATTCTCTGGTTGTATACAAAGTAGAGTCACACCGTCTGTGCATTCATACATATACACAGGGCAATGATGTCTGTCACACATTCTGTTATTATTACCCCTCCACCCCGACCCCACCCCTCCCTTCCCTCTATGCTATCTATCCTTCCTCCATTCTTGCCACCCTTCCACCCCGCATTATGAATCATCATTCGCTTATCAGAGAGACCATTCGGCCTTTGGATTTTTGGGATTGGCTAATCCCACTTAGCATAACAATCTTCAACATCATCTCTTTACCTGCAAATGCCATAATTTTATTATTCTTTATGGCCGAGTAATATTCCATTGTGTATATATACCACAGTTTCTTTATCCATTCATCTATTGGAGGGCATCTAGGTTGGTTCCACAATCTAGCTATTGTGAATTAGGCAACTATGAACATTGATGTGGCTGCATCACTGTAGTAATCTGATTTTAAGTCCTTTGGGTATAGGCCAAGGAGTGGAATAGCTGGGTCAAATGGTGGATCTATTCCAAGTTTTCTAAGGAATCTCCACACTGCTTTCCAGAGTGGCTGCACCAACTTGCACTCCCACCAGCAATGTATGAGTGTACCCTTTTCCCCACATCCTCGCCAACACCTGTTGTTGCCTGCATTCTCAAAATGGATCAAGGACCTAGGAATTAGACCAGAGACCCTGCACTTAATAGAAGATAAAATAGGTCCAAATCTTCATCATGTTGGCCTAGGACCAGATCTCCTTAACATGACTCCCAAAGCGCAAGAAATAAAAGCAGGAATCAATGATTGGGATAGAGTCAAACTAAAAAGCTTTTTCTAGGCAAAGGCAACAATCAGCAATGTGAAGAGAGAGCCTTCAGAGTGGGAGAAAATCTTTGCTACACACACTTTAGATAGAGCACTAATCTCCAGAATCTAAAGAGTACTCAAAAATCTTTACACCAAAAACACTAATAACCCAATCAATAAATGGGCCAAGGAAATGGACAGACACTTTACAGAGGAAGATCTACAAGCAATCAACAGATTTATGAAAAACTGTTCAACTTCCCTAGTTATAAGAGAAATGCAAATCAAAACCACCTTAAGATTTCATCTTACCCCAATTAGAATGGCTTTTATTAAGAACACAGGCAACAACAGGTGTTGGCGAGGATGTGGGGGAAAAGGTATACTCATTAACTTTTATATAAGTAAAAGTAAGTGATTTTTTTCAACTCAAAAATATTTTTTAAATCTATTTTGTCTGATATTATTGTATGATTATGCCTTTCTTAAGGCCTTGGTAGTTCTCTTAAACAGCCTTGAATGGTTTTTTAAAAATTTAAATCTCACAAACTGTTCCTTTAGAACAACAGCTGTGATCTATCTGGATTTATTGTGAGTGTTCATTTATTTGAGCTTATCCTACCGTCTTCCTTTTGTTCTTCAGATGCCCAGCTTTTCTTATGCTTTTCCCTCCCTTCTGCCTGGTCTCTGTTTCCATTGCTGATGGAATTTTGTTATCATTAGTTGCTTGTTTTCCCAGCCCATTTCTTCCCATCCTACTAGTGTGGAATCACATACCCTATCATCACTAGTCAGTGGTTATCCTTGAAACTTTTCTGTGTACTTTTTATCTCACAGACTCATAAATTAATATTTTGGCTCATCCCCAATAACCCTAGGATCCCTTCCCCAACTACATATTGTGTTAGAAATTTATACACAAGTTTATAAATGTTTTTGCTTGACACTCCTTCTTGATTCTCATATTTTCTTTGGGGGATAATTTTATTTTCTTGTGGAGCACATCCTTTAGAATTCTTGTAGCATATGAGTGCTGCTTAAAAATGCATTGCTTTTTTAACCATCTGTTGGATTTATTTTGTCCTCATTTAAAAAATTTATAATGATTTTGTTGGTACAAAGGTAAGGCTTAACAGCTCTTCTCTCAGCAATTTTATTTTGCTATTTTTTTATCTCCATGTTGGTATTAAGAAGCATGGTCTGTCTAATTTTCTTCCTTTCCAGGCAAACTGCTTTCTTTACTTATTCCTTTTAATACATTCTTTTTGGTTTTGGATTCTCTGCAGTTTCAGGACAATGTGGATTTCTTTTTATTCTTCATGGTAAAGATCATGGTTCATGTATCATGAATTCAAACCTTTGTCAGTTCTAGAAAGTTCTTTTTAAATTTTTACTTTTGGTAGTGGAGATTGAACCAGGGGATGCTTTATAACCATATCACATCTCCAGTCTTTTATATTTTTTGACACGTCTTGCTAAGTTGCCAAGGCTGGCCTTGAATTTGTGATCCTCCTGCCTCAACCTCTTGAGTCTCTGGGAGTACAGTTATGTGCCACCTGCCTGGCATTTCTGGAAAGTTCTAAGTCATTATCTCTCCATATATTGTACCTTCTTCCTTTTCTCTACCCCTTCTTTTCAGGACTACAGTTAGTTTTTTATTAGAACTTTCTTTTCTAATGTCTCTCATTCTCTTCTTTCTATCTCTTGTTCATGATGCATTTTTAATATGTGTTAGTTGTAGATGGAAACAATACCTTTATTTTTTATTTGTTCTAATTAGTTATACATGACAGGAGAATGCATTTATACATTTTGATAAATCATACATAAATGGAGTATAATTTATTTTACTTACTTATTTTTATGTGGTGCTGAGGATCAAACACAGTGCCTCACATGTGCCAGGCAAGCACTCTACCACTGAGCCACAACTTCAGCCCCTCATGTTGCATTCTTTAAGTTGTATTGCTTCTGATTTTTTCTTCAATTGTAGATAATGTGCTCTTCTGTACCATGGATTATACTTAAGGAATTATCAACTATGTTGATAAACCAGTGAAGGTTCTGGTTGTTGCTTTTTAAATCTACCTAGTTATTTGGGATAATCTCTTATTGTTTATGCATTGCTTTTATTCTACCCCTTTTTTAAATATCTCAAATAAAATTATTAAATATTTTATGCCTAAGGTCCAAATTGATGATTGTTGTTTTATTAGCTGTCACCTTTTTATGTCATTTTTATATTTGTTTTGATTTGGGGTTTATTCTTAGGTAATTTCAATCTAATGAATGTAAGACCTAGAATTAATTTTTACTCCTTTAAGAGGTTTAATGTTTGCTTTATTGAACAACAGGGGCCTTCTGTCTTGAACTTCTTTGCTTCTCTCCATAGTCTATAGTCCCCATGATCCAGAGTCAGCTCCATCAATTTGCTTCTACCCCCAAGTTACTCTCTAATAATCGGCAGTCACCCTCATGGTCATTGTACATTCTCTGTGTATTTATCACTCACTACTCTTGTTGTAACCCATATTTGTGGACAGTGTTTTACTTTGGAATTTTCCTTAATTTCTGTATACCTGGAGTGCATAAAAGTTCTATTTTATGCACAGTGTCATTTTGTATTTGGAGGACACCTCAGAGTATGTAGTTTACCCACACTGTCCTAGTCTTACTCTTTTCTGATATTTCTGATATGTTTCATATATTGTTGTAAAGATTTATCTTATGGTCTGTATTTGATAGCACCAATTTAGATTTTTTTCTGATTTTGTTGTCTTTTGTATTTCTTGGCTCCTCCTTCTGGTGTCTCATTTCATGCCTGGTGATTTTAGACTATAAACATATTTCTTAGAACCTTATTCCTGGTAGTGTTTTGAAGTCTGTGACAAAAATTTGCCCTTCTAAAGAAGATTTGTATTTGCATATATCAGGTACCTGAAGATGCCAAAAAGTGTGAGACCACACTTAACTTTTCAGCTTAAAGTTTTTCAGACCATTCATAGTGAGATCTCCACCCATGAAGTTGGGTGAAGACTAGTTTGGTAGTCTTCATTAGTTTCATGTTATTAAAGGAGGTATTTCTCCCCCATCTATTCAGTGCCAAAATATAAGATGAACATTTTCTTTACAACACCCTGAACTGGAGAGGGAAGTAATTTCTAGTTTTCCTGTGTTCACACAGGGATCTCTGGTCTACCTGAGCTGTTCTTTTGCAGATTTGTCCCAAACTTTGTCTTTCAATTTGTATGTCTGTAAAAAGCAAAGTTCAAGTTCACTTGCTCAGCCTGGCTATTTTTACTCTAGTTATTTCTGAGTATTTCTTATTTGCTAGCTCATTGATACATTAAAAGATTTAAAAATATCTTTCATCCAGCATTTTTAGTTGCTTTCAGTGGGAGGGCCAGTCACAGGATCTAGTTGCCAAACTTCCAGAAACATAAGTTAATCTATTCACTTGGAAAATTAGATTTTTCTACAAATAGATTGAGTCAGTATGTTTAATTTAATTTACCTTCTTGGTTGGTCAAGGAATTAAAACAGAAAAAAATTATCCAATCAGTTTTCAACTGACATGAGACAATGCAAATGTTAAATAAGTAATTAATTATTTGGTATTTGAACTTGGTTTTGGTCATTTTAAAACAACACAGAGGTAATACTATGTGTGGCAGAATATTGAGTTTATTTAGCAAAACTCATTTCATAAATAAAGATGACTTGGTGTAAGGGGAGCTTAAAATGTCAAATGGGTTATTAAAATATAAGGATGTAGGGAGAAGACTGAAACTTTAGAGTGCTTGTACACTTGAGTTTGATGTTTATCATTCATAGGGTGTTTAGAATATTCCCACTGAACCTGTAGGAAGATGAGATAAAAACTCTGGAGAGAGAGAGAGAGAGAGGGAGAGGGAAGGAAAGGGAGAGATCATACTTCTTTATTCTTAGAAAACAATTAGCTGAGGTCCTCTTATGTGGAATGTTTGGCAGAATGAAGATGAACTCATAGTGATCCTGTTCTTGAGAAATAAACAAAATATTATCAGAAAATATGGGATGAGCTGTTCTCGAGTTCCCACCTGCACAACTGCAGTATCCTCACCCACATGCTCCAACTCAGTTTTCTATAGATGAACCTTCTGGGATCCAACCTCCACTGGCTATCCAAACCCTATATTTAAGGACATTATCAACTCTTAGCTGTTCCTCTAGCTGATCAGATTCTTTTCTTTAACTGGTTCACTGTAAATTGTCATTTTTTGTCTCCATTTTTCTCCCTAACTACAGATCCATTATTCAGATACCCATTCATGAGACTACTTCTTGAAAGAGATTTTTAAACTTTCTGTCTATAATTCTCCTTCCATTATTTATGATGTTTTCCTCATTACCTCATTCATATTTTTGCACTCACCATTAACAAAATTATTCTTCTATGATAGAGCATCATCTCCATGTTGCTGAATATGATTGGCTATCAGTCTTCATCTAACTACTTTGAAACAACTGAATAGGTCTTCACTACCTCTCTGTCTTCTTTGCTTCTAGCACAACACAATTCCCATTTCTTCTCTTATAAGCTACTTTGGCTTAGTTTTATTTTCTGGATTCTCTTGCAATGTCCCTAGGAGCAAGTTCTCCTCTACCCAGAGGAGAGAGTACCTTTGCTTTCTCAGAGATCTGAGTGTCAATTCTTCATTACTTTATTAACTGCCATTCCAAAATTTTCATTGAGTGCTTACTTGTCTTATTAAACTTGGACATGCCTAATACTGATCTTCCTTTTTATTTTTTTGAACCACTTCCAACTAAGTTAATTCCAACTCAGTGGATTGCAGTTCTATTCAAGTGACAACCTCCATTTGTTTAGGGAGAACAAACAAAGCCATTTTGAGATCATTATTAACTTTTCTTTTTCACTAAGAATACACATTCATCTTGTCAGAAAATAATGCTTTAAAGTATATCTAGTTTTAAAAAATTTTACTTGTGTATGGGCACAATATCTTTTATTTTATTTTATTTATTTTTACATGGTGCTGAGAATCAAATCCAGTGCCTCACATGTGCTAGGTGAACACTCTACCACTGAGTCACAATCCCAGACCCAAATATATCTAGTATTTATGAACACTTTTCCTACCACCCATATCCAAGTCACCATCAACTTCTCACCTGAATTATTGCAATAATCTCTTAACTGGTCTCCCTGTTTATAACTACCACCTGTTATCCCAACACAGAGCCAAAACTATTTTTTTAAAAACATAAGTATTATCAGTTCACTCTGTGCTCAGAACTCTCCAATGACTTTCCACTTCACTAAAAAACAATGACATTCTCACAATGGTCTACAAGGCTGTTTATCATCCATCTCCCATTGCCTTATGCACCTTCTCTCTGTCGTTTTTGCTTCTTAGGACACCAAGATCTTCTCCCACTTTGCAGGCTATGCATTTGTTGTTTTTCCTGCTGGGATATCTTTCTTTACATTTACCTTATTAACTCCTTCATCTTCTTTAGGTGTTGCTCGAAGTGCTCTTTCTCAACAAGGCAGCCCCTAGCCATGCTATTTGATACTGTGTGCCATACTCCTTATATTTCTCCCCTAATCCATTTCTCTCCTTAGCATTATAATCTACATAGTTCACTAATTTATACTGTGTTTTGGATGCCTCTCACCACTGAACCATGAACTCTACCAGAGGAGAGACTTTTATGCCTTATTCAGTGCTGAATCTTCGGTACACAGAACAGTAAATGGCATATAAAATTCACTTAATAAGTATTTATTGAGTAAATGCATAAATGGCTTCAAACTCCCACTAACACCTTAAATCACACATCCCTCTCAATTATCAATTGATTTCTTGTGTCAGTTCTGCTAATACCTTAGGTCTTTACAGATTTTCTTTTTCTTAGAATGAGTTCTGAAATCTTCCTGGTGTCTTTTTCATCTTAGGTCACTTCTAAGCAGGTTTTCTGTGCCCTCAATCTATATTAGAGGTCTGTTATTCTGTGGAAGTCTGTTCTTTTCCTTCATAGCATGTATGCTTAAGATGTCCCCATCTTCTCATTGTCTTCAAGCTATAGATTTTGTCTGTGGTAGGTGCTCTATGCTCAAATGCCCCAACTTGATCAGGCTATGGATTTTCATATTTTAGGGAAGTTTTTAGAATTAAATGACATTTTTCTTTCCCAAGAGCCTGGCCAGAAAATCTGCCATTTTATAGTTTTCTTCACTTTTATAAATTTATAAAAATCATTTTAGACATTTCAATTGACTTCTTTATTTAGCTTGTATCTGTTTTCATTGCAGAAACTATTTAGAAAGCCATAAGTATTATTTTAAAAAGGAAATAAAGAAGGAAATTTTCCTGCTACAAAGAATGTGGGAGAGTATGCCAGGGGAGGCATTATGGGACGGTGATCAAGAGGAGTCAAGGTGATCTACTGGGACAATGTGAATCCCAAAGGGGAGCGGAATTTTAATGGGGTGAAATCAGTACCAAAGAGGGAAAGAATGTCCATGCTACTGATGAATTGTGTGGTGTGAGGAGAGAGGGCAGGCAAGGAAGAGGGTAAGAGAAAGACCTCTTAAGGAAAGCAGAACTTAGAAGAGATTTCTTACTATTTTGAAGTGAATAACATGGAAAAATTTGGGTATGTGGCCAGCAGAGAGAAGATAGACGAATGGAGAAAAAACACAAATATCCTGGTGTAGAGTCCTGGGCTAGATGGAGCCTACCAGTTTATGCTGTGACCACAACTGGCTCAAGCATGAGGCAGGGTGAGATTGTCTTAAGGCTCCACGAAGAATGCCAAGTTCCTCCAAATTTGAATGGGATGGATCAAAGAGATTCCTTCAGGCATCATGGTTTCTAAATAACAAGATTGAAATGTAGTAAGGACATTAGAAAATGGGTGTATGTCAAAGTGGGAATGATAGCCTGGGGTTCACTATGAACCATATGGTTCCACTGTGCTCAGTTCCACCAGGCCCATTGCATCCTCCTTATAATAAATATATTTACCTTTCTCTTTTATCCTTAAATGAAATTTAGATGATATAACTTAATTTCTTGCATTCTAATAAAACCAATGTATTAACCTAACAAATATAATGAAGGATAAATATAGAAAAAGGAAATTATGAAGAAATGTGTTTCAGCATATATGCTTTCTAGAAAGTCCACATGAAAACACCACAATAATTCCCCCAAATTTCAATATTGTGTCTCCTGCTGGGACAACTACTGGTAAGTATATTCTGTTGGTCTAACAGTGACCTATAGACAACTTTTAAAATTACTGGGCTGTATAGACCCCAAGATACCAGCTTTGTAATTGTTTGAAGTAAGAAAGATGGAAGGAGGCAGGATGGAGTTCAGAAAAGGAATGGAATGTTTACACAAGTGTAAGAAATAAATCTTTTTCTGATCAAGTGACATCTGCATACTAGGTACTTCATTAATTATATTTATATGTCTTGGCCTTGAAAACAGCCCCAAGTGAGTGGGTAATATTATAATCCTCATTTAAGAAGAAGAAACTTAAGACTAGAGTTATAAATTAACTTTCATATTTCCTTTCAAATAAGAGGAGAGAGGGGAATCAGATCCAGGTCTTTGCCTTTAGTGTCAACATTGTTTGATGACACTGTATTTCCATCATGGCAGAGGTCCCTGGAAAAGGGAGAAGATTTGCTAAACACTTGCTGAATGAATGAACTCAGTGTGTAGATATTTAGGAGAAGGACATGGTTGCTTATTCAGTAAATTTATAATCCTTTCTCTAAATGAAATTACAAAAACAAAGAGTGCAAGTCTTAGGGTCATGTAAAGCATTTTGGCAATTATTCTATAACACCTCTATCAAGTTCCTGCCCTAGCACCTCATAAGACCCCCCAGATCCCATTCTCATAGGAAAATGGTCATAGACTCTGGTTTTCATGGCTGTGCCCACAGGACAGCAGTATTCTTTCAGACTCAAACACAAGCACAGCTAACCCTTTAGGTCAAGAGGCTGAATAAAAGCAATAGCACCTGCAATTTTGAGGTAAAATCCTGGGGATCATTAATTTCCAGAGTTCAGTTGGTGTTTGGACACCTCCCTCCATCGTCACCATGTGATCCACTGAAGAATGGGTGCAGGATGAAAAAGCCCACCCTCCCTAGAAATGGTGAAATTAGCCACACCTTTCAGCTTGCTTAATCAACCATCCAGCATTTTGGCAGACTGAGTTTCTCTTTTGAAATATTTCTTTACTTTGTCAAACTCATAAATATTGTGCTTCAAGGGAACTTAACCCTGAGGTTCCAGTGATAGAGCTATGAATGCTGAGCCTGAGTGAAATCAGTCAGTAAGATCTCATCTCCTTAGGGAGAGTGCCAAGAAAGGAGAATTCTGAATGCCAACATTGGACTTGGGAAATAAACAAACCAACCAAACCAAAACAAAGAATAACATCTCTTTGCTTTGCACTGTTGTGCCCCTTTTAAAGCTTAACTCTTATTTTGAAAAAGGAGATTTCTGACTCCAGATACACTATAAGCAAGCAACCCTTTCCCTGTCTTTGTGTTCAGCTTTGGAAACCTTACTAAAGCCGTTCTGACCAACTGGTAGCCCCAGTCTTCCTCCTATTCCCTCTGTAGTCACAGAGATCGCTGATATTTGTGGAGGAGCAGAATACTAGAGATGTAGCAGGGTGATTTAATTCTGTATGGTTTTCCATACCCTGGGGAGCAGGACAATCCCTGCTGTGAATCTGGCAGGCAGCCTTGAATTTTTTTTTTTTTTTTAAAACAAACCATCTGGCAGCCTCAGAGCCCAGTTCTTTGGTAATAATTGTGCTACTTACTCCATCTGTACTTATAAGATAACTAGTTGTCTTCACAAATTAAGCTAGCCCATCTGTTTCCCTACCTTATAAATGAGTATAAGGGCTTCATACCCCTCCTGGAATGTGGACAGCATGTAGCTTGGAGAACATGGGACAGGCAGAGGGGCTTCTCCTCCTCCAGCAAGGTTGAAAAGAGAAGTACTGTGTTCCAAGAGTGCAGCGTTTTCTATCCTGGGTTTGCAAGGGAACAGCCCATTGGTGGAAGGGGCTCTATTTTGTTGGCATCCAGGCTACTAGACTTTGGAGAAGGTGACTCTGAGTGACGGCTATGAGCAGGCTCTGTGGGAGGAGAGCACAGTTCTCCATTAAGAATCATGGCAGAAAACAACGCTGATGCAGGGACTATTCTGTGTGGAGTGAATGCTGTTGGAACTGAAAGGAGAGGAAGAGAGGACCAGTGGGACATCATCAAGTTGTTGTTCTGATCCCCTTGCTGCTGTATCTCTGCACCTGTGGAATAAAAGGCAATTTTGTTTCACAACATCTTAGAGTTAATATAGTTTCCTTAAAGTGACTAACAGAGAGCAGCTTACACATTTTGAGAATCAGCCTCAATATTTAATATAGCACTTCATTTTTCTGCCACCAAAGTTTGTAGGCTGTAGACTCCCCAGGGAGGTTTCCCTTGTGTTCCTAGGAGGACATGAGAGCTGGTCTAAATCTCTCCTGTGTTAAAGGATGATTAAAAACAATCAAACAATAAAATCATCACTCTTTTTTCCACAAATGTAAAATGAACACGTTGTAAACACGTGTTCAAAACATTGAACACAAATGTAAAATGAACAGTGATTTTATTTAATGCATTAATTAGTGCTGAAACCAGTAGGATGTTACAACCAGTTCAAATGGAAATCCAAAGAGCAGATATATTAATAGGTAATTAGGATACTTACATGAATTTGCTTAATAGTTGCAAAACTCACCTTTATGACCGTGAAGGAAGAAAAATCAATTTTCTTTCGCTAATCAAAATCAGTCTACATATTTATCAATCAGAATCATCTGGGCTGGTGTGGTGGCACACTCCTGTAATCCTAGAGACTCAGGAGGCTGAAGCAGGGGGGACAGCAAGTTTGAGGCCAACCACAGCAACTTAGTGAGGCCCTAAGCAACTTATTGAGATCCTGTCTCAAAAGAAAAAATAAAAAGGTCTATTGCTCAGTGGTAGAGCATCTCTGGGTTCAATCCCCAGTACTCCCTCCAAAAGTATTGTTAATCATTGTTTACAATTTTCAGAGATGTAATAGCTCAAAGACAATGAGAGACAAAATATTTGAGAAGGATTTTCCATTGCAATTAATTTATCTAATTCAAGGTTATTTATATCTTCTTTGATACTAAGAATTGTGAAGTGCTGGAGGGATTTTGATGCCGACTCTGTTAACCTGCTAGTCTTCAAAATTTTTAAACTAATTTTTAAAAATTTAGATGACCTCTCTCTGGGTATTTGATTCCTCATCTGTGAAATGAGATTTGACAACAAGAAGTCTTTCATGAGGATGCTGCAAGCATTGTTAACAGTTACAGTTTTTTTTTAATAAAATATGGTGTAGGATTTCCATACAAATGTTAATCATGTAGTAGTAACTAATATCTTACTGTTTTTATGTAGCAGAAAATATGGCAAGTACATGGAGTGCTCCATTAGATTTTGCCTCACCTCTGTGCAATTCTTCCTATTTGTCAAAATCAAGCTTAAAGAGGGAAGTTATTCCAAATGCGTCAAATTTGAAATTTGAAGGCTAGAAGTCTGACTTGAAGTGTATGTTCTTACTTCTACTAACCATAACAAGACTATGTATGCAGGAAAGGACTCTGGGGAGCGGTTGACTTTCTCCTGTTATGCAAAAAATGCTCAGGGTTGGGAGATAACTGTCCATTATAGAGATTTGTGTGGGGGAGTGTATCTGCTGCAGGAGCCAGGGGAAGAAGCTGAGCTTTGGAAACTGCCCCTCAGGTATAGTAACTCATGCCTAGGGTGAAGGTCTTCATATTATGGTGTCTACAACTCAGTCTCATCTGCCTCTTTCTCTCCCCATTTTATCCAACGGACTTTAAACAGGAAAAGGGGAAGGATGACAGATTTTACTTTAGGTGTGCTATAGATGCACTATCTGGAATGAATATTCTCATTCTTGTTACTTTTTATCCTAGAGTTTTCTGAGAGTTGGAGTTGCTTCCACCTTCATTCAAGAAAGTCAAGAAGAATGTATCATTTTAACAGGACTGTTTCATGAACTTGATAATATCATTGGCAGTTATATTGCAGGCATTGATTGAATTGTCTTAATATTAACAATTTGTATGTACTTTGATAAATATGGGTTCCTTTTAAACTGCTTTCTTTGTTTTTTATATTCACAGATGGAATCATATACAAATGCCAAGGAAAAATTTATCCCAACAGTTTAAAAATTATTTCTAAAAAGAAAATTATATATCTTATTTAGTAAAATACAATTAATTTAATTTTCATTGGCATGTTTATTTTTGTTGAGTTGAATATTAAAAAAAACTTTTACATGTGGAAACCAAGTTTCATGAAAAAATATGAATAATTAGATTTGACTACAGAAAAGTTTCAATAAATGTTTTGTAATGCTTCTTTCTAGGGTTTATTTTGTGCATTCTTCCAGATTCCAGTTAATTGTACAGATGTTCTTTTTTGTCTCATAGTTGGTATTGAATGAGGGATCTACAGAATTGGAGGGAAAACGTCCTCTCATCTTCCATCATTTATATTACAGACAGATAAGTGAAGCCTAGGTTATTTTATTGCCAACATTACTGGAATGATAAAAATATAGTGTAATTGCTTAGGATCTATAAATATTCCATGACCATCATGAAATCTAAAGATGATTTATGCATTTTTGAAATTAAGAATTTAGCTTTCCTTGATACTCTGGAAAATAAAACCAAAGATTTTTGTTGATTCTAATTTATTTTATTTCAATAGTCTGGTTCCTTTTAAATATTAGTCACTCAGTTTAGGAATTTTAATTGTAATTATCAGTCCCTTCTTCCCTTTTGCTGTGAATGTCATCCTGGAAATGTTTTAGTCCCACATTTGAATTCTTCAGGGATTTTTCAAGTCTTCTAGAGATTTTTCAAAGAATCATACATTTCAATGTAAATATTTCTAGTCTAAAGAAACCCATGCCACAGTAACAGTTCTGCATGCTAGAGTGTGTTTAGCTTATTGAACTAGGACAGCAAGCGGACAATTTGGAAATGTATGGCTAAGGGGAAAGGGCTGCCTCTCTGACTGAATTAAAAAGTATTTCTTTTTTATTTGCTCTTTTTAGTTATAAAGGACAGCAGAGTATATTTTGACATATTTATACAAACGTGGAGTGTATCTTATTCTAATTAGGAGTCTAGTCTTGTTTTGTCCATGATGTGGAGATTAACTGTCATGAATTCATATATTTCCATAGGAAAGTTATGTCAGATTCAAAAGTATTTCTTTTTAAATTAACACTTCCTGTGACACTTGCATGGATAGATCCTGGGTAAAAATCCTCAGGTACTTTTGAAAATCCTGGGTCAATTGAAAAAGTCTCTGACTCTTCTTCACACTGTAACAATGTTGAAACAGACTGAGTGATGAATTCCTGCAAAGAGAATCACTTGACGACTTCCAGTCTATTGCTATGTATTTAAAATTTTGTTTTAAAGTCCTTGAAGTGAACTACAATAATTTCATATAAAGAATGTCTCTGAATCTGAGCATCAGGGTGTATGCACATGTGTAAAAATACAGCCACATCAGGAGCAGAGGAACATACTTCACATCAGAATTCTCCCTGAACCCTCACAGGGCTTTTGTGGGGACTCCTGCAAATCTCCTTCAACACCATGAGATCTCCATCAGTTCTAGATTTTTCTCTTTTACCTATGAACCACTCTTTCTTTACCCCTCTCCCTCCTCCTCACCATCTCCCTCTCCCTCCCTCCCCCCTCACTCTCATTCCCTCCCTCCGTTTCTCTCCTCCCTCTCTCTCTCTTTCTTTCTCTCCCTTTCTCTCTTTTTGAGATTGCCCATGTCTCCTTAGTATGTATTTTTTCTTCCGTTTGTCCTTTACTGATGCTATCTTTAAGGTTATAGCAGCAATTGGACCACAAACTTTAGTATCATTCTTTTTTTGTTGTTCAGAGAGCTAACAGCATTGGATTTGAAGTTTGGTGAGCCGGGTATGCTTTATTTTCTTCTACTCACCAGTTAAATGACTTGGACAAGTCATATGCCATCTATGAGTTCATCCTTTCCTCCCCTTTAAAATGGAGGCAAGTCAAAAAAAAAAAATAAAATACCTGGGAGTCAATTCAACAAAAGAGGTGAAAGACCTCCACAACGAGAACTACAGAACACTAAAAAAAGAAATTAAAGAAAACCTTAGAAGATGGAAAGATCTCCCATGTTCTTGGATAGGCAGAATTAATATTATCAAAATGACCATACTACCAAAAACGCTATACAAATTCAATGCAATTCCAATTAAAATCCCAAAGACAGACTTCATAGAAATAGAACAAGCAATCATGAATTTCATTTGGAGGAATAAGAGACCCAGAATAGCTAAAGCAATCCTTAGCAGGAAGAGCAAAGCAGGGGGAATCACAATACCAGATCTTCAACTATACTAGAAAGCAATAGTAACAAAAACAGCATGGTATTGGCACCAAAATAAGCAGGTAGACCAATGGTACAGAATAGAGGACACACAGACAAACCCACAGCAATACAATTATGTCATACTTGACAAAGGAGCCAAAAACATACAATGGAGAAAAGATAGCCTCTTCAACAAATGGTGCTGGGAAAACTCAAAATCCATATGCAGCAAAATGAAACTAAACCCATATCTCTCACCCTGTACAAAACTCAACTCAAAATGGATCAAGGACATAGGAATTAGACCAGAGACCCTGCACCTAATAGAAGAAAAAACAGGTCCAAATCTTCATCATATTGGCCTAGGTCCAGACTTCTTCAGCATGACTCCCAAAGCACAAGAAATAAAAGCACGAATAAATGATTGGGATAGAGTCAACCTAAAAAGCTTTTTCTCAGCAAAGGAAACAATCAGCAATGTGAAGAGAGAGCCTTCAGAGTGGGAGAAAATCTTTGCCACACACACTTCAGATAGAGCACTAATATCCAGAATTTATAATGAGCTCAAAAAACTTTACACCAAGAACACAAATAACCCAATAAATAAATGGACTAAGGAAATAAACAGACACTTCACAGAAGAGGATCTACAAGCAATCAACAGATATATGAAAAAATGCTCAACATCTCAGTAATAAGAGAAGTGCAAATCAAAACTACCCTAAGATACCATCTCACCCCAATTAGAATGTCTATTTTCAAGAATACAAGTAACAATAGGTGTTGGTGAGGATGTGGGGGAAAAGGTACTCTCATACATTGCTGGTGGGGTTGCAAATTGGTGCAGCCACTCTGGAAAGCAGTATGGAGGTTCCTTAGAAAACTGGGAATGGAACCACCATTTGACCCAGCTATCCTACTCCTTGGCCTATACCCAAAGGACTTAAAATCAGAATACTACAGTGATGCAGCCACATCAATGTTTATAGCAGCCCAAAACACTATAGAGAGATTGTGGAACCAACCTAGATGCCCTTCGATAGATGAATGGATGAGGAAACTATGATATATATACACAATGGAATATTATTCACCATAAAGAATAATAAAATTATGACATTTGCAGGTAAATGGATGGAGTTGGAGAGTATCCTGTTAAGTGAGATAAGCCAATCCCAAAAAACCAAAGGCTGAATGATTTCTCTGATAAGAAGTTGATGGCACGCAATGGGGGGGTGATGTAGGGGAAGAATGGAGGAAGGAAGGCTTGTATAGAGGAAAGTAAGGGGAGGGGAGTGGGGAAGGAAAGATAATAGAATGTGTCAAACATCATTATACTATGTATATGTATGAATATGCAAATGTTATTCTACTTTGTACACAACCAGAAAAACGATAGTTGTACTCCATTTGTGTACATTG